>LR737390.1:4598179-4651185 GCA_902655005.2 Marronus borbonicus
TTAAATGTATAAAAACACGAATACATTATTTGCAACGTTATAATGTACAAACCGTCAATCCAATTTTACCTAACCCAACAATCGAAGCCTGTTAATTAACAAAAGTAGAACGCCCAATGGATTGCAACCTACTATCACGCTATCTTCCATCCTTGAAAATTTTACAAAATATGTAATATGTATCACTACACACGGGCCTAAGAATGTATTTAAAACTTGTGTACAGAAACCGCGATTTTATCTCTTAAAGTATAGAATCCTTTTATTCATATTTTGTTAATGTGACATGTTAATCATAAAAAAGCACCTTAATGAAAAGCTGTAAAAATAATTTAATACAAATTCAAAGGTCTCAATTTTTAACTACAGAAACAACATTTTCAAAACCATTTGTTTACCAAAAGGATTGAAAGGCGGAAATTGTACAAGTGTACTTTTACGTAGAAATTATGCTAACACTAACCCCGAATTTGTTGTCGGGTTGGCGCCATTGTTAATGGAATATTTGTTATTTATTTTGTGGTGTCCTCGGTCGCAATAATCTACCTAATAACTCTTCATCGAAAAATTCGAGGTAACAGGTTCGATCAGAACCATTAAAATACACAGTCACTCTATACTTCATTCATTGTAAGGCTGCAGCATTAGGATAGGCGAAAAATTGCCGGCCTGTGATTCGCTAATAAACGAAGCAAATTCATATACACAGAAAACATTTTATTAGGCAAATTAAATTAAGTTAGATAAACTGAAATATCACCCATATCTGTCAGTTGATTATTGGTTTCGGTTTTGTATTTATTGCTTTTTATTGTTGTTCGCTGTGGTTTTTATCCCAAATAGTTCTCTACTTGCTATTATTCAACATTTGAAGGTATGTGACAAATGTATGACATGATACCGATAACATATTATTTGCTACAACAGTTTTGGTATGGTTAACGAAGAAAACCATGGATGCTGATGTAGTATGATGCAGGGACGCAACTGTAGTTGAGATTCTATGCTCTTCGATTGTTGTCAATACAGATGATACTTTGCCTTTACTTTGTTGAAGAATTTATCATAACAGCAAATATATCATCACCATCGTCATCATTAAACATTCATGTATTTATTGTATTATTTACTTTAGTTACTTAAATAAAGAAAATTCTGAAAGTAAACAAATGTTTTTTTTTTAATAATGTTAATTTAAATATGAAGGGAGAAAACCATATCATTGATATGCATGCAATTATTTATTCACTGTACTGTTGAGAATGTAGATGTTAAAATACAGACTTTCCTTTATTGGTGATCTACATAGGTTTTATTGCAATCTTGATCTTTTTCACTTTATAGCTCGTCTACCATATCATTAACAATAACAGGATTCTAGAGATCTTAGTTCTCAGTTATTGTTGTTATGTATTAGGATAGAGTTCCGTTGAAATCATTGTTTGTATAGTTAGCACTATTGCATGTAATTCCCTGTTTGGGTTTGTTTTTTTTTGTATATGGGAATGCTTAGTCTTCAACCTTACAATTGAAGCTTTCTTCTTTTAAAATTGATGGAGTTTACCAATGGAGGGATTTACATTACGACAAATGTGGTGAGATAACACTATTACGTATTGAAATCGTACTTTCTGTGGCAAATCGTTGATTCAAGTTTATCAATTGCAATATTGTTGTTTTAAAGTTTATTGTATAACATTTGTGTTCTCTTCGATTAACCCTAAATGTAATCCCATTTATTTACTAATATAATTATATAAGCTCCAACTATTCTAACAAATCAAACAACCAAAAGGTGTATTTATATTGAAGTTGATTTGGGACGTGTTCACTTTTACTTTATTATTGCGGCGTTATTTTATCATATTACAATATAACCATAACATATTGCACGTAAAATACAAAAGACTATAACTCCATTCGAAATTATACTTTGCTATTTACAACAAAATTTGGATAACCAAAGTTTTATAGTTCCGACACTGTCAATTTACAATTCAAATTCACCGCTATTTTTCCTTCAGATAAATTTCCCCGGAGTAATATAGACGCCGATCGTAGCGCTATCTACTCTGAATGAAATGTGGGGCAGCAATGGGGCCTACTAATAAGCTCCTTGCAGTATACGTTGATGAACAAAATTTCATCAATTGCAGAAAAATTCAAGGAGGACATACGTCAGGTATGTTAGACGTTGGTTTCATAGTCAAGTTGGAACGTACACCACCTCCAAATTTTAATGAAATAAGATACTACAAAAACTATACCAAATTCAATGCCTTATGTGGCAAGTTCAAAACTCGGTAAATTTCATTAAACCGATTTGCCGCACGTTAGTGACTAACTAAAAATTAGAATTAGAGAGAAATAATGCTTGTTCTATAAATAAAATCAAAAGGAATGATATTCAACATGGTTAACAATTAGTAATCAAACCTACACATTAAAATCGGAGCAGTTCTCTCTTCAATCGTTAAACCAAATTAACGTCTCTATTTACTTCAATACGACGAAAACGATATCATGATAAAATGTGTATTATATGTGTAGCGTAATCGCCCGCAAGCAGCAAAAAACCTATTTTCCTGACGCACCCCGCAAAATACGTAAGCAACAGGTCGCAAATTGTTTATTAGTAATAGTAGTAAATAACTAACGTGCATACCTGAGCTGCCGTTGTTTGAAATTGGAAAGGGGCGGGATAATAAAGGGAGATTTTTCTTCGGAAGGTGACTTTCTGTGGTAATAAGAAGGGAAGGAATTGGCCTGGATGCGTGCACGGAGCTTCAGATACCGGTCGTAGAACCTAAACATGCAAGCAAGTGTCAGAGTGCTTAGATGCAACCAGGCCCTACTACTTTAGAACGAATCTTCTTGAGCTCTATAGCTGACGAATTATATTTATAATATTCTTGCATTTTCACCGAATAGAATAAAGAATGTGGATAACTGATGACGATATTTCAGGCGTATGTGTGTGTAATTTAAAAAATTAAAGCTTGTTATGTCTTCCTTGTACCCCAGTAGAAACATTTAACGAATATTAGGAGATGATTATTCTGTTATTTTTTTATATACTTCATTTGGCGGATTGAATTTTCAATTTTTTCCATATTAATATGCTGTCATAAGAATTACGATTAGGTATATTTCATATATAAGTACAGCTCGTGGGATTCATATACACAAATAATAGAAAGTATGGAATAATTGATACAAAATAATAAAAATTACTAATATGTAGGAAAGTTTTTATTGTCTTCCACGACATTGGGGTTTTAATTTTCGTACAGGTAAAGATTACATGATTCATTGTTTTTTTTTTTTTTTTTTTGATTTTTGAACACCCTATACTGCTCAAGCTATCTACAGTAATAAATTTTGTACGTCCAAATAATGATGTAATATGTACTTTTCCTAATTGGGGCTACTGCACCTCATTTGGAAAGTTTCCACACATGTGTTTGTTAAATTTTTCATTTCTCTGACGCCAAATATTCTTAATTCTACAAAATAACTAAAATTAAGTTTGGTGTTTCAAAATGATAACCATTCACGCACCAACATTGATCAATAGAGCATCAAAATTCAATTTGAACAGAAGGTATAAAAGCTGCATATTAAGCAAAAAAAGCATATTAAACATCAGCTTCAATTTATTAAGTATTTTGTTGATAAGATATGTTAAAATTTAAAATATATATAAATTTATCAGGTAGATTTTTTGTCTTGTTTGACCCAAAAAATAGGGTATAATACACGTGGAAGGGAGCCATGTAACCAAGAAAAACATATATTTTCTTAATTTAAAAAAGAATTACATTACAACTAGAACAGAAGATCGTATATATAAGTGGCGCTCAACCGTTTTGCTGAGATTTCAGATGGTTTTATTTTGAATCAATTATCCCATATAGTTATTTATTTAATGAAATTTTCCTATCGTTAATCCCCAAATTTGCGTATCAAAACATTTATCTTATCAAATGTCCTTTGGAGGACGGTAAAATCAGATGTTGAGATGTTTAGATAACCAGTTTGACTTCTAATGTCAAATTAATTTTTATGTGATGAGTGGCACAACGGGGTTTATAAGGTGTATACGTGAGATATATAGTTTACCACAAGCGAATTAGCTTATCAAAACTACTTAAACGATCTTTTGTGTGTGATACTTATATCTTAGCAATAAAGTACGATTTAACAATATGCTTAAATCTACATTTTGATAAGTATGTACGTCTATATTAGGGAATGTTTTTATTGACTTACTACTTAAAAAAATATGCCATAATCACTAATTAATTAAAGAAATTAATTCCGGAATAAACTAAAACACAATCGTGTTTTACTTTTTCAAATTCTCTTTTATTACTTACGTTATATTTTTATAGTTTACACAATTCGTAAATATAATCGTCTCTTCATAGAGGTTTTGTTTTATCTATACTCAAGCATAACTTTTTTTTTCGAAAATTTCCTAATAATAAAATTTAGATTGACGTTATTTAATTGTGGAAAGTAGGGTAATAGTAACGGAATGTTAATTTAATTGTTGGTATTACTCAGTTTCAAAATTTTATCCGAGTGTACTAAATATTAGATTAATATTCGTATAGAGCATACGTATAATGGGATCTTTTTTGCTTATAAATGTTCAATTTATCTATCATCAGCGTTATCAGTATATTAAATAATAACATATTGTTAGCAATGTGACAAAACCTCTTATCTACCCAAAATTGTAGAAAGTACCGTTACACTAAACTTGAACCTAAAATGCATGAGCCTAGTACAAAATTGTACAAAATATGTTTTTTCTTTTTCTAAACTTTCGTTCCAAGAAAATAGGAGGTAGGTTTCATCGTGTCAATTACGATATGTAGATGATGTAACAACAACTCACACTATTTCTTTTTCCTTTGGTTTTTGCAAAACGAAGTGATGTCACTTATACGTATCAAAATTCCTGTATTCCTTGTACGATGCGTAAAATATTACGCCGTTATCCTAAATTATTTTAAATCTCTTTGCTTTCAAATTGTTCTAAAAATATTTAACGCCAACTTACAATTTTCATTTTGATGTACAGATTATTTTTCACAAAAAAACTAAAATCAAAACAAAGCCTTTTTTCTCACAATTGCAACAAGACAATACACAAAGGACAAACACTGACAGCCAATAAGTAAATAAAAAATAAATTTGTGTATTTTTCATATTGTGAATTGTAAAATAGTGTTGTTTATACATGTGTATTTACACACGTTTTCAAATGCAAGAATTCATAAAAAAAATTTCTTTAAAACAAAGAATTTTGTAGTCTTCCAAGAGTAAAAAAATAAATGTATAAAAGGCTCATTCATTATGAACTACTAAGAACACAGCTACTGTAATTAAACAATCGAATCATTCGCTTAATAATAATAGTAATAGAAATAGTAATCTACACGCATTCTAAAGTAGTATAAACCTGAGAAATTAGAAATAATAAAAATAAATTTAATGAACTGTTCGCTCGATGAGAAAACTAACGTTTCTTCGTATCTCGAGTTCAAAATGGCTCCCTCGCAAGATGAAAGCAAAATGCGTAAAAATGTGAGAGAAATTGCAACTGGGTCGTCGCACTGCTCCGAATTTGAGTAAAACACGTGGCACTTGTTTTAGTTACTTCTTAAATGTTAATAAAACGATTAGTGTTAATCAAAAAAAGCTTTGCGTCATTTTGCCAAGGAGTTGTTAAAAAGCCCAGCTGTATGCTTAATGGCCGTACTTACTCTGGATCGTTCTGGAAGCTGTTGAACCTTCGCAGCGATATTTCGTTCTCATTGGTCTCCTTATCTCCTAGAAATATATGAATAGATTTTAGGGTATAAGCATTTAAGGAACGATAAATATATGAGCTGTACAATATAGTTTCTAGTAAAAACCTCGAGGAAGTTATTGAATAGCCGAGCACAAAAGTATTTGAATTTTCCCACTCATAATAAATAAATATACACAATTCCAATGGAAATTGCTCCACGTTTAAAGCATCGAGGATATAGAGCAAGAACCTGTTAAGTACCAAAAACTCAGAAATCTGAGTTTCAACTCTCTTACTATTCGTTTCACGTTACGTTTCAACTCTGTTACGTGGATAAGTGATTTTCGATAAAAAGGAAATAAGCTTAGGTTAAATCCAGTATCTTTGTACTGCACTTATTTGTCAAATCTTTAATCGCGTTTATTTCAGAACTAACTTTATTTTTCTGGGGTTCGTGCTCCATATCCTGGATATTTGTAATATTAAAACTTGGCTGCAAGTATTCTTCCTGGAATCGTTACTTAAAAAAGTAACGATTCCAGTAAGGTAAGAGTAAGTACTGCGTTAGGCCTAAAATTATTGTGTAGCTAATCTACGAATCATACACAATGCTTAACATATAACAACGTGCTCACTAGACGCAATTAATGTTGTTAGAAAAGAGGTGAATTGTTAGGATATGGGATAGCGTTTAGTTTAAAGAAATTGTTGGTAAACAGAATCAAAGTCATCAACACTGCGTTGTAGGAGAAGGATAAGGATGGCAGAACATGCTGAAGGACGAACACGAGGTTCAAGATGTTGTCTTAAAGCGATCGATTCTGCAATACAGATTTGACTCGGCAAGCGTTGTATAACACAACAATTCTGAATTGATGTAAGTCGAATCTCCACAAGTGCGTTTTCATTTCTCCAACGTTGCTGTTCTTAAAAGTTTATACTGTACTCTGATTGAAACAAGCCCCGAATAAGCTTCCGTTGTTTGGTACTCTGTAGACGCGCATGAACAGCTCGTATTAGAAAAAGTGTAAAGGAAGTTTGTTTGAGGTTTGTCTCTTTCAAACGGACATGTATTTATCCTCTATTTTATGTCCCTAAATTTAAAGCGAACTTTATTATTTATAAGGATCCTATTAGTACACATGGGTGAAAACGCCAATAGGCATTATAATGATTTTTTTAACTTTTTGTAGCATTAATCTTTATGTAGAATTTTGACTTTTCTTGTGTCTAAATAGACTAGAATCACGAATAGCAAAAACAATGTAAGGAAGAGAAAACGCTAACCAACTGACACGTTTCTGCCTGTCCGGCGTTATCAGCGCTGTTCTGAGCGTATTCTCTATTTCACATCACTATTTTCCAGTTGGCATATATGGCATTATCTAGTGTCCATCATCTATAAAGCAGCAACAAAAAGCGAATATAGTTCCCCGGCCCACTCCCGAGCAGTTCTTGGATCGCTGATCTAGAGCATCTGAGTATTGCGGGTAGCTGTACATGTAGATGATTTCTCAGGCTTACCATGATATATAACAAATATATAAAAAAATTGCCTAGAAACAAAAACCAAAATAATGCAGCTAATACTGTTACTCATGGTATTGGGCTATTGGCGTCATCAGCGTTGTTCCGAGTAACAGTTCAAGAACTGTTCGGGAGTTGGCAGGGGAACTGTACTTGCCTTTTGTCGCTGTTTTCTAGACGACAGCGCGTGTATCTCTTGGCACCAAGGGGTGCCGGGTAGTCCGTTGGTTAGCGTTCTCTCTGCTGAAATTGCTTCTACCATGAGTGATTCCGCCTATACCATGAACAGCTTTTTTATATCATTCAATTGAATTCGTTGAGCGGAAGAAAGGTTCAAGTCCAGTTTTATGACACTTTAAGGTAAAATGTCGTTATACGTATGGTTTGTTTGTTTAACCAAACCATTAAGGCGGAACTAAATTTCGTCTGAGAAGAAGGATTTGTCAAGGATCACTCGTTACTTTGAAATCTATTGCAGTATTACACTCTCACTACGTGCTCAGTAGACTCGAGTTTTTGCACGATGTGAATTTTATATGGATATTTTTCAAATCTTTTCTAAACACATGCTGACAAATGCCATATGACAACTTAGCTTGCAGTTCTTATCACAGATCAATTTTAATTTAAAATTTATTTCATTAGTACAGTTAGTGTAGCCTAGTATAAAGGCAACAAATAGACCTTATAATTTAAATTTATATTTATTGTGTATTACACTTACGGAAACTCTGGCTATTAGGCCGGGGACTACTTCTTCGCCATGATAATGCGGTGTCATCAACAATCACATTATCAGGCGCCTGCTTAGGCGAAATAGTTAACGGACCCTTTATCGGCTCCGGGTTGGTTGTAATGTGCACTTCATTGTTTAGGGCATTTTCTCTATTCTTCTTCTCTGGAAAAACAATATTAAACGTAAATATTCCTCAAAAAAAGAAAGTGATTAGATATTTAATTTTTTTAAGGAAAGAGTTGCAATTTAGTTTTAAAACATACAAGAGACATGTAGTTATCAATAAAATATTGGAAATTGGCGAAAACACATATAATGTTTATATTGATGTACATTTCTTAGATGGGATAGAATTAACAGTTTTAATTACAAAGCCAGCAACGTAAGCGGTGTAGAACGGGTGAATAAGACTGAAAAAATTAACATGTGGCATGTGCTGCAAAGGGAAGGCTAAATTGGGTATTTCTTGATAAAGTTACTTTCTTCCAGCTCGGTTAACGTCAGTTGTAAGTTGAATGGATATGAAGTTAATATGGAAATACACATAATAAATTATATTTATTTATTATAATTTATTTTTGCTGCTGTAGTCATGAATTACACATAAAAAGCATATTATTGCAAGTCATGTAATAGCTGCTTTTTTAATTAACCATTTTTGAGGAATTACTGGTACCGTGGTGTAAACATGTGGAACCACGGTAAACAACATAAGTATCGGCAACCTCCGCACCACACAAGTTTAATTGTATATATATGATAATAAATCCGGGACGGCCATTTCGAGGATAAACTGGTGTGGTGTGGAGATTGCCGATACTTATATGTTGTTTACTACGCCTCAGTCCTTGCTATCATTATGTGGAACCATATTTATTAAACAGTGTAGAACCTCCATATAAAATATTTTAGAGGGAAACATTTAAAAAACTATTTAAATCCATTGTATTCGATTTTTTTTGAATTTCCGTTTATAATTGCGATAATGTGTTGTATATAGCCAGGAACCGTTTCAAAAAGTAATTTAAATCATTACGGTCTGTAGAAGTGTTCTTAGAAAGAAATCTTTTTGCGCATTTATTTGTTATTAATACTATTTTTTTCATTAAACTTACTTCAATTGTGTTCAATGCAAAAGTTAGATTAAACACCAATGTCTCGGAGAAATTGAAAAAATCGAGTATATTATTTGTTCTTGTATATGATACACCTATGTAAATTAAAGCCAAGATAGATGCAGTTTATGGCGATTCTGCACTGCATCATTTACCACAGCGAAATTTTAGATAGCTGAATTTAGACGTGGTAGTACCAGCTTGGTTCACGATGGAGAAAAACTACAATCACTGCCGATAACACCGAAAAACTTCACTAAATGGTTCTCGGCGACCCTAAAATTAGGGTTCGTGAGATATTAGAGGCCGGGGGCATCCAGAAAAAACGTTTGTCATATATTGCCTGAAGATTTGGGCATGAAAATGTTGGGTGCTGCGCTTGTTCACTCCGGACCCAACCGTATTCGAATGAACATTTCCAAAGCCCTCTTGAAGCAGTTTCAGCGAAATAGGTCGGAAGAAACTTGGATACACCGATACATTAGTGTATCGTGCGTAAAACGAAACAAAATGAACTTGTAATAATGATTTTTAAGGTAAAAATTAAACAAGCAGCTATTTATTCAATTTTTTTTTAACCAATTTACTTGTAGTCATTGATATTAAACTTAATGAGAAAAGGGGCATAATGTGACAAATCGTTAGCGAGGGGAAACAACAATTCTCATATAATCATTACCGCTCTTCGAATCATCCGATTCCAATTCAGTCTCGCTGGATTCCGTTTCGCTCTCACTCGAACTACTGGAGGAGACATCCATTCCTTCAAAGCGGCAGATAAGAAAAGAAGAGACACACGTGAAAAGAGAAAGACGAACACTCTCCAGCAATATGCTACTCGAACGTGCACTTACCGACAGTCTCTGATTCTTTGTTGTTCTCTTCATTCTCGCCTTCGATCTTCACCTCAACCTTCTGCATTTCCACTCGCTTAATCTTCGGCGGTGTTTCTGCTTCGGCGAGTCTGTTCTCCTTCTCCTCTCTCTTCTTCGGCACCCTGATCAGGTCGTCTTTTATTTGTCGTTT
This sequence comes from Marronus borbonicus, assembly GCA_902655005.2. NCBI lineage: Eukaryota > Metazoa > Arthropoda > Insecta > Coleoptera > Scarabaeidae > Marronus > Marronus borbonicus. Next base: position 4,608,390 of record LR737390.1, read on the forward strand.
CTTCAGCATATCCAAATGATGGACCATATCGTTATCCGAAACATCAAAAGGCGTTTGACCCTATGAAGTATATGTATGAATTAATCACATCATCAATATTAATACTGCTTAAATAGAGGTGTTTGGAAATCTCTGCGAGAAATTGAGATCTCTTATTTCTGTGGCTTTAGGTAACTGCAACGGAGCAGTATTTTGCGACACACATTTACAGTCACATCAGTGCATGCAGTTGCTGTTTGCGGAGCAGCTCTTACATGAGGGTAACCTTTTAAATTTTTACAAACAACTGTTGCTAGATAGCTCAGAAATCGGCCGAGTGGTTTGCTTATAAAAATGGAAATTTTACGAGGATTTTTTACGGTTTTAGTAACGGTCTAACACAATAACAACGCTTCGAATCGGTACGTTCAACTATTGGAAATGAAGCACCATTAAGACAACTGGTATCCTGGGGCATATCGAAGACTGCAGTAAATTTGATTTGCATGAACATTTAGGTGCGAAAAGATCTGTTCTCGAATGATTCCGCATAATTTGATCCAAGTATAAAAAAAGATTCGTAACAAATCGTGTAAAGAAATATCAAAAAATTCAACAGAGGCTTCAGAAGCTTCAGAGACTTCAAAATCCATATACATCGTAACAGTTGCCAAACTAAACAACAATCTTGCGGTTTGGGTGTTCGCAGATGAACCGAATCCAACACATGTTGTTCATTCATGAAGCGTTACAAGGAAATGTTGTTTCTTTCGTTGTACTGAACATGTCGCAAGCATTGTTTTACAGGAAGTCACTGATGAAATCAGGAAAAACAACTGACAACGTTGCATCACTCTTCATCATGACAATGCCAGCTCTCATTCAGCATAATTATTTGGACGAGAAAAACATGGAATTAATAATTAATTGCCCGTATATACCTGATTTATCGCCAAATCTCCCAAATATCGAACAAATGGTGCGAAGACGCGAGAAAGCGATTTTTATCACCACAACAGACTGTTGAAGCCTTAAAAAACCATCCTTTGGAAATATCACCATCAGAGTGGGAAAATTGTTTCGAGAGTTGGTTCGAACAGATGCAAAAATGTATAAATGTTAATGGCGAATATTTTGAAAAGCAATATAACAATTGTTTTTGCAAAAACTTAAAGCACAAAACATGGAAATCTTTCTTACAATTTCAAACTTAACGCAGTCACAAAATTTGTTATAACTAATTTCAGTGTATACAGTGTGATTCAGTATTCACTCCGCAGTCTTCGGCCATTATTAAATATTATTAAAAATCAGACAAAAATTGAGAACACTAAAATTCCGCAAGCATAGTCGTAAAATCGAAACGAAAAATTAACGAATGATTCGATTACGGTGTTATAGCAGAAACTCACATAAGCGGTATTCGTATTTATAGAAAGTGGATTTATTTATTTGACTTTGACTTCATTATATTTATTTTCTTGCATTATTTATTAGCTATCAATCCTTTAAGAGTATTTTTAAATTGAAAATGGCTGGGTATACTAATAGAGAATATGTCGATATGATAAAGGTTCGTGTCTACAATGATAATGCCCGTGCTGTCAAGCGTTTGTCCAGAGAAGGTTTCTAAACCGCCATTGTCCAAATTACTAAACAATGTAAGATGTTCTTCGTATTTGTATTTGTTAAGAATAAACAAAAATTTTAAAGCTGTTAATTTTTAATTTCAATTTTACCTGAAAACGGCTTCACTTTCGGGATTTTAGTATTCTTTTGTTTTATTTCTAACAGTAAAATACATATCTGAGCGCCGAGGAGTGAATATTGACTCACGCTGTATAGTAAAAAATGCCAACTGATAATATATAAACAAATAGACTGCAGCTAAACATACTACACCACCTTTTTTTCGCACGCGGTATAGTTATATTTTTCTTAGTTTAGAAAAAAAATTGTTTACATAATATACACAATAAATTGTTCACCTTATTTTATTCAATATTTTAAATTAAAGTTATTTGGTTTTCAGCTATCCTAAAACAACAGATATACATATTTCTCCCTAAAAATTGCTCTTGAACTAACCTTGAAAACATCAACTAAACCCAAAATAAAAAATCATGCAATTAACTCTTTCAATAATTTTTAATTTTTGGGATAAAATTCATAACACATTCAATGGGCTACCCGGTGTATCCTAAATCAGTATTTAATGAAATTCTGTTTATATCAGCAATAACATCTATTTATTCCAAATAGGTGTTATTGATGATTTTTAGATGAGTCATAGTATTGAAAAAGGCGCAAATTCGATAAAGCAAAACGTTCACTTTACCATAATTTGCTTCCTATTTTGGGCAGAGTTCTTTGGCAAACTTTTGCTTAGTCAGCATAGTACCAAATTAAAAGCAATTTATCCTCTTTTATGGTGACTGGCGCTTTTCTTTTTATTTAGTTTTTTTTCAATGAGAGACTACGTCAACTTACCAGAATCGTTAGCATACAATACCGTAAACTTCGAAAAAAAAAACAATGTAAAATATAACTGCGCAGAAATTAACTTAGACATCTAAATTTGTTTAAAATGCTGAATAGATAAAAAGCGAAATGATAGCGGAACATTCAAGGGAAGGAAGATTATTATCGCTATTAACAAAGAAAAAGTAAGCCACAATTAATTATATTTGAATATTATTCTTAACAAAAATTAGTAAGGAAAGTCCGGCATTAAATTATAACCGACGGCTCTTTGAAATTCATTCACGTGTCAGCAATTACTTAATAAATTTGATGTATTGCTTAAGTATGAGGAACAAAGCAAGAAAAGTGCCTACTGTTTCTACGCAAACTTATAATTAAATTGCGGAATGGGAACCAATCCATTTAAGATACAAAAAAAAACAGTTAGATTGATGAAGGTGCTACACCAAAATTAGAAAAAAAAATAGCTTAAAAAGTGTGCGGATGTAGATGCATACTTCGAACCTCTAGATTCTACATACGCTTTTTAGATAAAATAATTGTTTGTTTCCAGTTAGTCCTGGATAAATTTATAGATGACTCATCACCGATCACTGTTACGAATCAATGCAATAGATAACAATTCACATACATCACCTCTTGTGATGGATATATTCATTGAAGGTCGTTAATATTTCAGAAAAACGCTACTACCTATACAGTTTATTACAAATTCCCTTTGTGTTACGTAATGCAAAGCGATACATACGAAAAGATCATTTTAACACAAATAACACGATAACTTTTCAAACAGATTAATCATTTAGCAAGAAGCTGTACCAAACTGTACCATTGATTACGTTGCTATTGTGAATTTTATTTATTATGTAGGTCACTGTGAGTCAATATAAATAAAGGGTTTTATTACAAGCTATCAATGTTTTCCATGATTGACATATACGAGTATACGCAGCTATACACTCCCCGGCAAAAACTTAGACGCGGTAAGATGTTTTAAAAGTTTTAAGGGTTACAACATTTCTTTGCGAAACTAGCAAGGTATCTAATTAAGTTTTTATTCATAAAAGTAAAATAAACTTAAAAATATCTCCTCCAGTAATATATGAACTAAATAATAAATTATTACTCCAATGTTGAAACAATTTCTGCGACAAAAATTTAGACGCTCTGTTGCAAATGAAAAACAAAAATCAACAAACGAGTGATCGGTAATCCGTAGATCCTCCATTGTTCTTAATCACTTCCAATAATTAACACATAATTTTGAGGGATATTCTGCCATTCAGTCACTGTTGAAGTTTTCAGTTCCTGTACCGTGAAATATTGACGGCCTCCCCCATAAACGCGACGTGCCAATTCACCTCACATGTTTTTAATAATGTTTAAGTCTGGTGACCGTGCCAGCCACTGTAAAGTTTTAATCTTTTTCTCTTTAAACCATTCAGTAATGGTTTTTGCTTTATGAATTGACGCGTTATCTTGTTGAAAAACAAAATTGCGCCCGGCCCATTGGTTTCCAAAACGTAGAAGATTGTCACGCAATAAGTCTTTATACGTCACAGATGTCATTTTGTTTGTGCAAAACACTATCTCACTCTTATCGCGAAATCCAATCGCTGCCCATATCATCACAGATCCACGCCCTAATTGTCTGGTCATTTTCACTTTTGGTTCCTTTCTCAGATCATGAAAATAATGCGAGTACCCATCCGGTCCGTCCAAATTAAAACGTTTTTCATCGGAAAAGACAACTTTTTTCCATTGTTTCTTCCAGGATAAGTGTTCTTCAGCAAATCTCAACCTCGCTTCTTTGTGTTTCACCGAAAGTGGCGGTTTTCTCAACATTTTCTTCCGTGATACTAACGGTGACGCCTTTAAAATCGTTTGAACATTACGCAGGTGCGTTTGTTCCCCCCGCCTGTTCTGTTCTGCAATAACTTTCGCCGACGCAGAAGAATTGGATGCACACCGCAATATCATGCGTTTATCCCGCGCACTTACAGCTTTCGGTCGCCCTTGGCCTTTGCCGTAATTTCCCGGATCTTTTAAGAAATTTCTAACGCAATGATCGCTTCTTCGTAACCGACGAGCAATTTCCTTCTTACTAACACCATCCTGGTGCCAGGCTACAACTTTACCCCTTTCTATCAAAGATAGTTGCTTTTTTCTACCCATATTGCAAACACTTTATAAAATATAATTTCTCGTGGTGGAATGTGTACACTTTACCAGCACAACCGCTATATATAAAGAGAAGTATCAAATTAAACAATTTTCGCTTATATTAATGTAATAAATGCACAGGGTCTAAATTTTTGTCGCATTTAAAATTCCTATTTTGATTTGGGAAAATCTCAATTACCCCCTCATAAAGCAATAAATACTCAGAAATATCTATAAATGGACTATTTACATAACAAGTATTAATAACCCTCATTTACATTTTATATAAAGTCTATAATCTTTGTTTCGTAAATAAAAACGATACCGCGCCTATGTATTTGTCGGGTAGTGTATGTCATAATTCTTCATTATTTTATTGTTCTCTGTTTTTCTACTCATATTTTAAAAGAAACATGTTTATTACGAAATTCTTACATGCAAGGATCACCAAAAATGTTTTAAACTGCAATAATTCAATTTTAAACAAGAGCAACAAATAAAAAAAACTAAAGGTTGTGACGCAAAACAATTGAATAGAACAATTTAGTTTTACGAATTACTGGAATTTTTAGTTATAACTAGCAATTTTAGTAATTCATTATGTCTCCTTTCGATTTGATAATCGCTCAAATACTTTTTACTAGCTTGTTGAGAAATTCATGAGTTAACGTGTCCCAGATCTGTCTTCATTTGGCTTTTAAATCTTTATTCTTTAGATACTTTTCATTTCGTGCTGTACATTTCCGACGACATTTACGTCCGCGCTACTTGAAGCCCAAAATAGAACATTCATATTCTGCTGGGCAAACCACTATTTGGTTGGAACGCACGGTAGGCGCCATTCCATTGCAAAATAAACTCGACAAACTGTCCTGCAAAACCATTGGCAGACATACAACCCCATATCACTTGCCCGTTTGGAAAGTGCTTTTGAGACAATGTTGATGAAAATCCTCTCTTTTATTTCCAATCACCAATTTTCGATTAACCCCTACCCTACACAAACGTCAAACACAGACTCGTCATTGAAAATAACTTTCTTCCGATCGTCAAAAGTCGAGTTTGCTTTTGATTTTGTCCAGGTCAACCAGTTTCGTTTTTGAACAGCGGCTAATGGAGGTTTTCTTAGTACTTTTTCGTTTAATTTCGATGATTCTGGTTTGTCTGTAGCGTTGCACATGTCTGCCTGAAGATTTTACCATCTCTAGTTCAGTGGCGATCTACTTTAATCATTTTCATCGACAATACTAGGAAACAATAATTTTGCGTAATTTTTGTTAAGTTGAGGAACCTCTAACAATTCTAAAAAAATTAACACTGTTATTCGTTTAGAAATTACGAATAGATTAGCAACAAAGGTGGACAGGTGAGAAATTTTGTTGATAAAATTTATCCACCGTCGGAACATTTAGTTGTTTCATTTGAATAAGGTAGTGTTGACAATTGTCAAACGTGGATAGATATTCATAGATTTTTTTTTTCGATTTTATAACCAGTTTCGAAAATCCCAACATATAGTTGGTTAGGGCTCGTATGCTTCCTAAATTACATGGATATTTCTGATGTACCAACTTTTTTCTTGATGATCTCGAAATGTTTTGTAGAATAAGGGTTTAGGTAATATACTTTTAAAAGTATTACTGTCTATACATTAAGGAAGTTTAGAGCAGAAAGCAATTTGATTAAATCTAACTGGCGTTTTTGATTTGATGAGAAAGTTTGTTAGTTTGCGCATACAACTACAACTTACAACGAAATTTTGAGCATCCATACTAGCGCCGTTGTTAGCTAAAAGTTCGGCAGCATCCTTCTGTCCCCAATGAGCGGCCGCATGCAGTGGAGTCCATCCATCATTATCTTGCAGGTTTACATCCGCGGCACATTGAAGAAGGACTCTAAAAACAGGCAGTGAGGGGTAAAACCTTTAATATCATTCTTATGTTACTACTAGAAACAATAAATAGATAAAGTACGAAGAAATTTTACCGGAATTATTTGATCTGAAGTTGATCCTTAGAAGCCTATTAAAAATGCCATCTTTATTTCCAGTTGCCGTATTGCGAGTTACGATGGCCCAATAATTTTATGTCGGCAAGTATTCACTTGTATTCATTTATCAAAAGCCCCAATCGTAGCATTTTATTTTTTTTATTTTGTTTTCAAAAAAACGTAAATTATATAAATAAAAATGTGTGCTTGTTCATTAATTATCAAATAAATAATTATATCGCTGTGTGAATTTTACTGTTTTCCACGAATTTTGTTTTAATTATTACCCATTCTTCTCTTTTTAAAATTTTTAATTTTTTATAATTTCATTTGTTTGTGTGAATTTTTAAATTGATTTTCCATAAAACGTTTATAAAAGTTATGTTTTAATTGTACCAAATGTCAAATAATGAACTAGAAATTGTAATGTACAATGATTGGGCGATTTGGCAATCATGAATTGAGTTCCTGTAACATATATAGGGAGGTTGAGACGCGAAATACACGATATCTAAATCTAAAAACGATATCTACTAAATTTGATTTAATACCCACATTATGTACGTATCTAACAAAGAAAATATTTCATAGATAATAATAATATTTCATAATGGCGATACTATCAGTTGTCTCCATTACAATATTCTTTGGTACATGCGTATATAGCCATTAAATCAGTTTTGGTTGTCAACCTGTATGGGAACCGCTAATAATTCAAAAGATACGCGAAGAAACTTAAAGATTTAACTCTTGATTCATAAATCGTCTTTTCAATTATACACATAGATTGTATTACACACCTTTCATGTAAACAAATTATATGAATGACATTGAAAAAGTACAACATTTTATGAAAAATAAAATATTTTTGGCATGCGAAGCACTAGTTTTTCAAGAGTATCGAGTGGAATATTTTGAAAGACATCTAAGAGTTATTCCTACAGCTGCATCTGGGATTGCATGCACCGTTCTCTAACTCATCTCATAGCAGTTCGATCGAATGAATATTAAGGAATTGCGGCGTTTATCAGTATTCCTTCTTCTCATTTATGTTTCAAATAACCCTTGTAAAGTTTGGGCGAAGGTTTGGGGTCATTGCTCTGTTAAAAGTAGAAACTGCTTCCAATTAATCTCTTTCCTTAAAATTCGTGTAATTTGATGGAAATCATCAACACCATTGAAAGAAAAGCATTCCTACAGCAGTACAGAGCTATGTTTCATAGTCGGTACTCTGCAAGCATTCTTTTGCCTACCTTTCTTCGGACTTATATTAGCTGGTTACTACCAAACACATGGAATGCCCAGTACTGACGTTATTTTGACCAATTTAATAGTTCTTTTACGATTCTCTGGATGTAGAAGGGATTTGCGTGCAACAGCACAGTTTTTTGATCCGACCTTTGTTAAGCACTGCTTCACTGTACTTGCTGATAATGGGTTTGGCGATATCCATTGAATTCTGCCTAAATTTGTGGAACTATAAGGCTCTGATTCCGTTGTATACAAAAGTTATCAGCTGGACTGGTAATTATTAAAGATGGAAACATTAAACAAGGGCAGCTAGAAAAATAAGACCACCTATCGGTAATCAAATGATTCCGCAATTTTCGTCGATAGTGCTGTATTACAGCAGACTTCGATTCGAACAAACTTGAGTTGTGAATGATGCACATATTTATTCATTTTTAGTACGGATTTTTGCTTATAACCGGCCAAAATTGCAGGTCCGCTATGGCCAAAGCTCACCGTGTAAATAAGATATTAGAGTAGATAAAAATCAGTAAATAATTTATTAATATAATTTATTGCGACATTGAATACCAATATCGGTTTAAATATTTTCATCCTTCAATACTATTATTTTCGTTTTTTTATCTTTTTTTTATATCATATATAGTAACCTATAGTAGTAACCTAATAGTAAAGTAACCTAACTATTGCTCTAATCTTAAAATTACTTTAGCACTCTTTAGGTTGGAACACATTTGTAAAGAAAATACGCTTTAAAATATTTTTTTTTTTCAAAATCATCTATACATCTAATACTGGATAAATTTTTTCAGTAATCTGGCCAACTTGGTAATCAAAAGATTAGCACAAATTTTGATTTAAGCTTAGAAAAACTTTCTGAAATTTTGGTCCTTTTGGTACCTTTTATATCGGTTAACGTAATCAACGCTTAAATGTGTATTCAACATATATTTTACAGACAGAGGCTTTTCCAGAAGATAAAAAGAAACAAATAAGCAAACTAATTAATGGAAGTTACGATAATAGTTAAGTATATTACTTCAGTGTTGTCCGGATGCTCATTTGGCATGACAATTATTACGGAAAAATAACAATTTCAAAATAAATATGCAATTATTAAATATCTCTTTGAAAGAAAGGTAAGTAGGAATCCATGATAAAATAATTCAAAATAATTGCAATTTACGAATTATGATACCTCAACTATAAAGATGGTAATAGTACGGAAACTCACTTTATAACGTTAGTATAACCTTTGGCGGCAGCGACGTGCAGAGGTGTTGCGCCAGTTTTGGGATTGGCCAAGTTCGAGAGATGGCAACCCGTCGCTAACCATTCGTTTGCGTCCCTTAGCATTAGTCTCTCCTCTTCGCTCCTCGCTTTATCGCAGTCGATTCCTACATAAAGAAAAAAAAATAATAACATTTTCTAACAGAATTAAAACAACTATCAATAATTTAAAAGACCGCCTGAATAGGCAAACAACAGCAACGAATGGAGTATGTCCCGCCTGGATTGGTCTTTATGGACGTTCAACATGAATGCGGTTTATACAAAGTTGGGCATGAAAAAAGGTTTTCCGCCCTTTAGTTCAAAGCCTAGCGTTGCATATTCGGTTGACTTCTACGCCTACAAGCGAGGTCGTTGACATAAAATTAATCGGTATCGATAAATACACAATTGTAGGTTTGGCAGGGAAGAGTTTATACATACATGCACGAACATTACGTTATAACGATGATAATATTTGTCAAGATGTACGTTGTAAATGTAAAAGCAAAGTAAAATAGGGTATCTTTACCGTATTTTCTACAAACCTTATTTATAGAATTTGTATGTCACGTAAATATTTTGAGAATTGAAATTTTTTAAAAACACTTGGAATTATTGAAAGATACTATCGGTATATGATAACAATCAAGATTTGTATCTTACTTGGATATGTAGTATAAACAGTAATGTGCATAAGTAACCACTATATGTTTTGAAAAAATTAGTTTTGTTGTTAATAAATGTTATTAATTATTACAACAAATTATTATTTTGTTAATCTCCGATTGGTTAAATTGTAAATAAATTCAAGTGGAATAATATTCCATTGTTCCTGTGAAATGTGGTATTCTTTGTTGATCTATTGTAAGGCGTAACTTTAAGAAATCTAATTTTTCCTAAAAAAATTCGACAGATGCAAAAAAAGGTTTAAATATTGACCCCTGCTATTATAAATGTGGATGTAAACAAGAGATTTATTTAAAAGCGCATTTAAATAATTAAATCGCATTAGAAATCAAATAAATGAAAATTTGCTTAAATTTCAATTTAAATGCTGTTCTCAGTGGTAAATTTTCTCCTTTTTAACTACAAAATTGGGCTTAAATCTCATTTAAATGTGTCGGCAATAGTTATCAAACGCGTTAAAACAGTTTTAAGATAAAACTAGTTTAAAACATGTTCATAATCCTGAGTCTTACGCAATTTAATTGCTATTTTGTGGCCAATTTTCTCCTTTTCACTATAAACACCCACTTTGGCCTAAATTTTATTTAGATGTGTTGGTAAACACACATCAAAGGCACTTTTAAGTTAAAACTAGTTTCGGGTGTGTTGATTATACCGGGTGTTAATCAACAAACATATTTTCATACTTAATTTATTTAAAAATCTGAATTCTTTGTTATAACACATTTTACCTTTATTTCTGCACGAATTCTTTCCGGTATATTAGTAACAATGTTCAATTCTTAAAGTAAAAATTCTAACTTTTAATTATTGTTTTGAGCTACATATAAATTAAGACGCTTTTACTTTGACAACATGCCACAGGTGTTCAATGAGTTATAAATCTGGCGACTGTAGTGCCTAGTCCAGTCCATCAACTGCATGCCACTGTCAGCAAAGCATGGCATTGCCTCGCGCCATTTGTGACACGGAGGTTTGTCTTTGTGAGATAATTTTAATGCATACGGTTTCACAACCTCTTGCAACATAGCGATGTAGCCAGCGCTATTCATCCAAGCCTTGGACAAAAAAAAATTTCCGATGCTCGAGGCCAAGATACAACCCAAAATCATGATGCTGCCGCCACAAAATGTACTGGTTGGTATCTGAATTGTACGCTTCCTTCTTCGAACAAATTGAGCACCCAGTGGTATGAAGGAGTAAATTGGTGAATCCGACTTTATTTACTCTCTATCTTTTTATCGTAGTTAACATGCACTGTTTGTGTAATACATTATATAGTCTCCAGCAAAAAAAATATATTATAACAGGGGACCGAGTACCCCATACCCCCAATTTTTGTTATAATTTCATTTTTTCATTTATAAAAAATGAAGTTGATCTAGAAAACGTAGACAGTCAAACATTAAAACTAAAAATATACACATTGTTCTGTCTCGTAGGCCGTTATGGTAAACCATATACAAGTTGGCAGTTTCAAATGATACATCATAAGCATTTTTTTGGCGTATAAATTAGTAGTTTGGCATAATGGCAGCAATTAATATAACTGTTGAGCATATTACTTGGCACGTTTCAATTAACCAAAATGAAATAACTCACGATATGTACCTTCAACGATAGATCTTAGAAGGTAAACAAGAAATTGGATACAAAACATTTAAAGCAGAGCATTGATACATACATATTGCATTTCAAGGAAGCGCATAATATTGTAAAACACAAATTTTGTAACTCGTCCTACACGAAGTGCAATGGAAAACCTTGCCAAGCGGTTTTATTGGAAGTCAAACCCCATATCACTAGTATTGATAGAAACAACGCTGATGAGAACGGATTTAATCTAGAAATACACTCCGGTCGAACTCTAGCAGTTATGAGTCAAAAAACTGTCGAAGGTATAGTGACATTTTTGTTAAATTAAATATTCGATATTAAAGGAATTCACGAGGACGTTTGTTATTATTGTTTAGACCCCCCAATGTATATATTTCTTCCTCGAGCTCTGGGAAGTTCTCTGCAAATCATTTCAAAACCTGGTAAACGGATTTTTTCCTCCCGTACATGAGACCAAACAGTGTTCTCTCGATTGATTCTTTCTGAATTTCAGAAATTGATGCCAAAAAATTAAACCGTGAACATTATAAACGTACCCTAAAACAGTGGTACAATGTCTAGATGTGGTTTTAAACCTTGGAAAAATGTTGTAAGAACTTTTTCTAATACAGTGATTCTTGTGAGCAACGACTCATTGCTTTCTAATTATCATTAACTGTCTATATTTTTGATAAATCTTATTATTACTATTATAAACCCTAAAATTTAATTAAACATTCAAAAATGTAATAATATATAGGGTATTCCATTTAAAATAACAAAGTTGACAACTGCTTCCGGTATAACCGGAAGTGATAGATTATTTAACATATTTTTTCAATCAATAACACCTGTCGATCTTAGCGTCTTTCATATACCGATCAATGCAGTTCTCGGCGAGACAGTCTGCGTATGGTATGGTTTCCTAGATATTTAAAAAAATCCTGAAAATGTTTGGAAGAGAATGTACTAGCTGCGGGTAATTCAGCCATTTTCAGTCTCTAGAGTTTCATTGAAATCTGAATTTTCACGTTGCTGGTGTTTGCTTGTAGGTATATTTATGAATTTTCGAAGGTTGTTTGTTTTTGTTCAGAGTGTACGATTTTTCTCTCCGATCTTCCAGAAAAGTTAGCTTCTGAAAAAAATATGGTATTGAAGTATTCCTGAAATACTTTGTTACACAACTACTCAAAAGAGTCGGACAGAATTATCAACATTTGCTAATAAATGGAATTGACTTTATTACAAGAAAATGTTGCTTTGTTTAATGTACAAACACATTTGACAAGATTTACGTTACATTTCTGGCACCTTTCTCTTTTACAATTTGAATAACTTATCGACTTCATTGACGTGTTAAAAAGTTAACAAACATTATTTATAGACGGAGGTATCGAGAGAAATTAAACATCGTTTAAATTGTACAGTAATTGCTTTTTGTGTAAACGACGGTGAGTTAATAATACATTTCAATGCGTAAAAGAGAAAATATAATTTTTTCGAAAACGTTTTTAACCATTGCTTAATTAGATAGAAGACGGTAACTTAAATTTTAAATTTAAAAATCACAAAATGTATAAGAAACCTTGATGCGTTAAAATTATCCAGACCAAAAACAGTGAAAAAATCTCAAGTTTACACACCAATATTTCAAGGCTCCATATAAAATTATACGAATTATTCTACACGCCTTGTCTGACGCGAATTTGAAAATTACTGTACTTTGTCGTTTTTTTTCGGAAATTTAGTAAACATACATTTTTACGGGTTCCAGCCAATTTATCCTGAAAGATTTAGTTATAGGTTTGCGTAAAATACAAACTTTTCAAGTCCTAACAGAACTGGATCAATTAAGCGAAATAGAACTTTACCAATGGTTAATGCAAACGAAATAAAGTAAGCCAGTTTAAGTTTACCTTTAAATCCTGGAATTAGATTTAAATTGAGAAATCAGTTTTATTCGAATGCGTATTATTAAATTATAATATCGCATTGTAGAGTTTTTAGTTTATATATACACAATCCGGTATAAAATAGTAGCCGTTAAAAAAAAAGAATATTTAATGATACTAAACAAGAATTGCGTGATTAGAGTAAATGTTTTCAATAAATATTCAAATTTGTTACAGCTTTAAAAAAAAAAAATAGGTATGCAAAAATGATGGTGTTATAGAACAGCAAAATTACTAAACGAGCGACCTTTTTCGTTAATTACCGCGTGTGTTTGGTGTGTCGTATTAGATGTTGGCATCTCTCCGCCTACAATGAATACCGAAGTATTTTGAACCGGGTCCGATAGTTCGCGGATATTGGACGGTTGTAGACTTTGTTACACCTTTTAAAAATTCTATTTAGGGAAATCATGACATTACGCATTACACAGACCATTCGAGAATAAAAAATGTCAAAACTATCGTAGGCATTAGTGGTACCAGCTACCACACAAATGCGCCCAGGAGGCTTCAAAGTGACACGTTCCAAACATAGACTTTTGGTTTAAACTTGGGCGCAGGAGAGAACCTTCAGAAGGCGATGCGAGATACAACCAAACATATTTTCATAGATAGTCATGTAGCGCTAAGCGATCTTAGATCCTGCATATGTGAGTTTGAACTGATACATGAATGTATACAGAACCTAAAGCAGTTGGTGAGTAAAAATGTTAGGTTAAGGTGGGCTCCAAGCCACCAAAAGATTGAGAAAATATGCCTTTCATTGGTGTAAATCCTTATTGTGATCTGTAGAAGAGCATCGTACTTGCTAAAAATACCAGAACAAAATCAGACGAAAGCAATCACATCAGGATCGTTAAAGACAATGCTATTTTTCAGCCAAAGTGGCACAGTATCACTTATATAAAGTAAAAAAAGCTGAAGATCAACTTTGTCGTTTATATCAAGAGGCGACAGAACACATTCAATGCAAATGTATGTTATAAACGACAACACCTTAGGAAGCCGCTCTTAGACTAGTACTAAGGTTCATCCAAAGAAAACACGCAACCATTTTAATACCTGTATAGTAATGGCACCGTTATGTAGGTCACAGTGACTTCAAGCGGGCCGCTTCAACAATAATAATAATTTGTTCACAGTTGAATGAATCCGACGTATAGAAAGGTATATTTAAAACCATTACTTATAATCGACATTTTGATGAACTTAAACAATTCATCGTCCGGGTACGTCCACAGTAACAAATCTCCTCACGTTCACCCACTACGTTTTGGATAATCTTGATAGCAAAATACGCGATATCCAATAGATCACAGTTTGTTAAGTTGGAAGGCTACGGTGACCATTAGATCAGGTGTTCCGCAGAAATCTCATCTAGGACCATTACTTTTCTTCAGCAGCAGCATCTAGCAGGATCTAGACAGATTATGTGAATACCGCCTTGAAAACACACTCTTTTTAAATTTCAATAAATGTATACAGTAAACCAAGAATAAGCCAAAATTTCAATTTTCGTACACTTTGCATATCTTAATCGATGTGAGTATTTTAGCGTTCTACCTTTACAAAACCGCAGACTATACTGTTGGATTTAGTAATCCTAGATAAATTAATGCTTAATAATGGTATTGAATTTCAATGTAACTTATTACTTTAACTTCCTGTCGTACCCGCACCGATGGTTCAGTCCACCTGCCCTTATGTTACACCAATTTTTATCATAGCTTAACCATTTCAAATGCGATTCATGCGCATATGAAGCAGAATGAGCATCTCAATATTTACAATTCCTTTGACATACTTCACTATACTTAAGACCCCAATTACCCGGAGCTCGATCGGCCAACTTGTGTTTTATTTTCAGTGGGTTTCAGGTCTTTTTTTATTTTATTTTGCAACGTTTCGTCGTACCATTTTCGTTGGCATTCTCAAGCCTATTTTTTTCAATTCCATAATGACAAAGTCCTAACGACGATCGTCTACCACCATTTGGCGAACTCTTCTAATGACAAAAACATGACATGACAAAAAAGAAAAACAACTACCTAAACAAATATTATTAGAACAATAAAACCTAAATTATTTTCTGCAGAAAAACATCCATAGAAGCTTAAAAAATGACCCCTCTTAATAAGAAAACTGTATGTTCGACAATCTATAAATGCTGAATTTCTTCCTAGCGGCATTTCATTGATGGTAGGAGATTGTTTATTTATTTATGTTTTTCTATAACTGGACGAACCCAGAAACGTTGTAAATACAAGTAATTATGAAATTAAGAGTAAGAGGGGAATTTTTTATTACAAATTTATTTACTTTTGACATTAAATTCGTAATTTTCGTTTTATTTTCAGTTCGTTTTATTTTCAGTGGGTTTTCAGGTCTTTGCTAAAGAAAACCAAAAGCTTATTTTCCTTGGATTTGTTTTATTTTGCAACGTTTCGTCGTACCATTTTCGTTGGCATTTTCAAGCCTATTTTTTTCAATTCCATAATGACAATCCTAAAAACCCAATGAAAATAAAACACTGGAAAATTACGAATTTTATGTCAAAAGTAAATAAATTTGTAACAAAAAATTGCCCTCTTACTCTTAATTTCATAATTACTTGTATTACAACGTTTCTGGGTTCGTCCAGTTATAGAAAAACATAAATAAATAAACAATCTCCTACCATTAATGAAATGCCGCTAGGAAGAAATTCAGCATTTATAGATTGTCGAACGTACTGTTTTCTTATTAAGAGGGTTTTTTTAAGCTTCTATGGATGTTTTTCTGCAGAAAATAATTTAGGTTTTATTGTTCTAATAATATTTGTTTAGGTAGTCTTTTTTGTCACGTCGTTTTTGTCATTGGAAGAGTTCGCCAAATGGTGCTAGACGATCGTCGAATTGAGATTAGAAAGATAGCAGAGGCTGTAAGCATCTCGAAAGAATGTGTTTGTCATATATTGACTGCAGATTTGGACTAAAAAACCTGACCGAGCGTTGGGTGTCGCGCTTGCTCACTCAGAATCAACAACGCATTCGAACGAACATTTCTAAAGCCTAGTCGAAGTAGTTCAAGCGAAATAAGTCGGAGTTTTTGCATCGATTAATAACTGCAGATGAA
Source organism: Marronus borbonicus (assembly GCA_902655005.2). NCBI lineage: Eukaryota > Metazoa > Arthropoda > Insecta > Coleoptera > Scarabaeidae > Marronus > Marronus borbonicus. The sequence goes on from LR737390.1 coordinate 4,624,877, forward strand.
ACTGTGATACACTCCTAAACCCAAAGTACACAACTAAACAATGGACTGCGAAAAAGGCAAAGACTGTGCCATAGGCTATTTTTTTGGGATAGTAATGGAGTTAATCGATTATCTTGTAAAAGAAAAAACAATAACGGGGGCATACTACGTATCATTATGAATTTGCGGAAAAACGTTTTAAGAAAAAGAAAATTTTGTTCAAAACAAGGCATTGTCTTACACTTCAGTGGTCGCCATGGCAAAAATTCCAGACCACTCACCCTATTTACCGGGTTTAGCCCTTGGCGACTTTTCTTCGCTTCCTAGGTTCAAAATTCGCTCGAATGAGGATGCCGTTATATTCCTAAACGCCTAATTTGCAGAAGAAGATGCCAACTACTATTTGGACTAAAGGGGTGGGAGCATCGTTGTGAAATGTGTATAGACTTACAAGAGAACTATTATGAGAAATAAAACTGAATGTAATAAGAAAATACTTGTTTACGTGTTACGCTGGAAACTTCAATACTTTAATTCCTATTCCCCAACACTGCTATTATTTTGCTCACATACATAATTGCAAATAAATCGAAATGGTTAAATAAAATTATATTGAAACTTACAATTATATGAATTTTAAGTACTCAATATTCTCAAAGCGAATCAGACTTAGTCATAATCAGTGTGTAAAATTAGTACTTACGTCAACTTTATTGTAGATATCGAAATCATTAATGATAAGTGATAAGTTTGTTCTATTACACATAGATAGCAATTACGATTCCTAGAAAAGCTTCTACGATGATCCACCTATTTAAATATTGAAAACTATAAAATTAAAGCGGAGCAAGATTAACAATCGACATTTAGCCCAGATAATTCATAATTCATGGCGTTCGGTGCTACACAAAGAAAAATCTCATTAAAGTATCGTACTCCATTAGCTTTATCTCACATGGTATATCTGTGAGTAAAAGTACTCGCTTTATCAAAATTAATAACGCTTCAGTGGTATAATTAAAATGCTTTCTCTTTATATGTTTAGATTGTGCGCTAGTTAATAAATGTATTTTTTTGTAGGCATTGGAAACTTTTTCCGGAAACAATACCATTAGTAATAAATTAAGAAAACATTTTTAATTGAACGAATTAATGAGTTCATTCGATGTATTTATATTGTGTAAACATATGTTATTCGCATTACAATGCACGTTTTACAATTTTAATTGAATACGCTTTCGAAAACGTACAGAAGTAATATTAGAAACGTATGTATTGCGCGTATTTCATTGTATATACCACGAATGGGACAGTGAGTAATAAAATCTATTTGGATAAGTTAAAGCACCACAGAATGTTTTCGAACGGTGCTTTTTACCGAAATAACATAAGAAATAATAATAAATAAGTGATACTATCAGAACTAGGACACTTATATACACCACGTTCAATGTTATTTGGTCACCATGTGAAGCGCTAATAGAAAAACTCAAAACTGTATCGGACAAGAAGGTAATTTCTTTGGATATTTACTACGTTGTGCAAACATGGTTTATTATTACAATTACTCAATGTATTTACTTCCTTCAATCTATAGATACATTAGAATATGCCAATTTTTACAACCAGGGGAATAACATGTTCTTTTTATTTAGGGGAAGTAGCAATAAATCATTTGTTTGTTCTTTTTTCTATTATACACTATTACCAATATTGTTATTATTGTATCTACGTTGTAGGTTTAATTACCAAATATGCAGTGATTTTTTCGTTGATTAAATGGTGTTGAGAAAAAACAATCTCGCATTGCATTTCAGCGCTTACTTCAATTGTTTATTTTTTTCTATTGAACACCCTGTACTTTGCAGAACTTTTGGGCGTATAGGGTAATATTGGAATTCGAATAAATTTTTCGAAAATATTGTACAGCGTAAATATTATACAGTGTATCCGGCAATTACGCTTAAACTTTCAAGTCGAAAAAGTGTTCAAATTTAATATTTCTTATTATAATTATGAAAGAGTTTCTGAAATGTTCGCAATGTGATTTGATATAACTAGATTCACATAGAAAACTAGCACGCAATACATTCAAATTTTATTTATTATTATTAGTAGAGATACCGAACAACACGTGGTTTTCATTGGAACAGTAACTTAATTCCAAAATGTACTTCAGAACCATTTTTTTTGTGTTCTTTTGACCCCTCCACACATAGTATTCGAGTGTCCCAATGCAAACGTTCGCCATGTTTCTTGCTTATATCTCCTAAATATGATGTAAAGAAGTCAATATGATAAAATAGGTAGTGCGCTTTTACTGATATTCTATTTCCTAGCGCATGGTAGCTCTGTAACAAATTCTTTATCCGTTGCATACAATTCTGAGGTCCGGTACAGGTGTTCTACCTTTTACTTTTGCTTCAGATAACTCGGAGAACATTTGATGAGACCTAGAGCATTAATGTGGTCATCCAAAGCTTTATAAACCGTTTAACAAGTCCAAGTTTCATATGGAGTGGTGGATTCCATGTAGTACATTGCGTGCACCTGGATATAATTTTTCTGGCTATTCTTCCCTGATCCCTGATCCATGGATAGAGGAATCAAGTATATTTGACGTATCCTCCTTGAAGCCCCAGAAAGAGCCCCAATATCTTAAAATATCCCCAAATGCCTAAACTATAACGTCAACAGTTTAATTTTCCCAAGAGCAGTTTTAGGCTCCCTATAAAATGAGCAAAATAGGCTGTTTATAAATTTGAACTATTACGATTAACAGAAAAAGCGGCAAATTTGAAATTATAATATCAAATTAGTATTGAACAATCTCTAGAATATCGATATTTTAGATAATTAGAAAAAACTAACGGTATATTCGTGTTCAGCTTGTTACCTTTATAGAATAAACACCATGATCAGAATCAACCTTTGACTTATGAAATTACTTATCGAAACCTCACAGTTTTTCAATATAAAAACTGTGTTTGTTGAAAAAATATTGTAAAATGCACGTTTCAAAATTGTTCTTTCATTTTTCTCGTACGTTGCTCGTTCCGTAAACTTCTTACTCGAAAAATAAAGTCATACTTTTAACACTTGCATTATATAAATAACTATTTTATTACGTAGTATAAAATATAAAACAACAGCAAAAAAGAAGTCTCTAACTGATGTTTGACGATTTATGAAAAAATATATTATTTATTTAGTTAAACGCCTAAAATGCCCTGAAATTTTCTGATTGCACTATTTTATTGGGCGGAATAAATCGCATATTTTTCATGTTTTGACTATCTTAATGGTTGGAGTAACAATGATTTCAATTGGTCAATGTTATCTTTTGTTTTTCATTTTGGGGCTGGTATTATACAAATGTTTTACGCAGAGGCTAATTTCCTATCGAGTAATTCAAAAATATACAGGATGTTCAATTTTAAAAATAAACAATTAATAACAAATTAATTTAATGTTTAAATATTCTTGAATTAAAATTTCCGCTCTCAAATGTTGCCTCTTTTCAAGCAATAGCGTAACATATCTCATGATAATCAAATTACTGCAAACATGAACAATATTTTTCAAAATTCTAAGAGTATGTTATAACTACTTGCACAATTCACGCTATGAATACGTTGATTATCGTATGGAAGCAGAATTTCCAGCGTAATTAGGAAATTAATGTTGTTATATGTTGTTATTAAAATTACAAGTTACAGTGTTGAACCGAGATATCGGGATGTTCGGCGGAATTTAATTCTGTAATAAAAATAGGCGATTTGTTATCGTCTAATTCTGCTTTTCGCTCTATTCATTGCTTTTACATATAATTCTATCAACTTTACGATTAAATCTAAATGTAAGTATCCATTCTTCATCGACATTAAAAAATATGTTCATGTTCACAAAGGAAATGATAAGCTATCTAACGATTTTGTACAAAATATGAAAATTATAAGCTGACGTTATTCTCTTGTATGGCACACGATTATAATAATGGAAAATAAAAAGTATACCGCATTGAGCAGGATCTCGACTAATGCTGGCACATAAGCAATTTACATAAGATACCAATTAATAATGTAAATAACCTTTTGATTTAACTTCAGCCTTAAGAAGATCCTCCATCGCGTCACTCTCGGTGATATCCAAGGCCAGTTCGCCGTCGCAATTGACCGCCGCGACGTTCGCACCATGCTCGATCAGGTACTTGGCTATCGAGAGAAAGCCGCAGCTGGCCGTTGCATGAAGCGGCGTCCATCCTTCGTTGTCCCCTCTGTTGACGTCTGCGCCGTTTTCTACGAGGAACTCCACCATGTCCAGATTGTCGTCGATGCATGCCTGAAAGGAGACAAAAGTTAAAATCAAGTAGCATGGGTAAAACATTTCTATAATTCCGAATAATTATGCGGTTTCCTGGTTTGAAAGCGTTTGATGTTTAAGAATATTGAATGTATCTGAAACACGAAATTCTAATAAAAGGAGATTCGATGTATCACCCAACAGCGATTGTTTTTTTTCTATATCTGTAAAATATCGCGATTGGATGTTTTCGAGGAATAAGTTATACAGTATGTCCCAAAACTTGGTGAAGTTATTCGAACAAATGTACATTACTCGCAAAATAAAGAATATTAATCAGACAGAAACCACGCATTCCTTTTAAAGACAAACAACCACGTGGCCTGCCGGCAACACCCCGGACTTTTATAGGCTTTATATTTTTATAAAAAAATTTGGTACATACCGAAGAGGTATTTGTAAGTCAAAAATACAATACCAAGCGTTAGCGATTGTTTTTTTTTTGCTACAGAATATGTACCACAAAGCTGATCGACAACATCTGCTGCTTCCTTAATTTTATTGTAGAGTGTCATTATATATAGTTTTCTAGGATCTCCTGTCCTTTCAGTAAACAACGTTGGTTGGGTAGATCAGTTTCTAATTGACTCAACCAATTTTTTCTCTGGGTACCGGCGGTTATTTTGACGAAATGCGAAATATAATTTTATCTGCAACATACTTTGAAGTTTTGTGTCGAATATTTATAATGTGTCCCCAACTGTTGCAAACGTTCCTATTTTTGATTGAAAAAAAATCATACTTGATCAATAGTTTTGCTTATTTTGGGATGTTGACAACAGTGCTCAAACATGCGATAAAATCCGAGGACAAAGATTTGGAGGCCGCCGTACTATTGGGCACTATTAACAGGATTTACAAGGATCTTTTATAGTACTTCGTATCATTAAAGCGAAATTTTATGTACATCTTCCTGTATTGAACGCTATGGTAATATACCTACTTACGCTATTTGCTATTATTAACCGAAAAGGACGAGGTTCTCAATTCGTGGTTTGGTATATTAGACATGGATTTTGCATGATTATTTTTAAATGGTACAAAACTCTGATCGTTCTCACATATTTGTCTTGCACTCTGCTTTCTTCAACAAAAACTTCTATAAAGACCTGAAGGACGTCTGTAGTTCAGTAATCCAATAAGCATAAACACTTAGGACGCTGCTTTCGTAACATGAAAGTTTTCTATAATTGAATTGTTAGTTTTTTTTTTACAAACTTTACTGTATGCATGCAATATTTAAATTAATAATTTACATGAATTACAACAACATATGGGAACAGAAACCGCAATGATAATGATAAGACAGCGGCATATGTAAACTTGCTACAAATCATCGTTACAACGTAGGTCAATGAACGTAACCTCGAATAGTTGTTGTAAGGTAAGCCAACTGACACCCTTGAAACTATTAATGAAATAAAATGAAATCAGGTAATTTCTCCAAGTTACCAAGAATGTTCTGTGAATATTTTCTCGAAAATAAGTTTCTATTTGTCGAGTGGCACAATCTGTAGGAATAACTCCTACATACATGCAAACATCCTGCATATAGTTACATTTTTGGAAAGCATTGCAGAAAATTATATTTCGTTCCCAGAAAAACACGAAAAACGTTAAAGATAGAGAAAAACGTAGTTACGCTTACACAATTTTCCATTTTTCTGTCAAATATGTGTACTTTCAAAAATGGAATATACATGTTGCCATATTTTCCAGCTATTATTCCATTTTCACGAGCAAAATTGTGGAATATATTTTTACACTTTTACGGCGTTTGTTGTTCTTAGTTAAATGGGTCGTAGCTCATAACATGTTTGATTTTTAATTTATAACAGTATATTTCGATTTTAAAATTTGTCCTTGTTTCTTAGGCCGAAGTTTTGTCCACTAACAGCTTGGTTGCCTGACGCGTTTTAATTAAAACACAAATTTATGAACATATTAATTATATTTAATGTTCAACTATGACATATGTGAAACACAAGGGATATTGGCGCATTTCGAACCATACAACAAATTGAATACTTTATTGGAAACATATGTATATGTTTAGGAAGTTCGTGGTTTTCCATTTAAAAATACCTACAAAATTAGCTAAATTTAAATTATTTCATGAGTTTTATATTGAAAATGCCTGATTTGTTATTTATTTGTATGTTAATACATTACTTTCTCTACAAATAAAAATACATAACATAATCGAGTTCATCGAATTTAATGTGAAAGGGAGTCTATGTAAACTCTACTATTCTATTTTTTCATAAGGAAACGCAATCGCGGTTATCTTATCTGGCGATTATCGAATTTTGTTTTATAAAAAATGTAGGTAACAAAAAACAGGAACAGTGGAGTGTATTCGAACGCCCAACATAGCAATTGAACTGCAGGTGACTATTAGATCACGTATATAAATTGGTTCTATCTAGTGCATTGAATATGAAAATTGGGTACCTTTAATTTGCAGTTAAAAGAAAGTTTTATTAAAGTTAGTCGGGTTTCGAAAACTCTTCGAGGCTCCTGAATGTTGTTCACTTCGGCACAATTAACTGAGCTTCACTCTTTACGGCGAGGGGGAGATAGTAACAAGGCCATGAAACATTACACACACAATTTACATATTAAAGATTCCTGAGGTTATGGCAAGCTTTAAAAAGCTCATACACCTCGTTGGGCCGTCGCCACACGTTAAAAAAAGAGTTAGATTATTGCAGGATTCCCAGGTAGATTTTATTATTCCCATTTTAGTTTATGACGGGTATTCCCAATAAATGCAGTTCTGTGCTTTTATTTGCTGAAGCTAAATACTTGGCCTTGCTACGCGGAAGATAGTATTGATAATTAGTCGTTGCCAGGGGGAGACAAAACATACACCGGCCACTATACATTGCATAGAATTGATACCCGTATTTTGTTGCGCAATATTTCTTTTTGGCCGCGGAATTCACTTAATTCCTCGTAAACGCACGTCTTTGTACTATTGTGTAATTTAACTGTAATATACCTTTTATGTGTGCACATATGTTACAAATTCATCTTTACGGCTATCTACTTGCTGCGGAAGCGTATGGTGTAAAGCGAATCTTACCAGTTAATGTACTAAAATTATATTAATATTGCGTGACCAGTAGCGGATATCATGTGCAGTTAACCACCAATTTTAAAATTATAGCGTCATCCGAATTTCATATGACATAATATGAATAAATAGCCAAGCTTTGTTTGGCAAGTCGAAACCACAAATGGACCACTTAAAAGTGAATATGCATATTCCGCTTGCCATTGTTTTTCATGTGTCAATATTATTAATTGCTCATTTTAGTATTTTCATAGCTACATAATTGTTTTTGCAGTGTTTGTAGGAGCTTGAAAAGTCCGACAAATTCCAGTTAATGCATCATCAAATAATTAAATTAATTAATTTTTTATTAAGCTGCGCTTGTTGTTTTTATATCGGTTTAAGTTTCTGATCATATCAGTTGTACTCAAAATGAACAACTGTAACTGTGTTACTGTGCAATGGATTAATTTATATGGAAATTACCATGAGAGCTGCATGATAATATTAGAGATTTTATGTTGCCTTCTTGATCGGCATATGGGCATGTATGAGAATGATATTAATTTTATATAAATTAAATCTTTCTTTTTTCAGAGGGGAATTTTAATTTTTGCAGTTACACAGTAGCAATGAGGAAAACCGTAATTATGTGCATTCGGATGTATGTTGACAGGAGATATGAGTTACACTTGCGGCAGAGTAAATATCGATCCGCAACGATTTATATTGTCACAATAATATCTGTAAAATGCGAATTTGTCATTTTTACTCCAGTTTAGCACATATTATCACTTCTATTTATTAATTAATTCTAGCGCTTATTACCAATTCGTCTGTCCGTTCTTTCCTACTTCTGGCCAGACTTCTCATGTCCTGCACTGCTTTTCCCGTGGAACTTATCTCTTTTATTCTCCTCGTCCATGTCTTGATTGGCCTTCCCCGTCTTTTCTTTTTCTGTACTCTCTTATACTTTTAACTACTCTCTTTGTTCCATCCCCACTATATGTCCACACCGATTCAACTATTTGCTTTTTGTTTCTTTTACATTATTTGTGCTTGTTCCTCTAATTTCTTCGTTTATTATTCTATCATGTTTTGTAACTCCTGCTATCCTTCTCATGCATTTAATCTTCGTAGCATCTATTGATAATTCGTGCTTCTGCTGTACCACCCTCACATGTAATTGTTGGTTTAATTAATGTATTACTTACCTGCAGCTTCTAGTTACTTTTTTTATTTTATAGTTTATATTTCCTTCCACTTCCATCTGCCGCTGGAATATATCCCTAGTATTCAAACCATATCATTCGTTCCAGTTCCTTTGCATTTATTCTTATATTGCCTTTTTGTTCTTTTGATTTAAAATCTTTGGTTTTGTCTATCTACTTGTTTATCTCCTCATGCCAGACACTTGCTAACCTCCCCATTTTCTTGCACATATCCGCGATCAATATATCATTGGCGTACAGTAGGGAGTATAAATTTATTGGAATTAGATGTTCATTTGCAATTGTTGTTTGGTTGTCTTTTATCCCTTTCCTTGTGTTTTTAGCCATCGATCCATTATCAATATAAACGAAAATGGGTTCAGGCTATCTCTCTATCTGAGACTTATAAAGGATTCGGTAATCGGTGCCGATGATTTATATTTAATTAGTAGACAGTTATCGATCTTACACGACAAGCGGTACACAGGGCATTTCGTTGTTTGAATAATGCATTTTATTCATTCAAATTATGTTTAAAATAACATTTTTCAAATAAGAACCATTACAATTTAAATATTCCTGACACCTTGCAATGGCATTTTTCGTTAGTTCGTTTTTAAGCTCTAGTGGTGTGCGTGGCTAGCCATTCTAACTAATATTGCAGACAATTAGGACAAAAATTCTGCATATCTGAATCGTCGGTACTGATTGCCGGACCCTGTATAATGATTTTTCGACATTCATTAGTTTCTTTAGAATTCTATGTTCCACTAGTGCTTTTCATAAGATTTCTTTATTGATTGCATTAAAAGCTGCTTTAAGGTTTAGTTCTTTTTCGTGATTTTTTCTCGATCATATTACTTAGTATATGGACATTGTTATTTGGTCATTTTGCTCTAAAACTAGCTTATTCGTCTTCTAATTTCCCTTCAATTTCGATCCTGAGCCGTTCTTCTACGATTCTGGAATAGGTCTTGCCAAGGAAAGGCAAATTGGTCTGTCGTTGTTGCTGCTGCTCTGCTGCCCTTCTTTACATATTGGTACGATAAGATCCTTTTTCCAATTTCGTGGTATAACAACCATTCCTTTCCTTTATCATCAATTTCGATTCCGTCTTTGTCTGGGGCTTTTCTTAGTTTAATAGTTCTAGTTGCACCAACGTCATACCTTCTTGTACTACTTCTTATGTCCGCTCTTTCGATTGTGCGCATTCTGTTTCAGCATATTCCATGAATTTGTAATATTCCCATCCTACTCTTTGCTATATTACTTGTTTTATTAAAATTATCTCTATTAGGAGTAGTAAATATTCACTTCTTTTGGTGACAGTATTACTACAAACTAAAATGTCAAAATATTTGTTACTCATTGCTTCTGCTGTTGCCATATAATAAGGAGTGAACTCCTAATCGATCCCAGAGAAAATCGAAGGGGCCTAAACCTGAGGTTAGGTATCGAGCCGAGAGACAAATAGAGATGTGAGGAGGAAAATACGTCGTTGGTTAGCGTTTTCTCTCCTCACATTACCTTCGCCGTAAGTGATTTCACCAATATCATGACTAGCTGTACTTGGTAGCATTATTTTGGTCCAATTGACATCATTAAATCATACTGCATATTCTTGGAATTCTAAGTTACTAATTAGGCATTACTGTTATTTTAAGATTTTGGTTTTTTTATTTAGGTTTTCCTTAGTTTTAGGCTTGGGTCTGTTTCTTTATAGGCGCTTTCAGTTATTTTTTTGCATTTTAATTTGAATAATTCAATTTTCTGTTGACAGCTTGAATCAATAAACTACCTAACAATTAATAATAAATTATTAATCTCATTAAATAGTAAGTATATGATGTATCAATTTTAACATTAAACTTTTCCATTATCCTGCTTGCCCCATGAAAATTAATTGCACATTCTACAATAACAGTAGTCCGAGAGTATTGCGTTTTTAGTACTATACAATTAATAATAATTAAACTTTTTACGTCTCTTTTACAAATTGCGAGTCATAAAATGGAATAACACAACAACAAAACATAGTCATAGAAAAGTACTTACATATGTGTTATTGTAATAGTGAGCCAGATTTCGTGACTAGTAAAAACTACGATAGACTCAGAGGAAAATATTTACTTATCTGAAGGCCAAAAGTTTTCCAAAACGTTTTCCACACGCATTTTTTTTTAAGATCTAGAATGAGATAACCGGATTACCTGCTATGGTAATCCGGGTATCCCTTACTTGTTTTTTGTCTTATCATGTGGTATGGCTTATTCCTGTTACTTGTGTCTTTCAAATGTGCTATCACTCATGTATAAAGAGAGTAAAACTAAAATGTTGACAATTATACAAATAAATTGTACCCTTTTTCTGTTAATTTTGATTCTTTTATTCCTTTTCATATACAATATATTCCATATCAGCTCTTAATAAACCTACGTAGTGTATAGATGTGATTTGTAGTCTTATCACAAATAAGTATTCAACTTTGCTTCCTTTTTTACTATATCTAAAGTCTTTGTTTACACGTATTAGTGATAGCCTTTCAATGTTGAAGTGTTGCACTGTATGATTTGTTTGTGCGTTGAACCAAAAATAAACAAGATTACCCTATACGAAAGAGTTTAGATTATTGGAACAGTGATTAATACGGTCTTGCCAAAATACGCTTATGCACAAAAAATACGAAGATACATTTTTTTACAATTAAATTGTTTTATTTATCAGATGTCAAGATATATACGCGTTTTGAACATTTCCATTTCTATAAGAACATAAATAAAATTTATGTTTGATCTAAAACTGTCAAAGATTGTATAAATTGTAATGAAAAATCACTATAATCTTTAAAATTGTTGGTCATTTATATTTCATGACACTCTTAGCTTAACGTACCAAGATCAAAGGCGCAGCTGGAAGTAGTATTACCAAATTACATTGGTTGACATACATACGCATTATTTATTATTGGTCGAATTTTAAATAACGATTAAATTACGTATTGATACTTGGATATCTCAAAGAGTGCTAATGGTGTACGCTAAACAGTCATTAAATTTAATCATTTAATTTAATATAAGAAGGAAGTATATTTAGGATGTGAAATAAAAACTGAACCATTTGTTATTACCCGATAACGCTACACTACATTTTAAGCTTTGATATAAACGAATGAAAATATATCATGGTTGAAATAAAATGGTATGCTTTAACAATAAATGCTGTCTCCCAGGGCACAGATCGAAAACAAAAAAAAAATACTATTAAATCTGCTATATTTATTAAATGCCAAAATTTTAATTTCTTAACATTCGCCTAAAATAATCCCTACAGATAAGCGAAATATTTAAATTATTGATAATTTTTGAAATATCAATGGATTGGCCAAAACGAACAAACTCCTCTATTGATAATCATATCTTAAAAAAAGGAAAAGAAAACCTTCTGGTCTTTCCGTCGTGAGGACTCTGTGTGATCTGTTCCAAATTCTTCTTATTGTTAGTAGATGAAATTGCCAATTTTACAGTTCCAAGCTAATTAGTTCTACGGGGGATCATGCAACAATTCCTTTGTACGTATGAAAATACTAATAATAAATCACGATAATAATTTTGGAATATCTTTTTCGGTTAATAGGTTTTCAATCTTCTTTTTGCTAGTTTCTCTTAATATCCAACGTAGACACGATAATGATCAAAACCACACCCAGTTCGTATTCAGACATGCTTGCGTGTCCCCAGTGACGCAGGTTAATTTTTAAATACGAGAATAATCCATCTTTTTCTTTTTTGTAGTTTAGTAAGTTTTGTAATCACAACGAAAAATCTATCTATTTTACACGAACAATCGAATGTTCATCAATCAATGCAAATTATTTCATAGCTTTAGAGGGACAGGTATCAATCAGGTATCAATTGTGAAATATACACATCATATTTGTGGGTTCTTCCTTTCATTATTATTTAATTGCAAATTAGTGTAGGTTTTCTAAATAACTTTTTTTTTTAAATTCGATGCAAGTCTTAAACTCTATTAAGGAAAAAACGATGCTTAAGCAAGCATAGAACACTCTACGTGTTTAGCTATCGGTACAACATATTCTGGTATTGTCCTTTTACTCTCTGGTCTTCAAACAAAAGTGCGTCTATTATTACGCTTGCCCACAATATTCGTTCCCAAATTTCAAGATCCTAGTTTTGGGAACTCAAGCTTTTAAGTCATTATAACCTAGTTGGTATTCACCAGTTTAAAGCTATTATCTAGATGCTTTGTTACGGTAGTGAACCATACTGGTTTTTGAAAGTTTTAGTATTTCTTTCTTAGTGATACTGTACTAGATATTACCGCTTCAGTGTTTCTTGAATTGTTAAATATGACAATTCGAATTTTTGTATTATTGTCATTCTGTGCTTAATTCTTTTCGCTTTAGCATATTTAAATTATTATTTCAATCATAACAGCTTCCAAAATCGCACCAACATTACTTAAATTGTAACATAATTATGTGTAACACAAATTTAGAAAAGCATTCTCAATGGAGGTCATAAAAATTATTTTGATTACAACCAATAAACCGTATAAAAAGGAACAAACATTTATGGCTAGTAGTGTACATGCACATATATTCGGCAAATACATAGGTGGTCGTAAAAAGCGTATTCACCATAGGACATACATTAAGAGAATGTAAAGTTAAGTGAGCGCCACCTGTCGTGCTATTTATAAGTATGCCAGAGCAAATTTGAAATTCGGATGAATCATCAGATTTATGGGTTCATTCATGAGACGTCTAGAATCAACACATCGATTGACACTCTTCGCGAAAACGACAAACGTCCAATAAATCTTCCTGTTAATAAATATTTTAGAGAATCAAATCAATAAATCTAATTTACAGATATAAACCAGCGCGGATGGCCTTGCGATTTTTAGTCGTATATAAATAATCCGTAATCGTACGGTGAAAACTGGATCATATCTAAAGATAATGGCTAAAGCACGGCGGCATTAACCGAAACCGGTGCGCCATTTTCATGAATGAAAAGAGAAATTAAAATAATTTCATCTTAACGGTCGATTAATTTGACATTGCGAGGGCAAAGGGGTTAACTCGACATATAAAATCTTAATTAAGCAATATGGAGAGAGACCACACACAAGCTCGACTGCATTAACCTACAGTTCACAACAGAAGTATGAAGTAATTATGGCAAGATACTTGCATACATCTTAGACTTTTCGCATATACCTAAAGCATACAATTCTCTTTTTTATCCATAATGTCATGCCTTTTTCTGGAATAACCGAAGGTGGAATAAAAGAGATTTTTAATTAATAATTTTAAATACTACCATGTTCTTACTAATCAGTAATCACTAATAAATCTGTGCGCCACGTTTGCTTGAAAAGGCCAGCCTAAACTTCACCCACATATTTGTATAGATCAATTTATGTTGTTTATGGAGTGTCTTTTTCTTCTCAAATATATTTCAAATAATTATTCGAGTTGTATTAAACGATTCTAATACGAGGGTAGCCCTCTAAGTACTTATAAACGACCACTAGACAGCGCTATTGGGATCTGACATTACTATTTTCGTTTTGAAGTTTGACATTTGTTATTACTGAACTAGTGACAGCACAGAAATCGGACGAGCAAGTTTATTGATTTTTCACCATTTCAGTAGAAGCCTAACCCAACCTTGAATAATAACGCTCGACCTTCACCATCAGAAACTGGGTTGCAGAATTTTGACGTTGTGCTTCTATCAGTGGTGAAGGTCAATACTGTACACAACATGATTGAAGAGGATCAGTATGTGACTTCTCGTGAAATAGAGGCATCCTTAGGCTGATCGTAGGCTGCAGTACATTCGATTATTGCATGAACATGTAGGCGTGAAAAAGATCCGTCCCCGATGGATTCCGAATAATTTGACTCAAGCACGAAAAAAAGCTCGTGTCAATTCGATAGAGGGACTTCATAATCTATATGCGACATTGCAACAGGTGACGACACTTGAATATATTCATACGAACCGGAAATTAAACAACAATCAACTGTTTGCGTGTTTCCAAATGAACCGAATGAAGCCGATGAAACGAAGCAAAAGTTCAATGATGTTCAACAGGTGTAAACTCATAAATCCATCCAGTTTATACGACAGGAACTTGAGAAACTTGCGGTGAATTCGATTAAGTTGTAAACAATCACAGTCTAACTTATTAAGGAGATAAGTATTGTATGAAGTTTTAAATCATTAAATATTGGAAGCAGATGTACCCGAGCGCGCTTTTGCAAACTGATAGAATTTGTGGTTTAGAGGTACAGTCAGTACCCGAGAGAACACTAAGACCATTAACGTGCTAATGAAGCATTCCTTAACGTTGAGACTTAGCTTGTTGGATTTACACTAATTAACAAGTTTATTTAAATTTTCCTGTAGCAAGATCACGTTATTATTAGACGAATGTTGTGCACACAAATTAATATCATCGGCTTAAGCTAGCACTGCTTAAGAGGTCATTTATGAAAAGATTAAATAAGAGAGGGCCTGAATTTGAACTTTGTAAGACTCCTGTATGTAAGACGAATTCTCTGGATGCAAAGCCGTTGTAGGAAACATAACCCTCACGATTACTTAGATAAGGCGATAGCAGATGGAACAAAACCAAAGGACTCTAAGTTGGAGAAGTGGAAGAAGCAGCGGATGCTTTATTGTGTCAAAGGCCTTGTCTGTATAATATCCACTTGTTCACGTTTATCCAATACTTTGCTAATAAGTTGTATGCGACAGGTCAAATTAGTAGCCGCAGAGCGATCAGTAGAGACAGATGAAGTCGAGTATTATTATAAATAGATATAAGTGCAGAGGAACTTTTCGCAAACTTTTGCAAAATTTGGTTTGGCTGAAACTGGTCGATAACTGAAAAGGAAGTGTCTCTGCTATATGAATCGGACAAATTTTCGTCTTCTTACGAAGTGCAGGAAAAACACCAGACGTA
Source organism: Marronus borbonicus (assembly GCA_902655005.2). Taxonomy (NCBI): domain Eukaryota; kingdom Metazoa; phylum Arthropoda; class Insecta; order Coleoptera; family Scarabaeidae; genus Marronus; species Marronus borbonicus. Next base: position 4,640,489 of record LR737390.1, read on the forward strand.
ATTTTTTTTAAAACAATCAAACATATAGTCGAAACTCAAAAATGAAAAATGATTTAAAGCATTACCTTGTTTACGTGTATAATATTGAGCAATCCGTAATCCGTAAAATCCGTAAAAAAAAAGTAACAATAAAATGCATCATAGTGTTAGACATATCTGCAGCAAAATAAAAATACATATCGTAATAAGCCTGCATAAATATATTTGCGTTAAAATGATCTTCATAACATTGGGCTTTTTTATATTTTTCCTGAGATGCTTTTTACGTTTTAATCAAAGTAGATTGGCATAGTTGCACAAAACAATACTTAGAATAATTTTGTTTTGCTTTCAATATTTCGCAAGAACTTAATTGACAAAATATGAAAATTAAGATATGCAACGCATATATTTATACCAATCCTGATAGTCTTAGAACTTAATTCACAAATAGATCTATATTGGGGGTAGAGTTAGTGGCACAGAAGATAGGAAGTAGGCAACTAAATTGGCGAGGATGCTGGATGCAATGACAGCAAAGAATGTATAGAAAATTAAAGTTATGAAGAGAGGAAGAGGACGTCCTAGAAAAACTTGAAATAATCAAGCGGCTAGGGAATAGTACCGTAAAGGTTGATAGAGCTTAACTCCCAGTCCTCTACACCGAAATGTGATTTTGTAAGTTTGAAAGTTTGCTTTCAGAGAAGTGAATATTATGACCTTACGAGGCCTTGGTGGTCATTTAAAAATCACAATTTTCTTTTTTTTTATTAAAGCAACTGCTTTAAAAAGTATTTTGATTTAATTTTTATTCACTGCATTAAATTTATTTTCATATTGGTAGGTAAAGGAAAACGAATTTCTATACTGCAATTAAAAAAAGAAAGAATTTATCGTTTAAATAGAGCGTTTTGCATTTATGGTTTTATCGCGGATTGTACATTCTACAATCATCATTATTGCGTCGTGCTTTCCCACACACGTTGCCATACTCTCGACGAAGCGGCCAGAAACGCCCCATCCATCGTAGGAACCCTAATTTATCTGACACAGATATAAAACACTTCGCAAATAAGTATATAATGCGTATAAGTGGAACTGCGTTCGTACGTTCATACGAGGTTGTGAAATTATAGCGAAAAAAAATCGCTCACGACACAAACTGACAGAACTCGTTGTTGATATAATTTGCGTGGGATTCTTTATTCCCTGCATTAAAGGTTGTTTAATGTCTGTCCAAATGTTCTTACATGCAGTAGCAAGAATTCATGTACCTTTTGACTCTGTCCGACTGCATTACCAGAAGTTTTTGTGAACAGCTATTGGTTAGTCATTTATCGCGATTTATACGATTTTATCGATCACAATCTATATTTATCGTGAATGTTCAAATATGTTTGATACATGAAGTACATGCTACAAATTCTTTTCATCAGGATGATGTCAAGAAAAACATTGCTTCATTTTGTATTTATAGATTTACTATTATAAAATATACAATTTGCCAGAGTTTATTTCTTTGATTTTTGCGTTATCGGTAGTACTAGTCATCGTAATACGAAGATACTATGGGAAGTGCCCGCGTTTGCAGATAGGTAGTGTCTTGTGTCAAAATCTGGGTTTTGAATCATGAAAAAAGAACAGTACCGGTCAGTGATACGATCTCAGGAAAACGTGCGTAGAAATCAAAGAGAAGTTGGATGCAGCGTAGTCAATGGACGATATGGATAATGATGATATCGTGTTAGTACACCGCCGAGAGAAAACATCTCATGTGAACGTGTACAAAACATCCTTCACTAAAAATTGAGTATTAGAAAGCTATCGGCGAGATGGGTGTTGCGTCTGCCGATGATCAAAATCGGAATCGCGTGATAACTTCAAAGCACGGCTTAAGCGCAATACGAGCGAGTTTCTGCGGCATTATGTAACTGTAGATGAGACACAGATACATCACACATACACCTGAGAAACCAAAAGTCGGTCGACAAGGCGAGCGATTCTACCAGCCGGAAAAGTTATGACGGCGATTTTTTGGGATTTTCAACGCATATTCTTGATTGGTTATTTAGGGAAAAGGACAATCGGGGGACAGTATTACGTTGATTTATTGGACCGATTCGACGCTGAACTAAAGAAGAAAATGCCCCACTTAGAATTAACAAAGAAAAAGTTGCTTTACCATCATGATAAAGCCCCGCCACACTCATTGCCAAAACTAATCTAGTTATGGTATGGATTGTTGTCTCATCCACCATTTCGGCTGATTTGATCCCCTGTGACTTCTTCCTTTTTCCAAACTAAAAAAATGGCTTAGAGGAAAGCAGGAGATCAACAAATCCTATTATGTAGATGGCTCAAAAGACATACCTGGACTAAGTGTACAGAGCTACAAGTAGACTATGTCGAGAAATACATTTACTAAATGCGTTGTTTTCTTTACAATTAATATTCTGTGGATTTATTTTTACGCTGAATAACTAACTAATTGCAAGAGCAACTTACACCTTTAAAAATGATTACTACCTAAGCACAGTAAACAAATAAAATAACTAAATTGGCCACTTTACAAATCCACCAGCAAATCAGTTGCATACTTTGTTACTAATTTGTTATCCAAGAATTGATTCTGTTGATGCAGCCGTTTCAAGGTAGTCACTCGCTGTAACTTTTGGGTAACAAATTAGCAACAAAATATGCCGTTTAGTTCGTGCTGATACCTGCAGTGACTCAAAAGTTACAGTGAGTGGCTACGCTAGCCTAATATGCTAGCCTAGCCATCGTTTCACGGAACTGGTTGGAGCAACAAAATTAATTCTTGGGTATCGTATTAGTAATAAAATAGCAACAAAATATGTCGTTTAGTTTGTGTTGATCTGCAGCGGATCAAAAGATGCTGTACTAGCCTAATATTAAGCTAGCGTAGTTACCATTTTCTCGGAAATGGCTGGAGCAACAAAATCAATTTTTGGGCAACAAATTAGCAACAAAATATGCAACCAACAAATTACTGGTGAGCTTATGAAATGGCTACGCCAGCTTAATAGACAAATGCAATATGTACCATATAATGAACACAAAATCATTCACAAACTAATAATTAATATCATCATCATCATCAATTTAAAATCTTAAATAATTGTTCGACCAAAATAATTTATTTCGTAAAGTAGCTTGGACAAAATAATATGTTGTTTATGTAATATATATTTTATCTGTTTGTCATTCAAATAAAAGGAGTATCTTTGAATAGATAAAATTGTTTCCATTTGACAATACTAATTAGCAGCGGGAATCGTACTGTACACACTCCATTAACGGTACATTTAACGGTTATTTATTCCCATAATCATTTAAATTCCATGTTTTCCTCATCTCTTTATCGAACGAAAGCATAAAATGCAGATAAGGAATATAAGTATTTTCAAATAATTTCTACAAACATTAACTAAGTAAGCAATCTATTTTGCTATTGCTTGTAACTTGCACTTGATATCTCGTTGTTGTACAATTATTGATTCACCATCATTGCCTACTAACAATAAACTATTGTTAATGATATAGGATTGTAGTGCTCAATCGTATCCAGGCTTATCCACATATTATTTAGCGTACTTAAAGCAGACTTGAAATTTTACAGAAAGGACTTACAAGATGGAGTAAGTTTAACTTGAAAATTCGAGCGGGCAAATGTAAACTTAATTTATTGTTCGGCATGTACTAGATTTTGTCACGTAATAACGAACTATCTGCCAAGCTATTGACTTTCAGTTGTAACCAAACAGATTCGGCAGTCGAAATTTCGACTTCTATTTTCGACAGCCTTTAAATGGACGCGAGAAATTGGAACAATTAAGGTTAATTGTAGAACAGCTTGCCAAACGAACGGATTGCAAATTTGTATTAAGTGAATTTATTACGTAAATATGAAATAAAATCTTTCGATGATTCAGATTCAAGTGTCGGCCAAAAATAAAGTACTAGAACAGTTAATGGGATTAATATTGCTCCTGTGGTAATCATCTCAATACCAATATTACTCTAGCTCTTATTGAACCCTAAGAAATCTAATAAGAATCTATGGGAAAGAATAGCAGTATTTATAGCTTATAAAGCTTAATTAATTACATCATAATTTTTTTGTAAATGATTAATTTATGATATTTTAGGCATATGTTTAGAATCACTTTAGATAATTTACGAAATTTTCTCAAAGACTATAGCCAATTTATATCTAGCGGTCCAATATTATTATCAATAAACAAATAGTATATGTCTAAAATTAGCAGCATGACAATATCACAAAGGATAGTATAAACAATAGGTTCTAACTTGTTATTAGGAATCGAAGTTTTCTTGCCAACTTAATTATTGTAGCAAGTTTATTAAGAGTCCCATCAGCTATCCGGCATTAAAATTAAAATGCTTAAAAATAGTAACGAAACCTATGTACACACCTTTCACAGGTGATTTTTTGTGAAAATAAAGATTCGACAAAATCCGTTAAAAAAGTTGTGGTACACGTAATGCCTGGGAAATAAACTGTTAATTTATTAGTTTAACAACATTTCTGAGATAACTGCATATATTCTTTAATTAGCAAGTTTCGAATATTGAGAGATTAAACATTTTTGTAGATTTACACGTTTCTTTTAGATCTACACATATATTGCATTGATACCAGCGCTGTCTAATCACGAAAGCAATAACACACTGGCCCCTATTTCATTCAAAAATTTGTTTGCAGAGAGAACATGTATTCGCAGAGAAGTATTCGTAAAACTCAACATGTCTTGAAAAAGAACATGCTTTGGAAGTAATTCTCGGTAATTATTATCATACATTATGTAAATTGTATAGCGATGTTACCATAAAAACTACCGTTTGAAGCAGCATACCTATATGCATTATTATCTCATATACGTGAGTACACACACATCCAAATAAGTAGCCATTATTACTGCAAAGCATCACATGAAACGGCTAACTAAATATTTCCCGGTATCAAAGTTGTGGTGGAACTTTGACTTTATTAAGTAAACATGATACTCAAATATTGCATTAAAAATACACCTAATTGGCGCCGTTGATAAGTGAGTCACTCGATAGCTTTATAACTATAGGAATTGCAAATGATTATTGCTAACTTGACAACGTGCGAAAAATCTATTCATATGCTGGTTCCAAGAATACATTTAAATTTCAAACAATCACACACCGACACAGACGTTGTAAATTGTATTCTTTGATAAAATTTATCATTTTCCAATGAAATTTCTGAATCTTCTATTCTTTACAATATTTGGATGTTTTTATAGAAAAATTGGAATAAATCCGAAGAATAAACAATGTAAAAAAGAACAAATAATCGTTTACAAAAACTTTAAGTTGTGTTGGAGTCTTTTATGATAATCAGTATATTTTTAGAAATCTACCGTATTGTGAAGTTTTCTTATCTAATGATAAACATATTTAATGAATATCTTGTAGGATAGCATGTTAGTAAATACCCAAGCCGAAGCAAGTTAAAAATATCAACATTGACCAATAATTATGTTTGTACTTCTAATAACATTTGAAACAACTTCTGTTTGTGCTATTTTTAATCTACTCTTGCATAATACTTAACTTTTGACAAGATTTCCTTTTCAGAATAAGCAAAATAAAGTATATCCGTCAATATTGTGTATGGTAACCGGGCTTAATTCGTTATGGATTATTACGCTTGTTATTACCGCAGGAATCTACGAGGATGGTACGATAGCGCAATTGTTTTGCATTTAGTGAATTAATCACTCCACATAATCTCCTTGTAGCTCTATACGCTGAGTCCAGCGATGTTCCAACTTGTATAAGTCGCCCAACTAATAAGATTTGTCGAACTCTGCAAAATGAGTTTCGGCAACGACCTCTTTATTAGGCGTGAACCGGTTTTCGCTGACATTTTTTTTCAAGAAAATAAAGAATCACAGGAGCCAAATCTGCCGAAAATGATGGATGGGGCACCAACTCATCCCATTGCTCCTTCTTTAGTTTTGCCGTCACAATTGTCGATGAATAAGCTGGAGCATTATCTCCCTAGTTCAGCGTTAAATTGGTCCAATAAATCAGCATAGTACCGTCCTGCGATTATCTTATTCTTTTTCAAATAATTAATTAAGATTAATTGAGAAAAAAATCGTTACCGACTGATGGAATCGCCTTTGCCTTCTTCGCCAGGAAAATCTTGCTGCGATCGACGTTTTATTTCTGGCGTGTAGTGACGTATCCGTGTCTCTCTGTAGTCATATACCGCCGTAGCAATTCACTCTCATTGCACTCAATCATCTCCCAACAGTCATCAGCAGGCGTGGCACCCATCTCGTTGGTAGCTTTCTCATATTCGATTTTTCGTGGTGAATGTTTGCCACGTTCAGTTAATATGTTCGCCATATTAACAATCTCTCTAATTTTCACTTTATTGATCCTAACGTCCGTCGTCACCTCAACGGGACGAACTGGCCGTTCCTCATCAAAGACGGATGTTAGGCCAGGCTTAAATTCATTAAGCCAGTATCTGATGGTAGTCATCGAAGGTGTATGGTCCTTATAAACTGCAACGAACTCCTCTTTGATTTCTGCACACCTTTTCCAATCATATATCGCTCTCAAAACAGCACTACTCGACGAATCCCTTCGAAAAGTCGATAGATATCTACTAAAAAATAGTGGTCACAGTGAGTAATGCAGATTTTGACACAAAGCGACATTTGTCTCCAAACACAGGTACTTCTCATACTATCCTTGTAGTTAGAAATGCCAGATTCAGCTTATCCGTTCCTCAACACTTTCTTCTAAAAATCCGAATAAAATCAGAACGCTAGTTATTTTGAAATTGATTTAGTTTTTTTCTTCAAAAACTAGGCTATTGGTTATGTTATTAGATACCGCAAAATTGGATTCTAAAAATATGTACCTTTAAGGCTATGTTTTATACACCTCCCCATTGTACTTACTTCGTTAACATTAACTTACTTCATTAACCTAGCAAGTAACATAGTACAAAAATAACATAAACTTGTACCTATGAATCTCTTAGAAAGCTAAGTTTGTAGCGCCACACAGTACGTAACCAAATTAGAAATAAAATTTTCACTATTTCACTGCGACGATTATCCTTTTATTGGCTGCAGATTTTTATAACGGGTGGTATTGGCCCAACACACGTATATGCTCTTTAAGTAACCTTCGGAGCTTTTAGTGAATAAATGGTGTGTGTAAAGCGTTCAATGGGCTGATTCAAATTGTCTCCAAATTGGGTATGAAACATTATCCATTGTGATTTTTATTATTTCAATCGCAATTTTCTATATCATTAAAATACTAATTGAATTACGCCATATGTCCAGAGTGACTGGTGAAAGGATAATACAAAAAAATGCTGGTTTGCATGTCATGCTAGTTAGTTTTCATTGCTTATAGCAACTTCGGCAAGTATCCTAGTAACTTACCGGCATTAACGTCTGTGCAGAGTACAAGGGAAACATTCTTCATAGTTTTATAAATATTTTTTATTATAAATATTTGTGGCGTTATTGTGTCTCATATATTATCTTTTCTCAATTTTCTGAGTGTTCATCTCACACTTCTCAGAACTCATTCTCAAACCTAGTTTGCTCTCTTGTGCATCTTTTTGAGTAAGTTGTTTCAAAAAGGACCATGCCTTCCTTTCAAACCATCTCTAATTCATCTTTTCCTTTTTCTGTAGAATGCAATAATTTGGTTAAAACGTTTATGGATCTATGAGCTTTTTCCAGTTTGCTAAGATCGAATGTTAACTAGAGTAGATACTCAAAATCTGGTCTGAAAGCTATAGAAAGGAACGTGGAGATTCGTATTCAAGTACAGGAAACATTTTTATTAATGCTAATGCGCACATTTATCAAGTCATTTCATCCATTCAAAAAAAAAAGAAAGAAAAAGAAGTCAACACAAAAAGGAATCTCAGATTCTAAAATTGCGATAGTGAAACGCTTGAAATTCATCAGTGCGTTGGCCGACAATAACATTTCATACGTTTCAGGCAAATAAGCCGAAGCCTCTGCCAATGCTTTTGTTTTATTTTGGTGTATATACGAAATACCGCGGGAATCGCGGGCATTGCTTATTGTGACGCGACGCTAAACCAATTTTGCGAGACCAGCCTAGTAGTCAATGGGTGCGGACACAATTACCGAATTCCTGGCCTTGTTTGAAACGAATAATTATTTTAAGATAAGGGTCGTACATGCGTAGCACGTGCCCACGCGCCCCAGGATTAGGCAAACGACGCATTGGAATTCTATGGATCTTGATACCATTGTGTCGTTATATGTACGCATGTACACGCTTTAGACCTCGGGAGAATGTATATCTGTACTTGTGTACACACACATACGTGATGAAACACATGTTGTCGTAGGTTAGTGCGAATGAATTACTACTAGCACTGAAATAAATCAATTTATAAAATGACTAGTTCGCTAAGGTTTTGCGGGTTTAATTAGCTTCTAGTTTCCAGCTTGTACTATCGTCGAAAAAATTGTGCATCCAATTAATAATAATAAAGCTTCATATTATTCTAATTCGAAAACGAATGCAATGAAACTTGAGATCTCGATAATTTACAAGAATGTTTTATTGATCTCTTGCAAATCTCTCTGAATGCAATTTCATTGGGAACAAACAAATAAAGTTCATCGACCAAATATGTAGGAACATTTTTTTTCCCATTCTTCGAGATGAAAATAAGAAATCTATAGTTTCTTCCACTAGGCTTACAAAACTCAATATGGTCTTCAGCTTAGTATATGTCTCTTAAGCAAGCGTAGTCACTTCATAAGCCTATCAGCAAGCAAACCAGTTGCATATTTTGTTTCTAATTTGTTGTTGTGTTGGAGATAAGTTAAATATTATTTATTCATCAATTCGAAATACAATAATAACAAGTAGAAGATATTTGCAGTTGACAACAGCCACATCGTATTATGTTAAATTTAAATTCACTTTACCACCGACCCTTCCATTTTATACCAAGCATAATTTTATTAAGAAAACGATGCAATGGATACGATCTTGGGTAGTAGCTAGCAGCTATTGACCAGATCGTATATTGCAACAACAATAATAACAAACCTTATGCGATTGATAGTGTGCCTGCGTGTAATTTTATTGAACTGAACATGAACTTTAGTCTTTCCAAAACAAAAGAAAGAGGAATGAATTTAATTAATCCAAAAAGCGTTTCTTAGTATTGATTGAATTATTTTGCGACTACTGGAATGCAAATCTTTATGCCGCATTACTCTAACAGTCTACAAAAAAAAAACATTAAACTGCATTGACAAAGCTAGAAGCTTGTATGGGTCTACGTTTAATGAACCCATTTCTGAAAAGGTATGGAAGCTAAGCAAGTCATTTAAAACGTAGTTCAGTCTGAAATGTTATATCAATTGATATAGCTTAGTTTTCCAAACTAAAAGCTGGGCAATGTCTGCCCCGTTAACTGAATTTTCATATGTTTTCATTCTTATATTTTGGAAAGGCATAATTTAGAATGAAATTGTTTCTTTACTGACCACCAACCAATTTCAAGAAGTGTAACTAAATGGGTTATTGTTTAACTATTGTGGAGTCATATATGCAAGTTTCTACCACCGTTCTGTATAGATTTTTCAAAAAATTAGGTATGCCTAAATCTATTCACTTTTCTGAATCATCCGATATTGAGCAAGAAATGAACGCAAACACACGCTACCAATCTCCCCAATTCGATTATCTTGTTTCAATTTCTTCGGTGGACCAATGACACTAGTTTCCTCAACAATCAACAAATGTTAAAATATTTTGATAAAAATAATAATTTATTTAACCCTGATTGAATTCAAGCTAAAGCAATACATGCCAGGGATACATCAATTCAGTTTCGCACAAATAATACCAAATGGACGTGTATTTAAAATGAAAAGGTTACTTCTTCGAGGGTAACGTTCAAATTACAATGATCAACATTTCACGCGTCTTGTTGGCAAGCGTAAATATACAAGCAGAATCTCGATCGTTTATTTTTGTAATCGGAAACTTTAAAACTATAAAAACATAAAAGTAAAAATAACATTTTACAACTAGTTGTCGTTCGAATGTCAAAACAATTAAACGTCGAAGAGAGTGAGGAATAAACCGTTTTATTCATCAAAGTAAACACGATATGTGTATTTAAAGAGGCTGCTAACGAGGTATAAATCTTAACTTTAATGAAAAAAGCAAGTTGAACCAAATATTTTAACAATTCTGAAAGCATACGGGGCTATTCCATCGGAATGTAGATATTCGATTATAAAAAAATGCACCATGTATTTAAGGAGTATTTTAATTAAATTCTTCTTTCGTTTTGGATATATAAAATCTATTGATTGATTTTCTATTTTCTATACTTTAATAATCCCAAATCCTAATCTACTATAATTTCAATAATCACATACAGTTCTATCTAACGCTTACTAATTGTTTATTTGTACGTGCCTACCTAACTTGGAGCGAAAAAGTTTTTATTTCTAATCACGAATCTGTTATCGATAATTTAATGTTAGATTATTTCTTTTTCGATTTACACTACCCGACAAAAACATAGACGCAGTAACGTTTCTATTTACTAAACAAAGTTTATAGACATTATATAAAATGTAAATGAGGGTTATTAA
>LR737390.1:4656185-4696114 GCA_902655005.2 Marronus borbonicus
AGTTATATTTTCCGATGAGAAACGTTTTAATTTGGATGGACCGGATGAGTACTCGCATTATTATCATGATCTGAGAAATGAACCAAAAGTGAAAATGACCAGACAATTAGGGCGTGGATCTGTGATGATATGGGCAGCGATTGGATTTCGCGATAAGAGTGAGATAGTGTTTTGCATAAACAAAATGACATCTGTGACGTATAAAGACTTATTGCGTGACAATCTTCTACGTTTTGGAAACCGGCCGGGCGCAATTTTGTTTTTCAGCAAGATAACGCGCCAATTCATAAAGCAAAAACCATTACTGAATGGTTTAAAGAGAAAAAGATTAAAACTTTACAGTGGCCGGCACGGTCACCAGACTTAAACATTATTAAAAACATGTGAGGTGAATTGGCACGTCGCGTTTATGGCGGAGGCCGTCAATATTTCACGGTACAGGAACTGAAAACTTCAATAGTGACTGAATGGCAGAATATCCCTCAACCTTATGTATTAAATTTATATAAATCTATTAATAACAGACTACTGGAAGTGATTAAGAACAATGGAGGATCTACGCATTACTGATCACTCATTTGTTGATTTTTGTTTTACATTTGCAACAGAGCGTCTAAATTTTTGTCGCAGAAATTGTTTAAACGTTGGAGTAATAATTTATTATTTAGTTCATATATTACTGGAGGAGATATTTTTAAGTTTATTTTACTTTTATGAATAAAAACTTAATTAGATATCTTGCTAGTTTCGCAAAGAAATGTTGTAACTCTTGAAACCCGTAAAACATCTTACCGCGTCTTTTAAGTTTTTGTCGGGGAGTGTATATTCTGCCGAAACGAATATAGTCCTAAATAATTTATTTTGCTCAGTATGCAGTAGAAGAAAAAAAAAGAGATAATATACACCTCTGCAATTTCGCAATCATATAGCTTTGGAATTTTGGGGCGATAATGAAACATTTCCTGTTTACTAATCGTTTCGCTCTAGCAATAGTTTAAAATCAGCAACGTTTTAATATGTTCTCTTTTATTTGATCGCTAAAAACAAGCCAGCTGTAGTACATGTTAATTACTTGGTTTTATGGTAACCAAATTTGTTTTCTTACTTCAGGAAGGTTAATAGGGTAGTATTTAAACTGAAATTCGCTTGTCTTTTTCTCTTTTTTATATTTTTGCATGATTTGCATTGCAATAAAATCATTTATTGTTTCTATTATTAGTATTATTAAATAATGTATATTAAGCTGGCGTAGCCACTTCATAAGCCCACCCTCAAACCAGTTGCATATTTGGTTGTTAATTAATTTTGTTGCTGCAGCCGTCTTCGAGAACGATGACTGTCCGCTGTAACTATTGATCCGCTGCAAATATCAATACAAACTAAATGACGTATTTTGTTGCAAATTTGTTACACAAGAATTGATTTTGTTACTCCAGCCGCTGCCGAGAAGGCGGTGGTTACACTAGCCTAGTTATTAATGTAGCCACCCTCTGTAACTTTTGATTCGCTAACGGATATTGTGTTGCTAACTTGTTAGGTTTATTTATTACTTTATTAATAGTTGACAGCTTCTTACTATTACAAAGAAATATAACAAACAATAATCCGTGTGTGATAACAAAAAAAGAAATAGAAAAAAAATTACAAAAGTAACAATTTTCTAACAAAATACACCACTAAATCGTATGCAGTGTAGATCGAATATCCTTTTTTTGTCGAATTTACCTACAACTACTTTGATAATTATAAGATAAGTAAATGTAATTAAATTACTAAAAAATTAAAATATTATTATTATTTAAATTGGATTATTGGCTATTTAAATTCAGCTGCATGTGAATTTCAACCAAGAGGCATATCTAATGTGGCGGACCTTTAGCATTACCAAATACACATTTTGTACGGCTAACAGAAATTTTACAAATTTGAAATCAACTGTTCAATAACAACATAAATTTCCAACTAACCCCTACGTATATAACGTTCGCTTTTCTTTAAATATTTTCCTAAATGAAAGCGTAAAGTAGGTTAACCATCTATTTAAACTGTTTTACAATTTTATAGACGGGCAATAAAACCGCATTGCGAGTTACGTTTGATGTTCCTTGAATATTAAAAATCAGGAGAACTACCAACGCGCAAGCAACACATATGTATTACACGATTTTGAGTGATTAGACATCAAATTATTTTTGTACTCACTTTGAATGAGGATACACGTCATGACAATAACATTTTTATGTTTGCGAATACATATTAAACAGATGACATTACAAGAAACTATAATAATTACGACTGGTATTGATTTGGGACGATGTATTAAAGAAAATGTTCTAAGAATTTTGTACCACAAGAAGGACTATTTTGGATTTTAACAATATGTACTTTTAGCAACTAACTATAGTGCACAATTCTTGACAGTTTATTAATTTCTTGCCAAAATTTATTCAAATTTGGTTTATATTTCTAATACCTACACCTCAACAGTAAAAAAAAAAAGATTAACAGTGATGGGAGTAAGTAAAGTAACACTAAAGTATCGGCACACTCGGCACCACACAAGTTTTTATTCGATTAATCCGGAACAGCTGTTTCGAGAATTCATGGATCCTCATTGTCAACATTGGGTCGTACCGTTGACTTTAGTGTTATTTGCTAGGTTAACAGTGTCAACTAGGGGGTGAAAACAACAATATTTTCAAATTAGAATCCTTATTACCGACGAAGAGGTTTCGATTGCTGATGGGTTTAAATTTATCTTGTAGGGGAGACCTTCATTTTACCTGACACATTTCGTAATATGCCTGCATTGTACGATGTATATTTTAATTTATCTTTTCACAAATGGGAAATCCAAAAACAAAGTTCTACGCATGCGCCATATATAATTATGTATCGTGTAAAACAGGTCCTAAAGCGATTAATAATTCTTTTTCTAAAGATGCGGCTCACAGTATTCAGTTTAAGATGGTTGTTTATTTTTTTATATAAATATATTTATTATGAAGCGTTGACAAATAATATTCGTTATTTTTTAAGAGTACATTCACTAACAATGCAGCTACAGAAGGATATTATGGAGCTGATAAGAGCTCAAACAAAAAGAGAAACGCGGTTGAAATTTCATTAACAAAAATCTGCCCTACAGCAGCATTTACGGTGTTGCGCGTATGTATATTGCAGTAATAGTGTTTGTACCATGTTTATTGTCTTCAACGTTATAAACTTATTTATGTGTTTAGCGCAAAAATGATGTAGAATTCTATAAACCATATACTCAATATTGATCTTCATTAAAGACTTTTCATCCGCGGAAAAGGCGAAAATAAAACAGCGTGGAAGACCTATGTCGGTGATGAAACTTGCCTAACAAGCCGCAGAAATTTACTCTAAATTCCACAAGTTCCATTATTGGAAAAAGAGCCTCATTTTTCGGATTAAGGAAAAGGGTAGCGCATATGGGTTATTTGGAAGCCGTGTCTTTAATGAATATAAATAATTTTGAATGATATGGAAAGAATTGCCTAACATCGATTCTTACGTCGGTATCCAACGTTAAAATATGAAAAATTAAAAACTATCTGAAAACGGTTTGTGATACATTCGGCAAAACTGTCGATTTTTCAAAAATCATTGCAAGAATGCGAATGTCTACGGCTGAATCAGAAGCTGAATAGAGCGATCAGTTAATAACATTTCACAGTATCAGTCATTTTGATGGAAAAACAGTTTTAATTTTTTGCGGGTTGTTTTGTATTTAAATTTTGCTTTTTCTCCTGATAACGTTCTCGTTGGAACATGGGTGAATTTTCTTAGTTGTAGTGTAAAATGTTAAGAGCTGCCCAGAGATAATAATCACTAGGCGTCACTGGTCGTCATAAAAAATATGCATAAAATCTGCCTCATCTGTAGATGGATTGACATTTTTCTAAATTAGAATTTACTGCAATGCTATCCGTACTATTATCCCTGTAAACATTACTTTCGACGACAAAGAAATAATACAGCCAATTACCTGGGGTATTTCATTCCGTAGAATAAGCAAGCACAGAATTAAGCCTACATAAACTTGATTTATTATAAACCAATATGCTATTTTAATAATTCGATAAGCTATTTCATTAGCGAAGTGTTATATATAGAAAAATCTCTGATGCAAGTTAATGTGTAAAGTGTGGACGAATGAGGCACTGCGTAGGTTATGCGAAGCTACAAAAATCGGTCAGATACGTTTTTTTCTTCTTTTTGAAAAGTGCCCGGTTGAAAAAGATAGGCGCACACATACACATATATACATTTTCCGTGATGTTATCAGAAGCAGAGGCCAATGACTTCACGTTTCTGCATAATGTTGTGGGTGTAAAATAGTCGTGTCAAGTGCAGAGATGAATATTAATTACAATTTGAACTGGACTACATACGTACACCGTAAAAACTCAGCTGTGCAGTAGCCATATTGACTTTACGTCATAAAAATCAGGGCATAAGCGAGAAACACTGGCAAACAACACGTCCATTTGCCTAATGACATTCTAGCTGACATACCTGATGTAAAGCTGTCAATCCGTCAACGTTTGCCGTATCTATGTCAGCCTCCTTTTCCAATAAACGCAACACCTCGTCTTTCTCACCAGCAGCACACGCTGCCAAAAACACACAACCGGAGGAGAACTTTATTTTCCGCGAATTATGTTTCGGATTCACTGGTTCACGATTCGTATCCGATTCTTCCCACCGTTTTAATTGTTCGGCCCTTTTAAAAAGGGCTGAACTAGAACGCGTCTCCGCTGACATGTTATTTAACACCACTACCACTTCGCAGTCACCATTACGTCTACTTTACTATAGAATTCTTTTTGCATTTGACAGAGGGTGCGGTTTACAAAATAAACTTTTTAACTGACGCACTAATGCTGACATCTAGCGATATACATGCAAACCACATACTCTGTGTAGATGGCGCGATATTTATACGAGTTGGAAAATAATTAATTATTGAAATATGTGAAATATCGTCTACATTTTATACACCGAAATAACAGGCAGGAAAGACAAAACTAAAGATTTCGGCACACTTATACGTTAGTAGCAGAGTAATAATAGTATTAATTTGAAAGTATTACAAAACTTTTCTCGTTTAAATATATCAACTTGCTTAAAATAAGAGACAATATTTACCCGTTCCACGTTAAAAGTCTATTAATAATGCCAAGATCGTTCTTATTTTTGTAAATATTCACTCCAAACCGTTATTGATTCTCAAATAGCTATTTTTAATTCAGTGATCATTTGTGCTAGAGGCTAAATTCTCTAATCTAAATATTTGAATTATTAGACCGTAGCTTATTGTCTAAATTAATGATGTTTTATTTAGCACTTTTTTTTAAAAGAATAACTTGTACTTGTAGACTTTATTTGTTAAATTAAAAATAATGGAAAATGAACATCATTTTTACCGCACTTTACGGACCGAGTGCGTTTGGTAGAAATGAGCGGTCATATCCCACTCCACATCTTCCGCGCGTTGGTTTTGCGCATCATTTTCCTGTTCCGTCCATTTCTATTCCATTCGTTTTAAAGGAGGGGTGGCAGGTGTTATATTTTACCTTTTGTAATATAAGTGAAATTAAAAATTGATAATTTTGCATGTTTTATCATTCCAAATAGCTCGAATTCCAAAATAGGTGAGTTCACTCCGCTTATAGCGACAATAAATGAAAAAATAGTGATTTATGATTGGTACGCCATTACTGCGGCTTTTTATGGCTTGGTTTTGGCGTCCATTGTAGTCACATGTAAACTAAGAAAATCTTTGTTAGTACTGAAGTACGTTTTTATTTCAGTACAGCTATGACTTACTACCGCCCTACGTGAGTATTGCCTTAGTTTTGCGTGCTTCGCTTGACAAGAATAGTTTCATATATTTCCATATCAACAAATTGATAACTTTAGTTTCAGTCAAGCAATAGCCATGTCGCGTGGACGTGGATATTCATCTTCTAGAGGAAGCTCGTATAGAGGCAGCTCAAGTAGAGGATCGTGGGGCTCGAGTAGAGGTGGCTACAGTCCTTCTCGAGGCTCTGGTGGACCAGGACGATTTTCTTCATCCTTCGGCAGTTCATTCGATAACAGAAATAAATATGGTGGCTCATCAGATCGATACGCTGGTAGAGGCTCTGATGATTACCGCAAATCTTACAGACCAGTAAGCAATTGTAACCAATATTCTTTAATATTAGTTTTGTCTCTGTGTTACTTGAATATTGCATCTTCTAAGTATTTGAGCGTCAAACGAGACACATAATAAATTCCTATTTCCACATGAGTTGATTCGATAATGATCTACTCTTACTAAAGATAGGATACATGTTACAAACAATTTTGGGAGAACTTCTCTTTATCTAGAATGTTGTCCATTACAATCAGTAATGGCTGGTGGTGAGGGGGAGTTCAAGGATGAAGCTTCGATTCCCTTGTGTAGTTTTGTTGCATATAGCAATGCATTCAATATCCAAAGGAAATACATGAGGGAATCGAAGGCTTGTCCTCCTGTTTATGTCATCTTCGGCCATTACTGTTTACAATATCATATCAGTAATAGGCGTTGTTCTTTTTAAAGTAATTATAGAAAAATTAAAATTAATTCAGCAGCAGTATCAAGGCATTTAGCAACCTGGGTTGCCTTTTTCTATGCAGTCGTAGATAAGAAGTCTGCAACTACTTTTCCCAAATTTCTTATTTCTGTGATAATTTTAAATTTGGTATTTTAACATTGCATTTAGTATAATATAAATTATTTCTGTTGCAATTTAGCAAATTGGTATAAATTGTATTATTTCAAATAACGCTAAAGAATGTAGTCTAAAGTCAAAATGGCGGAAGGTAAAAAATGACTAGGTACATAATTGCTGATAACATCTTGCTTATGTAAATCTGTTTTTAAAATGTACATTATTTAATTGCAACTTATTCCTTGAGAATTTAATTTTTTATATATAACATACAACTGCATAATACTTTCAGAATGTAATTACAAAATAATTAAATGAGAAAATAATATATACAGGGGTGGACAAAAAAATAAGTGTACCGAAAATAAACCAGAAATTTGTTCATATATTGGATAATTCATTAAATATTTGTGTTTTGTGAGGTTTAATACCACGGTATAATTAACATAAAATAATTCATTATAAGAAAACTGCATTTTATTACGAATGTGTTAAAAAAGGGAAACTAATGTAATTTTAGCTTGAATATAATAATAGCTGTAAATATTTTTTATAAACAAAACGGAATATTATTACTATACAAAACTATATACTTATTTATTAATATTTTGTACCACAGTAACGGGTATTTTTAGGAACGCAAGAGTCTGTAGAATTTCATTGCGGCACTCTGCTTTAAATGAAAAGCTTATTTGCATTGCTTCGTATTTAACCCTCAAATACCAACGTTCCACGTTTGTAACGTATTTACTAATTATAAGTCTGATATATTTTTCCAATATAACCGTCGTATACAACGTATACAAGCATGCCAATTTATTATTTGATTACAGTATAAAATGCAATGAATAAATCTTCAACTTGTTCCATATCTGCCACGCAGGAACTACTAGTCCAGGAATAATCGATCCTGGACAAAATTATAGCAACTGAAAGCGTGTTCATGCCTCAACGTGGTAGCTCAAAGTGAACGGCTGTAAGCGTAGCTGTTCGTTTTATTCAATAATTTATAATAATGTATTCTCGTATTCTCAAAATAAATCCACTTTTCATCTCCTGTAACTATACGATGCAGAAACGACTTCCTTTTATACCGAGCGAGCAAAATGTCACATGTGTTTTTGCGATTTTCCATATGCCTGTCGTCCGACTCGTGGTACCCATCTACCGGTCTTTTGAATCTTTCCCATCTCCCGTAGCCGATTGGAAACAGCTTGTTGACTAACACCCAATTGCTCGGCGAGTTGTTTTTGTGTTTGCGAATCATCTCCGTCCAACAATGCTTGCAATTCCACATCTTCGTTTTTTTTTTTGGAGGTTTTCCACGTTCCTTGTCTACAACATCGACGTCACCACTTTTGAAACGCCGAAACCATCGTTCACGCGTACCTTGCGATAGAGCATGTTCTCCATAAGCTTCTCGAAGTAATTGGTATGATTCAGCAGCAGTTTTCTTCAAATGAAAACAAAAAAATTAATGCTGTCCGCGAATGCTCTTTGTTGGGTATAAATTTCGACATATTGAACACAACACCATGCACACACTTTTCCAATTCATCACTTGTGCGCGTCTGACACTTGTTGATGACAACAAAATGGCGCAGTGTCAAATCTTTATAGCACAAAATGCATTGGTGCACCATCTGTTGTCTGAAATCCGCATTTCATGCTTGTACACCTTGTAAATACCCTTTTCTTTCTTCATCTAAAATTTCGGATGCTTTGGAGCAGTACGGTGAAGTTCCGGTTAGTGTTCGCATGATAAGAAGAAGACTAGTTAATGCCGGGTCAATGAGTCGTCGTCCTGTAAAAGAAAACCGATACTGTCTAAGAAAATCAAAGCCCGATTAGACTTTGCGAAACCGCGCATTACATGGACTATTAATGATTGGCGTAGAGTAGCTATATTTGTGGCCAGTGCTGTACATATTTACATGAATACACGTTAACATAACTAAATTTGCATTACCCCGCTTAGCTGCTTCCTCGGTTCATTATGTGCATAACTTTTATTTTGTACACTCTAAATAAACTCGCGTTCGGTAAGCATAACTCGCCTGTCTTTTTTTATGAGCTATTGCAGGCAGTCTTTCTTTTTTCTTACCATTCCGTTCTAATTGCTGCCATATTGACTATTTTCCTCCTATAATTCTGGTCACGAATAGCCTCAATTTTAATATCATGGCAAATATGCGGATTTTGCATATGCCTTTTGTGTTCTCACAATCAGGAACAGCCGTGTACATTAAAATAAACAAGAAAGGTATGCCCCATAAATTATCCAATCAGAAGCATAGTTACTCAACAGATATGTGCCTAGAAAAACATTGACGTAAACACCAACTACCCCATGGTTGACGGTTCCCGCCATTCGATTTTAAGTATTTTTAAAAACAGCCGGACGACTTCAACAGAAATATACATAAATACCCTTAAATTTAAAAGTAAAATTTAAATAGGTGCGTACGCGGTTTACGCGACGCTGTCTGTGAAACCTATCGTTAGTATTTAAGGGTTCATTTACTAAAGAACGATGCAAATCTAGGTATGGTCAAATCTATAAAGAAAAGTAAAACGATTTCAGATTCTTGAAAAATATACAGTTATTCTATTTAAAGACTTTAAATAACATGAATCAAACATGGCAATGATTTTGATGGCCATCTTGTAAGAAACTTTCTCTAACTTGCTCGCAAAAGGGAGGGATTATCTTTCTCCTACACACGTGTATCCGAAATTAGTACAAAGAAAATAGAAGATTGATATTAACGTTAAAATATATTTTATCTTAATGTAATAAGTTGTAATATGAATCCTCCTGAATAGAAAAGTTTCAAAATATTTAAACCTACAAAGAACAGAGATGGAAATAAATTGAATAAAATTTGTTCTACATTTCATTAATCGGCTATTATTGCCTTATTCACAAATAAGGTGCCTTTTTTGCAGGATGCTTCAGGTTATTCTGGTAGAGACCACCGATCCCCTGACCGCAAAAGAGTAAGAACGGAGGTAAGTGTCCGCTAATACACGTTTCTTGTATTTAACAGGTGCGTCATACAACTGGAAGCATGAATGGTGAATCAATACGTGCAGTATTGTAGTCTAAAATTGGTCTCTGTTGGTATCGTATGATTTTTCACATTACCCAGCATGAGAAAGCTTGAGAACGGCAAAAATTGCAAAAGACCATTGGTAAAATCAGTGATGCTAAGTAGACAATCAAAATAAGATTTTTTATCGAATGTTAGAATGCCCTTACCTACCACAAAGTAAAACAAAAAAAGATACAGAGAACAGATTTAGTTTGCTAAAAAAGTTTTGAAAGTACTAAAGCAATTCCTACTTTAAGAGTTTAGTCGATACGAATAAAACGAGATGTTTCAAATTAATTGTTTTGGATATCTTGCCATGCCAACAGGAATGTTACTGGATGTGAGTATTAACGTAGCAAAAAGTTGTTAAGTTAATACTGGGTATATAATTAAATATAAAATGGTCCTATTAATTTTATTTAAATTTGTTGTGAGTTTGAGACAGTTGGATTTTATTCGATAACCAATGCCTAGTAGATGTGAAGTCTGAGGGCTACGCCATAGTAGTAATTAACCAAAAAATCTTACAGAACGTTCAATAATCCTGTTTAAATGAATGAATATGTTGTTGTTCAGTCTCTTAGTTCTCGTCACGACGGTGGATTTGGCGGTTCCAGTGATAGCTACGGAGGACGTTACGAATCGTCAGGAAGTTATCCAGAAAGAAGGAGTTTCTCTAGTGATCGACGTTCATCATCGTTTTCTAGTAGACGTGAAGAATTTCGTAAACCCCTTCCGCCGCCACCCTCTAGCCCCAGAGGGGGTTATAGAGGTCGTATCAGCTCTAGAGGCTCCTTAAGACCACGGCTGAGAGAGAGGCCAACACGGAGGCGCCTAATTGAAAGTTCTTACGTTTTAAGAAGACGAAATATTAGATCGTCTGACTACGTTAGGAGACTTAAAATGGCAAAGTTCAGGAGGTAAATAAAACCAAATTTTAATTGCTGACAAAAAAATACCAACATAGGCTGTTGATATGCTTGTAAAAAACACCAACTCAAAAGTACCACAGGAATACAGATATCTGTAACTGGTTAAAAAGTTTGAGAGAAAAGGATTCTTTAAAATATTATGTTTCTCCAGAAAAAAATCTCTTTGTATTCGCAGGGTTTCTGTCTATAGGGATGAAGATTTTTCCTGGTTCCACAAAAGTACAGATGAATCACTTCTAAAATTCCACAAATAAGTCAATCTATCACACCATACACACAAATATTACAAATTACGGCACGTCCTGCCTCTTGTGGAAAGTGTAGTAGATGGCTTGACGATGAATTGATTCTACTAGTTGACGCAGTATTAATAGTATCCAGTTTTTGGAATAACTTGGAGACAGACGAAGAACTTGTATACGAGAAGAAAGAAGCAACTTTTATCTTCACATGCATTCGTCTTTCACGTGTGGTTTTCCTTCACTTGAAACGTATTTTCTTCAGTAGAAGAGGAAGATACTTTTTGTTTATTTATTTGAATTAAGATGTAGTTGCATATATCAACCAAATTAACTATTTCAAATCATTAAAACGACTCGATAATATATTGCAGCGATCTAAAAGGAATTGTATGCAACTATTGTCATATCCATTTTCACTTTGCACATATGCAACATTCATTGTGTTTTTCACTTTAGCGCTATCGCACGACGTTCCATGAAGAAATCAAAGTCTTTGGAAAAAGAAGAAAGTGAAGAAGAGAAGGATGAAGAAGTAAAAAAGGATAAAACTGAAAAGGATGTTGAAACAGACGCTAAGGAGGGTACCAACGAAGAAGATAAAGAAAAGGCCAGCTCAACGCCTAAGAAAATAAAGAAGGAAAGTAGCGTTGAAAGGGAGGATAAGAAATCCGAAAGCGGCAGCGATGATAAATCTCGTAAAAGACCGTATATTAAATTAATTTGTCCTCATTGCCAGACTAGAAGTCCAACATTTGCACGTTACAGCATGCATTTACAAAGCGGTAAGCATATGGCAGCTATGCGTCGCATTGCGATTAAACAGAAGGCTATATTGAGCCGTATGCGTGTAATTCAACGTAATGCTCAGCGGGAACTTGAGAAGACTACTGAAGATCTTGCACCTCGTACCAATTTCTGTCCATTATGCAAATTGAATTATAAGCAGCCTAAAGCAACTCATCAGGCGTCAGAAGCTCATAAGAATATGAAAAAGTTTTTAATGCCGTACTGCAAAGTGTGCAAGATAACATTCAAAAGTCCAATGCTGTACGAAAGCCATTGCTGTTTAATTGATCATTTGAAGGTTTGTCGTTTGTTAGTTTTTTTTTTTGCATATATACATGTAATCGACGTTGAAACTTCTTAGAATGATGCGTGTTTGCTTCAACTTTATTCGATAATATTGTATTTTCTAGCGCAAAGCAATTGCTGAGGATAAATCTGATAAGGAAGACGGATCTGGACTAGAAGATAATTTAGAGAACTTTATGACAATTGACTCTGTTGGTGAAATGGAAGGTAATTTAATTAAAAATATCGTCTCGACGTAATTTGAATGTTAATTTATTTAATCCCAAATTTGGAAGAGACATAAATAAATTGAGATTCCTACATTCCGAAAGTGTGATATTTGTATTTCATTACTTACCAGATGTAGGATACAAAATGTCATGATGTATTCAACATTTATTAGACAAAAAAGTCACCGAAAGATTGAATTAAATTACCACAATTGTATTCTATTATATGCAATAACTTGGAATTGTTTTTATTAGATGAAGAAACAACTACTGAAAAGAAGAAGGAAGAGGTAGATACTAAACCTAAAGAACAAATCAATGTCGGCATTGAGAATATTAAAAAAGTTGAAGTTTATTATTGCGACTTGTGCAGAATGTATCTACCACGTGGTGAGGACTCTGAAATATCTAGGATACTGGCAAAACATTGCAAACAACGAACACATCTTCAACGTTACGTACGCTATAAGGAAGACAAGGAGTTAACTAAACGTGCAGAACGTTTACAACGCAAAGAAACTGCTGAGAAAGAAAAAGAAAAGGAGAAGGAAGATCCAAAAGGTGACGATGAACAAGAAGATAAGAAACCGGAAAGTTGTAAAGAGAACGGAGATGTAGCGATTGCCGAAGAGGATGACGCCGGTGATGAAAAGTTATGGGCTGATGTTGACAAAGATTTGGGTGACATATTGGCAGAAGCAGGTTCTGGAAACAAAAGTTCGGATGAAGACGAGGAAGATTCTGCTGCAGCAGGTGAAAGATTTGATAGGTAAAAATGTATTTTTTAATTGTAATGTTGCAATTACAAAATTATTGGTTTCAGATTTAAATTGAGTGAAAAAGAGAGGAAAGCAGAAGAAAAGAAGTTGAACGCTGAAGCTAGCGAAAAAGAAACTGTTGAAATAAAGAAGGAGATTGAAACTGAAGAAGAAAAGTAATTTTTAGTTTTACGAAAACTATATTATGTTTTATGTATTGCTATGTAAGTGATTTTGTTTATTGACAATTAATGTTAGTTAACATGTATTCCAGATTTACCAATAAACTTTGTTTTTTAAGTGTTTCTCGTGAAATGGACTATTATTTAAGCAAAATTGAATATACAGAGCGTCTTATGCAATTGTAAAATTCTATGTAGTCGAAACTGAACAGCTATTGTGTTCGATCACGATTTGCTTGCTTGAAAGATTATAAGTTCTCTAATATAAAATATTCAAGTATATGGGTGTTCGGTTTCCGCTGCACCCGTTCCTTGGTGACTTCAATTGGTTCAACATTTTCTTTGCTTAGCAATGTTTTAGATTTCAAAATATTAAACGTACAATTTATTAAATACTTTAACGTGGCAGAACGGATTCAACTTTGATGTTTGATTCATATTTTGTTTTTAGTCGCCTAGAATGTGACCTCGTTTAGAAACAAATATTTCCCTATAACTAAAATGACTTCAGTAAATTAATTATTTAGTTATGCAGCAGGTTTTTCGTTTAAATACGTGGGCTGCTCTAATGAAATATTGCAAACTTTTATTTTTAGTTAATTAATGTGTAAAAGTTATTTTCTCCAACGCGAAATTGGACATGGAACACAATTTCGGAAAGATTAGTGAACGCTTAATGTATGTTATGTATTCAAACAAATCTATCTATAACTTTCCAGTTAATTTACTAAAGAAGAACGCATTGGAAGTGGGGAAATATTTATAACAAAAAATAGAGTCTACCAGATTCCCGCAAAATATTTTCCCGGAGTGCACTGTACGATTTCTACGGCCAGTTTGTAGATTTTAGTTGATATAAAAGAAATGTTAGTGTTATGCTAAAATGTTCAAGAAATATGGAATCAAATTTGAAAGATTTTAGTATGTAAGGTGTTTAAGAATCATAACTTATAGCTGAATAGTTATAGGGGATAAAATTAGTTTATTTTAGGAGAATGACTTTATATAGCCTTGAAGCTATGCAACACATTTTACTTTAATATTTAACAGAGTTTATATATACAAAAAAAGGTTATCCCAAAGTAATGAATACACTATACAGCTTTAACGTATTGGCCCAACAAAAATCAATGTGAACTCAATTTTTACCATACAACAACACTACTTATCCCGCAATTATTTAGTATGACTAAATACAGTCTCAATATATTATTACGTATATTTGCCTAATACTGTCTTTTTAAATCTTTCTGTGTTTTTACTCGTATTATACACGCAAATTTTTTTTAATAACCCCTCAAGCCAACACTACTGATTTATAGCTGGTTACTACATATCGGCCATATTTTGATTTTCCTGAAAAACTTCTGCAACTTGGATATCGTTAATCTTAGATTTTTCTTATCTGGGGAGGTCATTTACAGACTCTGTACTTTCAAATTTACTAATTAGATTAAACTACGCCTCTATTTTAAAAGAACTTGATTTCAAATTAGTTTCTTAGAATCCCATAAATAGTTATTCATGTTTTCACATCATTCGGTTATACAGTTGAAAATGAGGATCCACGCATCTTCGAAGCAGCTGTTCCGAATTAATTAATTAAATTTGTGTGGTGCGCAGTGTGCTGATACTTTAGTGTTGTTTGATTTCGCTCAAAACTCAAATTATTTGAATTGTCTCGAAAAATATGCCAGATAGGTATGGGAGGTGTTGAAAAAAAATTGTACAGATTGAAAAAAAAAACGAAAAAACGCCTAAAGACACAGTTATATACGGAAGGTCCCATTAAAAAATGAGACTTGTGTCGTGTGCACTGGAAACTGGACAGTGTATGCTTATAAAATATAATTTTATGTTGTGTAGGATTTATTGTACACAGCATACGCAGAGGTGTCAACCCACTGCTTTAGTACAAGTTAGGACGTTGCCCAAAGAAATCGTCCTAATGGCGGCAAGGCATAATTACTCCTCCCGCAATATGGTTCTTCTAAATGACGTCAGTGCAACATTTGCAAGAGAAGCATTCCATCGTTTCATCTTTAGCCTGGCAATCCCTGAATCACAGGTCTTTGATTAGTCACACGATGAAAAAATGTTTCTTAGCCGGCAATATTAACTGGGAATTCCAAAATCCCGCCGTCTGTTCAGATAAATTGAAGTAACTTTAACAGAGCGGCAGGCGTTAGTTTCAATTCGTCTCTTAAGAGAGTTTTGTTCTGATCTCTCATGAAAACCAGACGGGCGGTCGAATGGAGACTTCGTGGTTGTGAACCGCCATGTTTCTTCATTGTCAGCATTCCTTCTTTGGCCCTTCAATCATGTTACGTTGATGTTTATTTTAGAGATTAAGAATATAGTTTTGTGGCAGTCTAGTAGTAGTTTCGACGTACTTTGTTGGTTTACTGCTGATACTATTCACAAAGACTTCAGCATAAAAACAGTGGTCTTCGTCTATAGCGGCCTCGATTCCCTTAGGTAGACAGAAAATTTCTGCTCCAGTTGGTTTTCAATCCGTTTATGAACAAAACCTGTTTTCATCGCTGTTAGTCTGTTGGTGTGTCAAGGATTTGTAAAATTCGTCGAGTGGATTCTTGGCATGTCGGCCTCCAGGACTTCCAATCTATTGCAAGGATGCTTCTAGAGTTCCGCCAGATTTTAGAGAGAGAGTTAATTTTTTTGTATGCTGTTAGACAACAATCGTCTCATGATAGCCAATCCCACCCCATAAATAAGTGAATCAAAAAGTGGTAAGCAAAGCATAGCCTCCATTGGCACCGTTGCTTCTGTAGAGCTTGATGCGCCCGTAATACTGAGCAAGAGGATATATTAGTTTCTAGGCTGTGACCGTATTCTCTATGCTGGTCTCTTAAACGATCGTTAGCACGATTTGACAAGACTTGACTCCAAGTAATTTTTATGTGAACATATTTTCGTAAAATTTCCCAAACAAGGAATAATCTTCCGCACATACACATGTTGTACAGACCTTATCAATCATTTTATATAATCACCATAATCAGTCATTTTATCGTTCAGATAAGCGCTGTGTAGTGTTGTAGTCTATCCAATTGTAGATCCTTATATTTTTTATACTGTCATGTTACATTCATACATTACATTCGAACTACTTACAACAGTATTTCTAGAAAAAAGTTCAATTAAAACATTTGAAAAAAAAATTTCAAACGAAATCCTAGCTAAGGTATATACCATATGTTAGTTTTAAGTCCTCAAAATTAGCTCGATGCAGTGTGAAGATAAAAAGAACTTCCCTTGTAGTCGTTGCATTTTAGGGAATGTTAAGGAAACACGGGAAACCCTAAAATTCTGAACAAATTAGAATTTGCCAAATCGCCCGTTTTTTGAAAAATTAAGCCTCTTAAACACAATACCAATTTACGTCAATATCTACAAGAAATGTACATATATATGTTATTATTGTTTATTGCCTGGAGAATTAAATATTACGCATAAAATGTTGGTTGTACTTATTGTTTTCAGTTGATGTTATGCCACAATGTCACAATGTTTAGTGTTTATTTATAACTGTTAAGAGTTTTCTATTTTAATGTTAAATCGGCATCATCACTACAACACACAAAGAAAAATTCTGGCAACAACCCTTGCATTTTAAATATAAGAACAATTTATACTAAGAATTACAATACGCTTATTTAAACTAGCAAAACATGTAATTGTCCTAACAAAAATTATTTGTTGGAAAATGGATTATAAGGTGGATTTAAGATAGTGTTGCTGTCGCAAATTTTACAGTAAAATATATGACAGCAACACATAAATCCTTTGTTGGGGCAATTACATGTTTTGTTAAATTAAGCAAATGTGTTGTAATTCTTAGTATAAATTGTTCTTATTTTAAAAATACAAGCGTTGCTAGGCTAAAATGTTTCTCTGTGAACGTGAAAAACAAGAGCTGCACGAAGTTTTAAAGGATATTGCGAAAGCGTAACTTTGTCTTCGAAACGGAAGTAACACTTAAATTTGAAGACTTGGCTGGTTCGCTTGAACCGCAATTTATTGAGCCAGGATCTGAATATCACCAATATCTAGAAACTATCACGATCTCAAGAAACAAATGTTAAAGAGACATCTACCCAATATCAGTCAAATATCTTGTTAATGCATATTGCTAATTGTGTATATATCAATATGTAGTTTTCTGTTTAGGTCGCGTGTATTAAGAAACGCAAGTTTTGAAGAATTTAATTCACAACATTCTTGAGTTTTGAGCAAAAGTTAAGGGGATTAAGTTTTCTATGATAAATTTAAATAAAACGCGAACGCGAAACAAACTTAACTCTGACACATCAAGTGCTGTACTATTGGCGGTTATTTAAAAAATAATACCAAGTGCTACCATTTTAAAATTAATAATGATTTAGTGAAAATGATGAATAGCAGTAAACCTGGTTAAATTCTCAATTTTGTATATTTTATTATAGTCGAGATTTATTATATTTAGTTCAGTTTTTCTGCATTTTTATCAGAATTGTGTTACATGTATTATTTTTTTATTAGCATTAAATATTATTTTTAATTTATTGTCTTTTTTAAGTCCAAAGCATTTTTAAAAGTGTTAGACATTTTGTATGTTCAATTAAAATTTTCGTAATCTCACGATTCTTTTATGATTTCTTACGATTTTTTGTACATACGACTTATTATTCACGTCATCTGGTATCACTAACTATGCGTCTGTAGTCTCGTCGACATAAAATACAAAGCTAAAGCTGTGGCATTTTGGAAAATCATACCACCGTTTTCCGGTAATATCGATTTAGGAAGGCGTAATCTGTTATGTAAAGTTAAAAACTTTATTGATGGAAAGCGAGTGTTAATCGAGGTGGTAGCCATAATGTATAATACAATTATCACAAGTTTCGCTCTGCAGGTCAAAAATGATATCGATTATTCTTCGATTTGACGAGACAACATTTAACACAAATGAGAATGGCCGAACTTTGTCAGTGTCGGGACAAAAAGCAGTAGAAGCCACTGCATTATAAACTTACACATGGTTAGGTGGTATATTGGCAACGATTTTGGGAAATAGGCGCCTATTATCCCCTCACTGTTTTGTGTTAAAAGAAATGACAGGGTAATTTGAGCCACAGGTTCAAAAGACATTTTCTCGGCCTATTAACATATAGTGTGTTTCCGGATTAACACATGGATAGGTAAGGCAGACAGAAAATTATGAGCTGAAATTTCATCTTTTGGGCTTCAGCCATAATTTTGCTGTGGAAAAGCCAACTAAATTTTGGAAATTTATAAAATTAGGACTCAATGTATCGAAATACTTTTATTTAAATTTAATAATTTTCTGTCCGCCTTCCTAGGAACGCGCTATATATTACAAAATTAGCTTACAGATGCTTGCTTACCAAACGATAGGCCCGAAAACACTGCTGCCAGATTTTTGCCGGGAATTGTCATTGATATTCAAAACTTAATGCCTACAAACAACAATTTTGTATTTGCACAATTTCAAAGAAAACGTTTAGATATTTATGTTTTAGAATAGGGAAAAATTTTAAAAGAACATTTTCAGATGAAGTGCTCGATATGAATCATGATATAAACTTACATCAAAGCAATAGCATTATTCAATTCTTTGCCACATTTGAACATTGGTAATATTTGAAAAAAAAAATGGATAGGGACGATTTTCCTAAAAGAATAGAACACTCAAAATTTAAATTTGTCGAGGGAAAAAAGTACGTACATTGGTTTCCAGCATAAAGAAATCTTTGTAAAAGAAATAATTCTGGTATAGAATAATATTTGTTCCAAAAATATAAAATCAATAAATACGAAAAAATGGTCTCCACGATGCTAACGATCTAATTTGATATTGTTTGCACGTCGAAAAACAAACAAATCAAACGTGCGTACGGAGGCTGCACAGCCTGGAAAAAGGTTCCGTCTCTAATGCAGTTAGTCCTCAACGTTTGCTGGACCGCTCTGTTCTCTGATGATCGCTGTCAGCGTAACGATTTGTTATACCTTCGCACAACTCATACCCTCTTGGCAAAGGAGCGACGAACGACGTCCCAAAGGACGACCTGCACAGGGATCAAAGTTGTCGCCCGAACGTCCGGCGTCACCTCAGAGTCCTCGTCGCACGAGGGTGTAAATATTGAATCTGTAGAACGGCGTATAGGCGGGCCGAGGGAGAGAACAAGTGAAAATCAGAGCCCCGGTAACTCAATCAGAGTGGGCTGCGATGAATTTTGCACCAACTTGACGATAGGTACAGTGTGTATAAGTAAACATAAATTGTTAGAAATAGGTAACTTTTTTATTACAGAACGATTCTTGTTTCTTGTGAACTAAGTTTTGCTGTTATGGACAATTCAATTTCTGGCGTTTCCGGAAATGATACTTACTTGCTTATTTTAAAGAGAACGGCCTGTATATTTTTCCATTTTTAAAAAGAAATGGAGAAACGAATCTAATGATATAAATTTTAAAAGAGTATCCAGCATGTTTCGCATTTTTCTTCGTTCTCATTATAAATTTCTCTTGCACCTTCCGGTTTCGTTAATTATTGCCACCATTTTACCTTATTTGATCTTATTACAATTTATTAATGAAGGTTCAAATTGTTTTTCAGGTTTGTGATGTTAGTATATAAAAACCCCATTTTTAAATATAACGGTTTAATCACGTCCAACTATCGCAACACCACGCTCCTCTTCCCTTTTACCTCCTCCTCTTCCCGCCATATATTTGAATTCAAAATTACAGTTCGGCCATCTTCACATAAAATTGGCCCCAATTCTTAAACCTTAAATTTCAAAAACGTACTTCATTTGATGATGCGTTTTTTTCAACGGTCCATAGTGATCGATATGAATTGCATGCAATTCATCTCTGGTCCAATTCCTGTTCAAGTGTTAGATTTCGTTCCAAAGAATTCTCATTTAATGTTAGTACGCATCTGCTTAGAGCATCAACATGAAGCATATTCTTCCCTTGATGATGTTCTACATTGTAATCATAATCCTGTAATATTACAGCCCATCTTAGAATTCGATTATCTATCTCTTTCTTTTCCAAAGCTAACTTTATGCTATTATAGTCGGTTACAATCGAAAACGAAACATCCTGTAAATAAATTCTGAATCTTTCCACGGCATTCACTATTGCAAGCATCTCTAGGTCACAACTATGGTATAGGCTGAGGCTATAGTAAAATACAGGATGAAATTTGTTATCTTCTTGTTCCTGAATCAACATGCCCCAAATCCCCCCCGCACATGCATATTCAAACGAACTTTATTCCTCCGATCTAAACTTAAATTCAGCATCCTTTCTTAACAACTTCTATAATGGCGCAGTATGCAAGGCAGAATCTTTTATAAATTTGCGAAAATATGAAGCTAGACCTACTACTTAGGAATAAACAATAGTTCTACGTTGGGCTATGGAAAAATCTAGAATTGCTTGCCCTGGTTTGATAGCATTACCACTTATGTCTTCTCCTAAAAATTCTATCTGGTTTTGTAAAAATGAACACTTATCCAAACGCAAATCTAGAAGATTTCTCTTTACTCTAACACCTCTCGTAAAATATCTAAATTCTCCTTTACGGTTCTAGTCGCAATATTAATATCGTCAATATAGATCCTCGTATCTTTAAAGATTTAAGACCGAATGGCATTTGAATGTATTCATATTGTCCATCAGTTACAACAAAAGATGTATACTTAACTGAATATTCTGAGATCTTTACATGATGGAAAGCACTGTTTAGCAAAATTTATCACGTAACTAGTGTAACTGATCGTCTACCTCGGCAATGGAAAATTGTCTCTATCTGTTAATTTATTCAATTCTCTATTGTCTACACACAATCGCAGCCCTTGTTTTTTCTTGAGCAAAATTATTGGTGAAGTGTATGATACTATTTTTTTCAAATAACCTGCCTCTCCAATAAATCCTTTATAATTTCTTGTACTTTAACATTCTCTACGTACGACAAAAATAAAATTGTGAATGATTTGGCTTTACAATAATATCCACTTCAAAGTTAAACTCAGGCTCGGTTGATTTAAGACCAAATTGATAAGTAGCAATTATATTTCTCTGTTCAGTACTATCATTGATATTTATATCACGACGTACAGCTAATTCTAAATAAATCTGTTCTGGTTCTATCAACAAGAGTGCTCTTTCAAATGATTGTTTATGATATAATATTCTAAATTACACTGAACATTAAAAATATTTGTTTAATTTAATTTTACTTTTAAATTTAATTCAGCACGTCCTACACCACAAATGATTCTGAGCATGCAACTAATTCAAATCGTAAGTTTCAAACAATACTACCACGAATTAAAGAAGTAGGACTACCTGTATCCTAATTTTATCCTAGCACTAAGTTTGCAAGCTGCAGGACATTCCTCTAGCAGCATTGTAACACCTCGTTTGATTCTTAGTTTTCGAACGTTGTATAGAAATATATCCTTGCAATCCACAGTTGTAATATTTAACAGTATTTATAGTACCTCCTGTATTTAATATAAACGTAGGCTTCCACGGCTAGAGTCAGTTGAAACTAAACGTGTTCCGGGTTTGAACCTTGTCATGTCGTTGGTTAAAATAAAACTCGACGTTTCGCCCACAATCGTACCCAACTGCTGTTGGTTTTCGCCTCTGGCATGGTTCACATGCTGAGTTACCGTGATCAACTGCTTCTCGCTCAGTTAGTTTCGCCTCTGGCGTGGTTCACACGTTGAGTTATCGTGTTAACTGTTGCCATTACTCTCCTGAAGAATCCCCATACGATTGTGGGCGAAACGTCGAGTTTTATTTTAACCAACGACATGACACGGTTCAAACCCGGAACACGTTTAGTTTCAACCTCCTGTATTTCATTTATTTCGGTCTGGCTCCTTCTCATTTGAATCTTCTTTCCGATCATTGATTGTGGTT
This sequence comes from Marronus borbonicus, assembly GCA_902655005.2. NCBI lineage: Eukaryota > Metazoa > Arthropoda > Insecta > Coleoptera > Scarabaeidae > Marronus > Marronus borbonicus. The sequence continues at coordinate 4,678,394 of LR737390.1, forward strand.
CTCGTAGTATTAGCCATCTTTTCGTAATTCATAACGTCTTGAAATAATTCACCCTCATTCCGATGGCTCGTTGTTACAATATAATTACTTAGTTCCTTAGAATATGACTCTATAGTTATCTGTTTTTTTCACCTCATTCAACGGTAATTGCAAGTTTCGACATAAACGTCCACTCTCGTGAAAGTATAAATGCATCATCCGTAGAAATTTGTACTTTTCGTTGCATTTTCTTCCATAAATCTGTTGTCCTATCTTTCCATACAAATGTATTTTGGAAACATTCCTTAACCGTTTTCCAACAAATAATCTTCTTTCATCATCCGTTGTGGAGCAGCTTCCTTTAAACGCATTCTTGCTTTCTCGAATTTAACAGCATCCGGCCGTTCACGTACTCGCGCCATTACTTCTATTTGTTCCAACCACCGTTCTGCTTTTGGGTGCCCCTTTTCATCACAAAGTTTATCGATATTGTGTGATAACTCTGGTAAAACTGGGAAATTTCTCGTGTGATTTCTCTCCTTTATCATCTTGGTAAGGTATTTTTTATTTGAGTTATCTCTAAGCTTTTCTATACTTTTCTTTGTAAATTCGTCAAAAACACTTTCACTGATTTCTTCACGATTCGCCGTTGTATTGTTCGATCATGTGTTTCTTGCCTCGCTTAGTTTAGAATCAACCAATAATTGAAAGCTGATTCCAGTGATACTAATAATTACTAGAGGTGACAAAGGCAGGTGAAATTAACACTTTTTTGCAGCGGCGAGACAGACTCGGGTTTTGTCGACTTTCGGGGAAACCTGTAGGCAACACAAAGCCTTTCTTATGAGACGAATAGACACGAGTCTGTCTAGTAGCTGCAAGAAAATAATAATTTCACCTGCTTTGGTCATCTCTAATAATTACATTCGAAATTACCTTTCACAACCATTTGTGAAAGGTAACGGAATAATTTCGAATATAATTATTAGTATCAGTGCGTTTTCTATAACATTACACACAAATTAATATGCTCAAAAAACGGCAAACTGTTGTTATTTTCACTTTTTTTTTCTAATAATCTCTCAAAAAAATAAGCTTTATCGCGATGTTATAAACTTTACTACCTTTTAATATATGCAAAGGTATTGTATTTCTCATAGCTATTTTTTGCGTAAAATTTATTAAAACCAAATATATATGTCTATTATAAAACTAAAATTCGTTCTCAGCTTTTTTCGTCCCCTTGTTCTGAAGATTCTAAATAACCTGCTCCACATTGAAATTCTTTGAAGTAAATGAAATTTCAAATTTAGTTGAATCTGTTTCAGCCAAATTGTTTTTTTCTATCTATCCCTCGCTAGATAGGTATATATTGTAATGTTATAAATAAACAGCAAAAAGGTTACCTGTCACCAGCGCTATATTTCACATTGTCCACCTATCGTGTCTATCTAATAATATAAAAGGGTTTATCTATTTTTTTAGCCGAAGGGGCGTAAAAATAATAAAATTAATGTAAGTCCAGCCAACGACTGGACGCGGGGAAAATTTATACTAACTGCTTTTATCTGCCATTATCCTTTCATCAGATCAATGTCAGAAATTTTTACAGCATGTTCCAATGTATACGTCAGTCGTATAAAAATTAATATCGTCACGTCAATTGAAAGTCTTTTAACCCTTTCGAGCCTATTGGGTCATATGTAACCCAGCAACATACCTCTATGCAAAACATGTTTCACTCCTTTCCATTTAAAATGATATACTACATTTGATTTTTTTTTCAATAAAGTTGCATTTCGACGACTAATGGGTTATATTTTTCCCACTAAAAAAGTCTGACTGGGATATATATGTCCCATACAAAATGGCGGACTTTTTTTTCGAATAACATTTTAAGGTGTTTATTTCACTTACCTTCATCTTGTTGTTGTTTAAAAAAATTACAATCTAATCAGGATTTAATAATAAAAAATCCGGCTCGAAAGGGTTAAGGTTGTAGTGTTGTGTATGGCCAAGAATTCCGGCTAGAAGCCTAGAATTTGATCATCAGTTGCGTTCCTACATCATGCTACAACAAAAATCATTGGTTTCGGCATATAATCTATGGTTAAAAATTATCTCGGGTGACAATGGAACAAAACAATTGCCAACGTAATCAAACAATGGTTATAAACAGCGCAAATTTTATTTGTGGCCTTATGTCTAACTGTCGTCCAGGCACTTTGTGTTTAGATTCCGTCCAATTTTACAGTGTTTATTTAAATATTTCAATTTAAAAATTCAAAAGCGTGTTCAAAAATATAATATTGAAGAAGTTGTCTTCGAAGAAGGACATAAACATTGTGTTTACGTAGTGAAAAATTTTGAAAATTTAACGTAAGTAGTTATTTTCATTTCTACATCTTAAAAGTTCATCTAATAATTTCTCATTTGCCGAGAGAGTGTCTAGGGACATTCCCGAATTCACGACCCTCAATTTCTGTCAACTTAAGACTTTTGTAAAAATGTCGAAAATTTCTTAAATTTAATCCCGTTAAAACATAACAATATGTATTTTTTTGAGAAAAAAGTGATTTCTGCAAACAAGTATTACAATGTATCATTTTATTTCAGTAATAAGAACATAACTACCGCCAAGATTTAAGACACTGTAAACTGGTACAATCGTTATATAGAATTACAATTTACGTTCCAGTTTATGACCGGAGGTCTAACATTTCGTTTCATTAGTGGTTGTTTTCATTTGGGAAAACTTTGGGAGTTAATTCTGAACCTAGGGAAGGTCAATGTATAATTATATACAAGCACAAGATCATGGACTTCATAAAATTTACGTGGTTGCCAAGTTTATGCACATGTATCGAATCTGCAGTTGCATGAAAAAGATGCAAACAAGAATAAAATTTTACACAGTTAGTTAGTAATATAAACAATCAAAAATAAAATTTAGAAAATATTTATAGTACTGTGTCAAGGTACAAAAGGATGTTATCTTGAGAAAGTACAATTTATTCCATGCTTTATTCCATAATTTGTTATTGGGGGTCGTGGATACCGCTAATGAAATTCCACGGACCAAAGCCAAAGAGAGTTTCTGAATTGTTTTGCTGGAGAAAAAGAAGATATAAGAAGAAGCTTGTTTTCGTCAATATTCTCAAGCATTGCCAATCTAGTCCTGTCATCATAATGTATTATTCGTAATTTTCCTTCTTTCCCTTCCTTCATTATCCTCATGAAATGCTGTGATCTCTGTTTCTTCCTTTTCTTTATTTTTCCTTTTTTTACTTAATACACTTTTACATGTGTTTCAATTAAATTTCCTTGAAAAGTTTTGCAAAAAAAAACACCATTCGTCCTACTAACTTTTCGGTTAATGCTTCTTTCGTATTCCTACAAAAATAAATCATCGCGAGAACCTTTCACTTACTTTCTCTATCATCTATTTTATTTATTGCATTTGTTTATCTCTCCGTAACCACATTTCCATTTAATATTCACATCAAAAAGCACCCTTTCGTAAAACTATTATAAGAGCTGCTTGCCTGGCTAAAATTAAAAATTACTATTTCCGCTGACATACGAACATCAATGTCCATTCTTCATATCAACAGATCCATAAGTAATAACTAAATTACAGAAATTAAATATGTCACAACACGTCCGCCCACGCAGAAGCTGCTGCCGATGCAATGGGGGTGAATGCAGCGCGAGTGACGCAAGAGGCAGTAATTTGGGGTCTTTGGGGCACGATTGGTACACAATAGACGATCAAGGTCTACTATGTCGTAAGGGTTGTCATTACTCGGGGGTTGTTATTAGGCATCAATTGATATGGTTATGTGATTATGTAGCCGCGGTCTCTGACGGATAATCGCATTATTATCTGCTGCGTTCCGGGGAACCTAGCGACCTAATAACATTAATTCTCTTTAATTGTTTAGTTTATTTAAGAAATTAATTCATATTTCTATAATCTACATACAATTTGACTTTGGACATGCTTTGCTTTTTGAAAAACAGAAAAATAACTGGATTACTGGACATATTACAAATAAAATTGAATAGAATGTTTTACCTTTTTCAAACTCGTACATTTTTGGAGTTAATTACATTCGAGAAAACAATATACAGTAAGTCACAGAAAGTTACCGATAACGGATAGCCAGACATTTTTTAATAAGAGGTATAACAAATTATATTAAAAAGCACGTACCAGATATTAAAAGGTAATATAAATGTAATTACAGTTATTATCAATGTAATACTGCTTATTAAACTCAGTTTTATGATAATAAAAAATAGATACATATTTTTGAGTGTAAGAACCATAAGAATTAGAACGCAGCAAAATTCCATCCCCAGAAAAAAATTAATGAGTAGGCATTTCTGCTGCAATAAGACCAATACATTAAAATAACCTGTATTACAAAGTGCGCAGATGTAAAACAAACAATATATCAAAAATTTAAGGATAAAAAAAATTCCCATATTAGAAAAAGGCGAATATGAAATAAATTCTTATTTATATTATTCTAGTAAGATAATATTATTAATTGGAGATGAAACATTGTTTAGGTAATGATTTGTATTTTTTTTTCATAAAAATTGCTTCCCACATGATTAAGTCGCAGTCGTTGCTTTGTTTCAAAAATTCTATGTTGGTTCCTTTGAAATTATGGCTTGTGTTTAAGAAATGTGAAGCTAGTGCCGATTATTTGTTGTCCAATATAACCAATTATTTGAGTGTACAAGATGTTTCAAAGTACATCGAAAAATTCTTACAATAAAAATATATATCGTAAAATATGTGATAGCAACAATTTGTCCTACTATATTTTTTTTGTTAGAACAACTACATAAATATTTTGTTGGATTAAATACACGTATTGCAAATTTCAGTAAAAATTGTTATTTAAACAATACCGGGATTTAATGTTCCAAAATATTTCTCATTGTACAATGAATAGAAAACGTGAGGTCCAGTGGAATTTTTTGAAAAAAATTATAAATTTATTTTTTATAACACATATTTTTTGTAGGATGTGATTAAGATATTTTTATTGTTAGATATTTTTGAGATTTCTTTTCTCCTAGCAGTCACTTTGTGGATTTTATCCTATTAACCTTGCCAGTCACTTGTTTGATATCAATACAAAGTTTTTTCAAATATTTTCGGCATTGAAAGGGCAGAAGATACCGAAAGAAATTGTGAAATAATTAATATTGTTTGCCAAAAATTGACAAAGTGAAAACCCAAGTCCCCCTATAGAATTATGTGTTTTTCAAATTGAAGATAATACGAATAGCTTGTTTTTGCAGCACCGGAAAGGATTTAACGCTCGAACTTTTCCCCAAACCATGATTTTTGCAATCAAATCCTCGCGGTTATTACCTATAACCAGTACAGTTGTATCGTTTGCATATACACACCGACACATACCCAGGTAAATCATTCGTATATACGAAGAGTAAGGTCCTAAGGTCGAACCTTGCGGTACTCCAACGCCATTGTCAATAATTCCGGAGCTATGACTCCATAGGCACCGCCGCTGATTGCTCCAAGGGATAACTAATGGCCCCCGCTTTATACTAAGAATTTTTACCAAGTCCCATAGTAGAAATATTATTTAATCTGTTAATGACGTGATTTAAGAACATTTAACTGCCAGATGTATAGTTGTAACCAATATAAAAAATAACTCGAAGAAGGCATGGTCCTGTAGGTTAGATTTGTTTATGATCAGATTGTATTTTCACAATAATAATAAATTAAAATAACCAAGGAAAATCAATTGTTTATGGTACGCAGTTACGGTTTCCATTTTTTCATCCTGATTGGCTACCATTAACAATATCACTATCAATTTTATCACAGATATTCTCTACTTGGTTAAATAAATGAAAAGCCATCGAAACCAATTTTCAAAGCAAGATATAAATATAAAATATGAACACCTTGCTGACTTTATTCTTGAATACCAAACGAGAAATTATCGACGGTAATTTTTATCTGGACTGGAAAGTAAATAAATATATCTACTGGATTAAACAATATAGGCAGAATGTATTTGCGTATATTCATCTTTCCTGCTACTTATTCTGAATTAATTAAAGAAATTCGTTATTGTACAGGTACGTTTGGAAATTTATGCCGCGGTCAGCTTTTGAGGTCATAAAGAATTCCAAAAGTATCGGTTTCTGGTTTCTACTTTACCACTAACTAAGGTGCAGGATGTACTTTGTTGACAGCACCATAATAAACCATAACTAATATTTATCATCAATATTTAATTATCGCAAGCATGTACGCGGTCTCTAGATAATTATTGAAGATATTTTCATTTATCAAAGTCTTGTATAACTTACAGAAATAATAAATTGTATATTTATATATAATGGAATAAATCTGCATGGAATGAGAAACGGCGTGCGTGTTAGCGGTTGCGTATGCGTAAATAATTGATTACTGGAAAATTAGAAAATTATTATAGGTTTACTGATGTGAATATAAATTTCAATTGGATTGAGATTATTATGACTGCTACGGAGAAAACCAGTTATGACGCTATATACATGTATGTCCATGTCGATAGATTGAAATTTTAAAGGCAAGAGAAATGACTAGGGATGACATAGAAATGTTATATAACTATGTAATAACTAATAAGCGGGAGTGGCTATATAAAAATAGCTGATCCCATTTGAGATTGGAAATAGAATAGAATGAAGAGAAATTAAAACTAATCTGCACAATTCTGAGATATTATATACCAACTCTTTAAAATCACATGCTTCTATTCGAATAAATAAATATTATCTAATTAGATGTTACTTAGATAATATTGAATTGAGAAATAGATACATTCATAAAATTCGCCCAAACTCTTCTATACTGAATATACTTAAAGCTTTTAATGAAATCTGTTCTTCTACGCTTTGAAGTATTGTTCAAAACGAGAAAATTATGAAAAATTTTGAAATAATCATTATGAGTTCATTCACAAAGAAAGGAATAAGCAACAGGCTAGATAAGTGAACTACTTGGACTTTGATTTGAAACTAGGTACAGATACTGTTTTTATGAGCTCTCTCGGAAACCATAGTAGATATGAATATAAGCTTAATAGTTGATCACTGATACAGTTGAAATTGAGACTACTTCTAACAAATTCTTTGTATGTGAACCTAGAAGGAAAACCACAAACACAAAAACACAAAAACATTTAGAAAAAAGTAATATTATTAGAGAAGATGGTTTCCGCAAGAACTTCTTAACTATTTCTGCTATTCGTTCATATATGAATAGTATTGCTGATTTGCTGAATAGAGGGGAGTATCCTGCCGAAATTTGTCATAATTTGTCCAAGGTGTTCGATTGTGTCGATCATGGCACATTAATGAATAAACTCGAGCAATAAGAGATTCATGGTGTTGTTGCTGAATGTTTTTTATCGTACCATACTTCTCGGGTAGAGTTCAATTTGTCAAAGTAACATATATTCGAGCTTCTGTTTCAGCCAATTTATCAATTATCCTAGGAGTACCCCAGGTTCAATATCAGCGCCAATTATTTTTTTATCATTTGCCAAGGATATTTTGAAATTTGTTAACCGCTCATTACTTATATACGCCGACAACACTCCAGCTGAATTTTTCTAAAACTAACTAGACCATTTTAAATCCTTTACAAGGTAGGGACAATGCCGATATAACTATTCTATGTATTGATGGTCTCCCAGAATGGAAAGCCCCAGTGAAATTTTTAGGTTTAAAGATTGATTCAAATTTTGATTGGAAGGGGGGAAATTAAAGCAACTTGTCATCAAATAAGATAGTTAAGACATATAGTTGATCTTCAGCATCTGCGTAGTTTTTGCTTTGGGTAAACTTTACTACGGCGTTTCCTTTTGGGGATTATCATCCCTTGCAAATGAGGAGTTTTTGCTACAGAAACATTTTATCGCGTGTATTGCAAACACCAGGTCTGCAGTTTCATGTTCGCTCTATTCCTAAAAATGTAACATCCTGCCATTGGCTGGTATCTACATTCTGGAAGCTTTACTCTATGTTTTCCAAAATAGAGGGACTTTTCAAAGCTCTTGTCCACTCTCTGTTTATCCAATACTACGTTTACTCTCTGGATGAATTTGTAGAATATTTGAATAACGTTATTATTGCAACTGTTTTTAGTGAAATATTTGTTTTTAATCTTTTTATATATATAATTATAGTTTTACACTATATTATTGAAAATGTCCAGTATACCTGTGTGTCAGTGTGGACTAATAAAGATCTATCTATCTATCAAAAATTTGCTGAAGGTTTTCCGGTTCTTTTTTTTTAATGATAATAGGTCTACTAGATCATGACTGGTCGATCGTTGCCGAAAAATCGCTTTTAATATTCACCAGCTTCAAAACTTAGCGGTACCTCTTTTGTTATTACAGTTGTACATATTAAATAGTTAGATTTTTTTAGCGTTCTTTTAGTTCTCTTATCCAACATACAAGGTGAGTCATATCACAAATTTTTGAAAACGGTTTTTCTTCTTGTCATGATTGTGGCCATGGTTTAATCTCACGTTGCAACCTACAGGTTGTTTCATAACCTTGTACACCGAGAGAAATGTATAGTAAATTATACCACAATTGTAGTATATCGTACAAGAACCGATTGTTACTATAGTGACAGCTATGGAGATAAGTAGAAAATACGACATTATGGTAGTTCTCTTGAAATGGCATTTTTCTATTTTTATTACAAATAATATGAATAGCACAGGACAATATGCGATTAAAATAAGCATCAATGGATGTACTAAGAGGAACGCCAATTAATTATGAATGCATAAAAGATTTATTTATTACATATATGTACACTGCCGTTCAGAGAAGTTCGGTCGGTTGGTAAAAAACATGAAAAGGTTACAGAAACAAACGAAACTAAAAACAAAATGCAATTTTATTGTATGTACAGGTAAAAAAGACAAAAATAAATAAATAAAAAGTTATTCTGGCCTAATATAACATACTGAACATTATTTTTTTTTTTCATCGAAAAAACCTTTACTGTTAATCACTGCTCGAACTATTCTAGGCATTCTTTCGATAAGTTTTGTTAAAACGGATTGTGGAATATTAATCCATTCATGTTGCAGAATATTCCGTAAATGTTCTTGTGAAGTTGGGCATATTTTTCGGATCCTCCTGTCCAGTTCATCCCACAACAACTCTATACGGTTCAAATCTGGGCTTTATGGGGGCCATGTCATTACCTTCAGGATGTGCTGTTCTTCTTGCTCCTTTAGATAGTTCTTACACACTAACGCAGTGTGTTTTGGGTCGCTCTCATGCATGAATGTAAAGTTACGGCCTATTATACGCAATCCTGATGGCACTGCATGATTCTGGAGTATTGCAAAATAATTTTCCTTCCTCATTACACCCTGCACTCTGCATAAATCTCCCGTCCCAGCAAAGGAGGAACATTCCCACACTAACACAGAACTACGCCCTTGCTTCGCTGTAGGCACAATGCAGTTCGGGATCACTTTTCGGTTTTAGATCTGCGGACATAAACTCGTCAATTGAATGATACAATTCTCCAATCTTCATCTTTTGTTGTTTTCCTAAATGCTCCAGGACGAACACGATTTTCTATAGTTCCAGTTGTCCGATATCGCTTTATGATGACATTTACTGTTGAACTTCTCATATTTATTTTTTCAGCAATTTGTCGCCCCGAATATCCTTCTTCAAACAGCGTAATAATGCGTGAACGTTTTTCTACACTGGTAGGCTTGCCACGTGCCATTTTGAAGTAAATTTTCTTAAAACTTTCGCGCAAAAACGACAGATGCACACCAACACACGTTTAACAGTAAAATGAAGCAAATTTATATCTTTACGCCTGTGATAAATAAACAAGAGTGATACTGCGGTATATTTCCTAAATGTATTGTTCGTTAATAATGCCCAAACGACCCGTTTCAAAAGATCGGTACTTCCGAGAAATTCTTGGAATGATAATAAAAGGGACTTTATTGTGGTTGTCGCAATATTTCTACTTTACATAATAATTTATGGCTTTAATCCCTTAGAAAAGAGTGTATGCTTAATATTTTTCTAATTTTATGTATTAATAATTGTATACAGTGTGATATAATAGATTTTTATTGTATGACCGAATTTCACTGAACGGCAGTGTATATAGTTGCTATGATGTTAAAATTGTGTTGGAAGGAATACCTACTGAAAATAATTTTGTCCAATGAAATTGCGACGTTACAGGCCCACCGATTTTCGTTTTAACATCAGGAAGAAGCAACTGCTCTCTTTTCCCTACAAGAACTTTCTACAACTACAAAAAGGTAGTTCACGCTACGTTCGTTGTATGATTTACAGTTATATTGATTCCAAGAACTGTATTGTTTTATTGGGGCTTTTTTTAATAAAGTCGATTGTAGTATTGACGAAATCCTTATTTCTCCGAAAGTGCGTATTAGATAGATATGATTTTTGGAACTTCGATTAAGCATAAAAGGACCTAATACACTGACTAAGAGACATCAAAATATATAAAAAGTAACTAAAAATTATATAGATAAATGTAATAGTTCTTTTTAGATTTGGTTCAACAATTATCGAACCTAGTTTGCAATGTCCTAACTATAACTCAGGTTAATGAATAATAATTACTAATGTAATATATAACAGCACCTCTTTCATATGTATTTGTAATACTTTCCGTAAAAGTATTGCTTACTCATATGAAAATGCCCCTTGGATACTAATCTTTGTGATAAAAAACTATATTGATTAGCTCGATTTGATCGTTTCCCCAATATCCACCCAATATCCACCCAGATATAAGTACTTAATTTCCTGATTGAAGTAATTATCTTAAATAAAAAACAATTTTTATAAAAATGAAAAAATGTACTCCGAAAATTTCTTCGCCAATTCATAAAACGGGCTACATTTATTTGCAAAGTCGTTAATATGCTGTAAGTGACACACGGTAGGGATTTATTTTCCAGGTTCTCTTGCTATGTTGTTGCATCAATTATCTACATATACATCGACCGAAGCCAAGGCAAACCATCAAACTTCATTAATTAATAGCTTCAATCCGGACGATTTTAATTGGTCCAGTGAAAAATTACCGCATCGCATCCAGTTATCGTTGTATGGACGATGAAGGAAAAAAGGAGCACGAAACAAAGAGGCGAAAAATAAAAACAAATAGATGAACATAGTCTGGAAGTGGGGAGAGAAGGAAGGATGAGAGTACACCACGCCCACTCTCACCAATCGACTTGCAGAAGGAGTGGTGAACAAAGGATTGATTTGTTTGAGGATTGTAGTCACCTGCGATTTTTTGCGCGAAATAAAAATACTGGAAGTTTGAATATTTCGCTTACCGGATTTGCAACTTTGTTCTGTGGTTATTTTACGACAATTGTTCAAAATAGTATGAAAAAATGATTAGTACTCTTTAATACTAGCGCCGGCAATTATCCCTTTAAAATAGGAGAAGAATACCTAAATAAAATATTTAAAACATTTTACTCTACTACCTGGTTATTGAAAACTAATTAATCAAACTTATGGCTTCTTTTCTAAGAGGTGTAGGTGTTATAATCGAAAATCATAGGTTCTTTCTCGTTATTGGATTGTAATTACGAGAAGCTAGCATAATAATTTTTATAAAGCGTTTGGCTGCACATAGATAAGCTGCAGCGTCAAATTGATAAAGGGTTTAAAAGGATATTGTTTTTCTTCTTATACGAGGATGCTATGAGAAGTACCTGTGTTTGAAGACAGATGTCGCTTTGTGTCAAAATCTGTACTACCGAGTACTATTCTTTAGTTGACTTCTCTATCGACAGATTTATCGAGTAATGTTGTTTTGAGAGCTGCTGAAAGTGAGTATTTTATGTATTTGTGGAAAAAGAACAAACCTGTCAGTGTTTCGAAATCAAAGAGATGTTGGATATAGTTTATAACGACCATGTATCTTCAACTACTACCATTAGATACTGATTTAATGAATTTAAGCATGGTCGAACATCCGTTTTTGCCGAGGAACGGCCAAGTCGTCCCATACGATCAGTTCAGCAGACCGCTGGGTACAGGTTAGAGAGAGTGCTGACGATTGATCATAAACGGAATCGCGCAATAACTTCAAAGCAACATTTGGGTACGTTTAGGCACAATACGAGTGAGTTTCTGCAGCGTTATGTGACTGTAGATGAGACATCGATACAACACAATACGCCAGAAACCAAAGGTCAGTCAGCAAAATGTGTTCTTCCCGGGAAGCGCGAAGGCCATTCCAGCAGTCAGAAAAATTATGGCGATGATCTTTTAGGATTCGCAAGACATAATCTTAATTTATTATTTGGAGAAGGGAAGGACAATCACGGAACAACACTATGCTAATTTAATGGACCGATTCGACGCTGAACTAAAGAGAAAAAGGCCCTACCTAGCGAAGGAAAACATTTTTATCAACATGATAACGTCCTACTTATTGATAATACGTCCACTTATTGATAATGGCGATAGCAAAAGCAGTCCAGCTAACGTACGAATTGGTGTCCCATTCACCAAACTTAATAAAACGATTTGGTTCACGTTAAGTGAAACAGAGGCCTATCTTACCTAAACGGAGGCCTATTCTTTTGCAGCCGACAAATCCTATTATTTGGATGACTTAACTCTTTCAAGCACAGAATTTTTTAGGAGAAAAAATCTCTAGACGCACAGATCCTTTTTTATTAATTTTATTGGATGTATTATGTAATATAATAAGTAGCTATAATAAAGATTTTTTTCCTTCGGGTCTAATTGTCGTCTTGGGACCCGTAATGTCCCATTATGCTTTTTAGTAAAAATTAAAGACGAAACAAGTTTATTAGAATGGAACGGAGCCTTATTTTATGAAACATATATTTTACTCCAGCATGCCACTAACCAATTTTAAACCAATATCCCTGAAAGAGTTAAAAAGTTGGCACTATCAATTGTGAAATGGCATTATCAGGTGTGGTCCATTGCAGAATGAGGGTTTTAAGCAGTGCAGTGCCCCGTTTAATAAAAAAAAATGTTATACCTCTTTTAACGTAAGAAAAGTCCTACGTCTGTGTAATAACATACATACACACCGTTCATATATTTGGGGACGATTAAAAAAACAGTTTTTTTTTAATTCGAATAAAAACAAAAAGTTAATATTAAAGTTAATTTAATTTACTTCTGTACATTGAACATACTATACAAAATTAAACACATTCCAAAAAGAAATGTTGTACTAATTACAATTAGGTCTATACGGATTTTTCGTCTGTATGTCTACCCTTTGACTTAATTACTGCGGTACATATTCGTGGCATTCTTAGAATTAAAGATTTCAAAGATGTTGCTGGGATCTCGGTCCATGCTTGCTGGAGCTTTCTCCATAAATCTTGTGAACTAGTCACTCCTTTTTGGCGAATCCTTCTGTCCAGTTCATCCCATATTAATTCGATAGGCGACAAGTCAGGAGACTGAGGTAGCCAAATCATTCTTTTTAAACGATCTTCTTCCAGAGATGCTAGATAATTTCTGCATATACGAGAAGAACGCTTAGGGTCGTTATCCTCTTGAAACGTAAAGATTCGACCTCGTAATCGTACCCCACTTGGTACAACATTCTCTTGTAATATTTTGAGATAGCCCTCTTTACGAAGTATTCCTTCTATTCTTACTAAATCACCTACAGCTGTTCCCGCAAAACAGCCCCAAACCATTACGTTACCTCCACCGTGCTTCACTGTAGGTAAAATACACTGTTCACTAACTCCTTCACCAACCTGTCGCCTAACAAACGTCCTCCGTTTGGAACCAAATGTTTCAAATTTGGACTCATCTGTCCACAGCACGTTGCACCACTGTTCGAATGTCCAGTGTCTGTGTTCTTGTGCCCACTGCAATCCTTTTCTTTCATTTTGAACTTTCAAAAGCGGTTTTCTGGCAGCTACTCGTCCCTTTAAGCCTGCCGCAATTAATCTCCGTTCCACGGTCGAATGCGAAATAGGATTTCTTCGTGAAACATTGACTTACTGCGTTATTTCTGGAGCCGTTAGGAATCTTTCTTTTTGAAACAAGAACCATGAACTGATCCTCAGCAGCTGTTGTCTTCTTTTTGCGTCCAGAACGTTTCTTATCAGCCAAACAAGCTGTTTCCGCCACCCGTTTTAATGTTGTAAATACACAATTTTTCGATATTTTTAATTTTTTCGCAATAACTGCCATTGAGTATCCTTTATTACGTAAAGTAATAATAGCAGAACGCGTTTCGATGAAAATTTCTTTTCGTTTTGCCATTTATTACGATAGTTAAATTTAAACTAAACTACTATCAAGATTGATTTTATTTTAAGTACAAGACGATATCTGCTTTGTTTGTTGTACTAAGTGTTCTGTGAATCTCACATTATTGCATTGTGGAAATATTCGACAATATTTTCAAGTTTACGTTTATAACCCCGTAAAAGGGATTAAGAGGAGTTTTGCGTTAGGTTGCGGTGTAATATAAATGCGTTATAAATTTGATGGGATCTAAGAGAATACTGTTGTAAATTATGTTCATGCATATAGAAATGTTTACTCTTTCATATAAAACACAATCAATTGTCAATATTTCAATTTTGCTTATTTTTCGGAGTTTTTCTTAGTCGTCCCCAAATATATGAACGGTAGTGTATGTGTTATAGACCCTAAGGAAGCAATTCTTCAATTCAAAATGTAATAACAGCAGTAAGATAAGGAATGGGTGTAAACTTAACTGCGCAAATATTTGACATACTGTCAAGTACTTTAAGAGGAAGCTTGTGGAATAACCATTCGTCGAAAAGCCCATGAGATCAACTGGATGTTTAGTAGTAGCTATAGAGTTAGTGTTAGTGGTTCATATCAAGAAGCTGTAAAAGAGATAGTATGCTCCTTCATGAGATGATATAATACACGTTTGTGAATGAATTAAAAATAAATCACAAGTTAAACGGTGGAAAAGAACACGATTAGTTGAATGTATGTCTAATGAAGTTGTTAAAAAAGTTGCATTGGGGAATAAGCAGTGTTTAAATTCGTACTTATCTTACCATTAAATACAAAAAAATTCTTTTCTAGTGGTATTCATAAATAATTCATATTGCAGACGATAATGAGTACACCGGACATAAAAAGGAAGAAAAACGGATAAAACTCCATGACAATGCGAAGATATCGAGGGAATACCAGCATTCTCGACGAAATTCAATTGCCTGCATTATTTTCGATTCGTTTACCTCACAGAGGCAGACGTGAACTTTATCTGTCCAGGGAGAGGGACCGCTGCAACAGCAGTAACGGTAAAAATGGGGAGAAATAGGCGCATACAAAACACACTGCACATATTTAGAAGCATACATCCACCCACATACTACGTATGTACGATACGTGTAATAGCATTAGAAACAATCATCCGTAAAGAGAGAAATTCTGATACTGGTGGAATTGGTAATCACATTGCCACAGCTTGGGTTCTACAATAATAATGGAATTATTTAGTGGACGTAGGAATGAAATTTCATATAGGTTATACCTGGAAGGCTTTCAAATAGTTATCTAGGTAAAATATAAAAGGGAATTAATTCACGTTTTGCTAAAATAATGCATTTTAGAGAACCACAAAGTGGTTTCTTCAGATTCACTCAAAATATCGAATTTTATATTGTAATTGAGCTAGCGCTCTAAATAATAATAATGGGGGCTTGCAGTTTGTCTGCTGGTAAAGATAGAATGTATATGGTGTACCTATTCAAATGGTTTGACTGTTTGTAATGCTTCAAAAGAAGTTTTAGTTAAAGCTATTTTAGCCAGAATAAACCAGAGCAACATAATTGTAGTTAAAAAAAACCTGGTTACTAACAGTGGTGCAATTATCGAACCAAACAAAATATTTAAATTATTGGCCCTAAACTTGCTGCCTCAGATCAATTGTTGGTTATTATGTACACCAGAAACTCTGGTCTAAGAGGCCATTTATTTATTCGAGGAGGAAAACCTATTTTCACGTATCGCGTTCAAAATGTATGTAGCAGAATATGTTTAAATAGAAAGAAATACATGACCTCATGAAAACCTGTAGCAAAGCTTATCTTATGTGCAGAAAATGCAAAGCAAAGTTGAAAGCGATGGAAAGCTTTGAAGATGAACAATGTTGGTTATTATAGACTGTATTCACATAAAATGGACTGCTTTATGTAAACAAAAGAAACTATTCTGCCTTTAGCACTACATCAAATTTTTCAGAATATTTCAACAATCTTTGATTAAGTAATCTTTGTAGTTAAAAAATGACTGAAATTTATGTTCACTTATTGAATTAATGCTGATGCTATGGATGCTATGCTTGTGTCAACAGTTTCTACGAATATCAGAAAAAGTTGGATTTGCTATGCAAATGTTCTGCTAGAGAGGCAGGTCCCATATTTTAATTTATCCGTTATATCCGTTCATTTCAAAGTGGTAAACATAGAGTGGTTTCTATTTCTTCGTTGTTAATAAAAGCGTTTTTCAAATCGGCGTTTACAAAATCTTTAACTTGCTGTAACTTTTTGGTTTTTGAGTTTTGAGAATCAGAAGTAGTGGTGAAATAACATTAGAGGGAGGACTTTTAAATTTCTTTCTGAAATGGTTTATTGGTTAGAATCTGTGAGTTTCAACATTCCACAAATTGGTTTTGGTAGCATCTTCAACCTAAGCACAGAAGATTTGAGTGAAATTTTTAAACGAATACGAAGTTTTACTTCAAGTTAATTACAGATGAATTTTTCATCATTGGTTCAATTGTCTAAAAAAAATGTAAAATATTTCCAATGCCAACAATGTTAATATGATGTCAGTAATGTATGTAATTCGGTGTTTTTCTCCTTTAAATAATTAATAGTTTGATATGCTATGTGAAAGCTGGCATTGTTGTGATGAAGATCGATGGGACGTTATCATTTGTCTTATGCCTGATTTCAATGATAACTTCTGGCAAACATATTATTGTATATCATTATATATATATTGTATGAAATGTTCTTCGATACTCCAAAGCAATGTTTGCGACAGTCCCACTGCAACAAAAGAAACAAGCAATCATTTTCTTGAAAATGCTTCGCGAACGAACAGTTTTTGTTGGATTCGGTTCATTTCAAAATACCCAAACAGTTGATTGTTGTAGTTTCTGGCTTGTACGAATATATCCAAGTTTCGTCTAATGCTTTGATGAGCAAATAATTGCAACATTCTTAAATAAAGGAATTGATTAATGTTTCAAACAATGTTTGTGTGATTAGCTCTGAAAAGGATAGATGGATATGTGTCGGCAACGTTGCAACATATTTGTTGCATCGTGGAACGGCATGAAATATCAAAATCTATTGTTCCAGATGGACAACGCTACACATAGTTGACACATTAAATAAAGCAAATGCTTTAGCATGCCACTGAATTATGAATAGTCTAGTTAGGAAAGTTCATACTTGGCTCCTGGCTGTTTGGTGAATGATCATTAGGAGTTTTTAGAAAAGCAACCAAAAATGATTTTCTCCTATATTTTTCAACTATTGCTATTTCGTGCACTCCCAACTTGCGTCTTTATAATATCGCTCTTCGGAAATGTTATAGTTTCCAATAAGTTAAATCAATTGACTTGAAACATTTT
>LR737390.1:4731114-4769362 GCA_902655005.2 Marronus borbonicus
TACCTTACTGAAGCTCGTACACTGAACGGAAAAGGTACGTAAATACAATGAAACGATATGTTAATGTAACGATTTTCTTACCAAATTGGTCCAACGAACGAATTTATAATTTTAACAAATGGCTATTTATTATCATACTTTAATATATACAGTATATGCAATAAACGGATTTATTGGTATAAAGAATACAATCACTAATGTATATTGATCAATAACCCACTTCAAAATTTGACATGCGTTGCTGTGGAAACAGAATATCTTTCGGTGTGCAAATTAGAATCATAAAGATAATTATCTGATTATAAATTATAAAGTGGAGATTGAACTGAATTGATTTGAAAACAAAAATAAGAGAAGAGATTAAAAGAAAATTGACTTAACAAAAACTATCTAAATCGGACATTTAGTTATTAAAACGAAGTATCCTACAACATGAATATAATTGTTTAAATCCCTTAATTTGGAATATTTTATAACTGATTTATTTCAAGGTGTAAGACACGATACCAACTTTGGAGCAGTTTTGGAACCGTCGACAGGATAAACGTTCAAAAAGGTTTTCAATCCTTACATTTACTTGAGCAGAAGAAGTTACTATTTTAGCCAATAAAAAAATGAAAAGCACTTTCTGCAATAAATTTAGCTGTTGGTAAGCTTGGGGTTAGTTAAAATTTCTAAAAAAATCACTTTTTTATCATTAAAATATCGTTTTAATGTAGCTTAAAACTCAATAGCAAAATTGTAATATTCATCTAGATCTCAATTATTTATTTTTTAACCTTGTCCCTGAAAAACGTTTTAAGGAGTCCTATTACAATACCTATGATCTAAGAGTGATATAAAAATATGAATGTTTTCCTGAACAAGATAGTTATAATAAAATTAAACCATGGCTGTCGACGGAAATTGTACCCCTAAAATCCCTCCAGCTAAAAGTTTTTTGTTTCTCGGAAAATTTTAGCGACGGGAGAAAATCCGACGCAACGAACGAACGTGAAATGATCGCCTAAAACAGTCGCCGACTCCGCGGGCGTTGCCATGACGACGTCAAATAGACACTCCATTCGTTCCGGGGATGTGAGCTTTGAGTTTACAATCAGCCCCGGAAACAGCGTCTCAGGCAGCCGTAGTCAACAATCACGGACCCACTTTCCAAGTTGTGCAAAGCTTCCGCCAATATTATAACCGTTAGTTAATATACTGGTTTGAATAATATTAAAATGCCTGCGCAGTGTTTCCCACCAGCTAGTAATTCATTTGATTATACGAGCAGAATGATATTGTAATTGTCGGGATTCACGGTTTCAAAGGAATAGATTTTGTATTGTAGGCGTCGTCAGCACAAAATGTTCCTTCCTGCAAATCAATAGTTTTAAAGTAGATAATGCTGATGATTTCAGGGATTGCAGTATGGCTATCCTTTTTTATTTACATTCGTTTTTTTTTTCTAATGGGACAAGGTGTTAGTTAAAGTATTAATTTAAAACAAAAGTTCGAACTGCAAGTCAGATTATTACTACTATTTTCTTACCAGTATCAGTGGTAAGAAAATAATAGTAATAATCAATAAATATTTAAATTTAATAAAAATATGTTAATCTAAAGCACAAAAGTAATTTTATAGATTTCAGAGTGCTATGGACTTTAGTACTGGATAATCTGCTTGTATAGATATGCAAACTATCAGTAGCACTATACCTGTGTAAATATCTAATTGGTCATCGATCTGATGAATATATGGGTGGAGAAACTAAACAAGCAACCGCATTTGCTTGTTCAAAACGACATTAAGACACCAACAACAAGAATAGGAAGGGCAACAACAACGAGATAATGACTCGCAGTCCCGTCGGCGTCCAGCACACGATACGCAGAAGCAATTAAAACAGTTTGATTTAGGATAGTAAGGAATCAAAGGCCGCCTTAAATCCGTCATATACGCAAACGAGCGGGTTGGAGTGCGGCTCTATATCGGAAATTTGCCCGTGGCCGTTTCCGTCTGCTACTTGGCCGTTAAACGCGGCTCTCATCTCGCCGCAATCGTTTGATTTACAACGCTTTTCATTTCATTATTGGCAATTAGTCGTCCCGTCACTCAATATACAGTTCACGATACAGAAAACGAGATAGGTCACAAAGTATCTTCCATATTAACTCGCGACTTCGCTGGCCCTTCAAGATAATATTCTTCTAATAACTTCACAGAGTACGATTTTAATCTGTTTTAAAGTAATTGTAGATACAATGAGAAGGGATTTGATATTTTGATGATTTTAGGCTCTTAAATAGACAAAAGCGAGACAGTGTTTTCTTGAAATTCTTTCCCCAATTTAGATGCCACTGTGCATCTGCAGAGGAATTTTAATTTTCATAGGTTTGTTGTAAGTTGTGTACCTAAACGTAATTATTAGTGATAATGGAAAGGTATTTTGTCCGACGCACTTGTTGAGTAGAGCGGCATCAAGTTATATAACGAAGATTATCGCGATGCAGCTAAGTAAATAAGGCTAGGGAGTAGGTGTGCGTTAAGCCTGCAGAAATAAGTTGCGGTTCAGGAAATTGGCAGAGGCTAGACAGACTCGTGTTTATTCGTCTCATGAGAATGAGTTCGCGTTGCTTACTGGTTTTCCCGAGAATCGACAAAACACGAGTCTGTCTAGTCTCTGTTAATCCTGCGTTTCAGCAGGCTTATGTGCACTCAGGATTGGCCGTCCCAGTCCGTTCGCATCTCTCTTCCTTACGCCTATTCTATGTAAAATACGATGATCTTTAACCTTATAACTCGGTGCCGCTTTACTCGGTAAATCAGGAAGTCTGTCGGACAAAATATGTTTCTACTATCTCCAGTAATTACGTTGGACGTGGGTGCTTGTTAAAGACGGTATCAGCTTTATGTTTCTGTGGTGTTTGTAAGTAAAGGCGCTAACTAGATTATATGTTCATAATTTGTACATAAAAATCATTTAAAGTCTAAAAAGCTAATCGTTCATTCATTAACTAATTTAATAAGCTGTTGCATTCAGAAAGGGTGGTCTTGACGATGTTAGTAATTACCGTCCTATTATTATATTTTAAAGCACTTTCAAAAATATTTGTAAAAGCCTTAAATAACTAAAACAAATAACTAACTACTGTTAATTCTTTATTTAGTGACATGGTTTTAGAAGCATGCTACCGACTGCTTTTATCATCGATCTTTTATAAAATTTAGTCTTAAATTACTTATATCTCCTCACAAAAGCATTTAATTGAATTAGCCAATTTGTTCTAGTAAGAAAGTTAGCGCAAATAAATATTTTTTTTGCAAACAAACTTAGCATTAATTTAGAAAAACACACACATTATTCAAAAAAAGGACCTGTTACATTTCTAGGTTTGTATTGATTTGTGTCAGCACTATTGTTGTGCAACGAATTTTTAATAATCCTTTTCATAAGTGCTTTAAAACTAGAAGATTTGCATATAAGCATTAGGATTACTTACTACACTTTTTTACTGAAGTGCGTCAGTTCAGTAAGTTAAAGCAAATTCTGTTATCATATGTAGTATGCTCCATATGTAGATTATTACAAAAAGTATAAACTTATAGAAGAAATGTTTATCAATAAAAAATATATTTGAAAAGATGATTGATTAAAATAAAAAGTATAAGATATTGTAAATATCATAAAATATAATAAATTTACCAAATTTCTTTTCTATCCAATTAAAATATTAAATGGATATACAGGATGATTTATGGACAGTTACAGTAATTGCTGAAGTTGACAGCCACCAACTGCAACGCAGCCTTATATCCTTCGGCGAATTGATTGGCGAATATGTTCCAAAATACGGGAGGTGTTTCGAATTGATTTCGAATTGCCACAACAATGCAATTTCTAAGTGCGTCAACATCTTGAATGGGGAACTAGCGATTTAAAATGACCCCGTAGAGTTTAAATCGGGGAACCGAGAAGGTTACGCTTATCCGATTTGGACATGCTCCATCTAAGTACGTAAATTAGCACGTGCTGGATCATCGTTGTATGTAATTACGTGGCGAGTCGTAATCGATGCGGGGCTTCTTCCAGCAGTAGTGGCAGCTCCACTTCAAAAAAATTGCGGCATATAGCTCCGGTCCACACGTTAACAGAGAATCAATGTTGATGGCGGGCGTTCAATATTTCGTGCAGGTTTTGCTTGGCTCATGAGTGATTATTACGGTAATTAATAATGTCACTTCGTTGAAGAAATAATAGCTTCGTCGGTGAATACTTGTGGCAAAAACTAAGGATTTTGTGCGATTTTATCTCCTATCCATTGACACAAAGCCAAATGCAACAAATGCTTGTACTCGCTGAATATGATCAGGATACACTTGTTGATTTCTCGATATCTTCCATACTATAGGCTGATTTATGTTTACATCAGGAGTAATTTTTCTGGTTCTTGTAGTAGAGTGCTCCTCAATTTCATTTAGTATCATTTCTTCCACTTGTGGAATTCTTGCTCTGGGAGGTTGTTCGTTACCAGATGTGTTTTTTAAAAATTTTCGTTTCACAAAGATGTTGGTGAGGACGGGCAAATATTGAATTTTGCGTTATCACATGGTTCGGGTGTCGTTCTTTATAAGTACGTCTAGCTATCATTGGTAAGACCGTAAAGAAAATGCATGATATTGAAATAAATAAAGGATTTGAGTATATAATCTCCAGTTGGCAATCTTATTATTGTTTCGACAGATTTTCTGTTTTAGGCCTATGTCCAATTGGAAATTGCATGGTGCGTCTTTGATCTGAAATTTCTTATTTCTCCATTGTTTAGCATAGTTGCTTTTACTACCG
Organism: Marronus borbonicus; assembly: GCA_902655005.2. Classification (NCBI taxonomy): domain Eukaryota; kingdom Metazoa; phylum Arthropoda; class Insecta; order Coleoptera; family Scarabaeidae; genus Marronus; species Marronus borbonicus. The sequence goes on from LR737390.1 coordinate 4,735,941, forward strand.
TGTATGTCATGCCTGCAGAGGGCCAGAGATTTATATGTGTAAGTAACTGTTCTAGATTGTTGGAAAAAAATTATTTAAATCTATTTCACTACCACCTCGAAACATTTCAATACATATACATCTCGCAATCGCATATTTCGTTGCTTCCCAAACAATCTGTAGATATATTTCGTTCGAGCTTCACTTGCATAGAGAGATTTGCCTTTGAAGCTCAACTTAGTTACGCTCGAAACTTGAATTCTACATTATTCTCTGTCGATTTAGAGATTACAATTTGTCCACATTGTTGACAGGACGTAGTAGAGCAATTATAGAATTAAAAGTCGAGTGGATACGGCGAGAGTGCAGCTCAGAATAAAAGAGCAAATCCCGATTACAAGTGATTCATTTAATCCACATTATGTTTCGTTATGTTTGCAGTTATGTATATTATTAATTCAAGTTAGATCGTGCATGTTCTACGTATGTACGTGCACACATAAAACAACAATAGGAATAATAAATGAAGGTTTTTTTGTTTTCGTGTTTTGTTTATGAAAGCAAAATAATTTCCCTGTAAATATTCCTATATGATGGAGAAACTGTGAAGTATTACGGAAATGTTCCTGCATGGTTTTTGATTTCGATGATTAAAGCATCGCGATCTATATTAGTGGAGTTGTCTATCATTATAATACTTCGCCAATGTAATATGGTTTTAAAACTCAAACAAAAGTACGAGCAAATGCACAACATTTTAAACTATATAAAAATACAGTGTTTGGTGTGAAGACAGGTGAAATAAGATAAAGACGTTAGCAAGAAAAGCTGCAATTATTTTCCTTAAATTGTATCCGCAGATATGTTTCGAAAAAGATTTTTACGGACGAGAAAACATTCCAGTCAACAAATAGTTCAAACTTCAAGTGTATAGACCAAATATATAGAATAAATTTAAGGAAAAATACACATTGACAAGATGACTGTCACGGCTAACATAGTAGCAGAATGGTTTCAAATCCACAATATTAAGGTTCTGGCATGGCCCGTAATCGGTCCAGATTTGAAACTATTGCAAAATATTTAGGGACTAAAAGCTTTATAAGAAAAACTTTCATCGTTGAACTTCTTAAGAAAATCCAACATAGACCTTACGTAAGAAATTCCACGACCTTAACCCCGGTAGAAACTAATAGTAAGAAATTCGTGAAGCTCCCATTTCAGCATATCGAAGGGCTTGAGTAAGGTTTTGAAGAATCAAGATATGAACGTATGCTTCGGTTCGCGCAACTTAAAAACCTTCTCGGTAATCCTAAAGATAAACCGAAAATGGGAGAAAGGTCGGGTATTTATAAAATTGCATGTAGTGACTGTAATAAAGCCTATATCGGTCAAACGAAAAGAGCGATAGAAACTAGATTCAAAGAACATATACGAAATAATCGCTACGGCAGATTGGACGCGTCGAGTGTAGCACAACATGTAAATGAAACCGTGCATAGTATTACATTAGAAGACTTAAAATTGATTAAAAACGTAACGCCGCGGCGAGAATTAGATGCGTACGAGACGGTTTACATAAAAAGTAATAAAAATCTGATGAACAGAGAAAACGGTGCAGTAGTCTGGCACTTGTTTATATTTTGGGTCATAAAAGAGATCTTCCCGTCTATCTGGCCGTGTTTTTCGCATGTCGTAGTTTAAGACGCGTAGGGGGTAGAATAGGCACTTGTAAAATAATATTTCTTCTCGGAAGAAGGGATAGTTCATGCATGTTATTTTTCGCACGTCGTAGCTTCAAGGCGTGCAGGAGGTAGAAATAGGCACTTGGAAAGAATCTTTTCTTTTCTTATCTTTTCTAGGAAGAAGGGATAGTACATGCATGTTTAGTTTTAGAAAATATTTTTTCTCACATCATTCGGTCACCGGTTGATGATGAGGACCATTCGTGTCCTCGAAACGGCCGTCCCGGACTAATTATTGTATTACTATATCATAAATTAAACTTGTGTGGTGCGGAGGGTGCCGATACTTATGTGTTGTTTACCATACTACGCCACAGTCCTTGCTATCTTTATTTCATATGATAATTAAAAGGAATGATATTTTTGTTGAATGCTTGATAAATTCATTCAGATTGATATTATTTTTGAATTTGCTTCTAAACGTATTCAAAAAAAGGCAATAAATTTTGAATTTGCCAGATTTTTCAAATTATTTTGATGTCACCTTCTTCGTCAGAATTCGTTAAACTTTTTTAGGTTTTTCCTTTTATTCTTTTCCAAATTTTACTGCGTTGTTTCAGATTTTAATTTTGGAGTTCTAGTTCATAGAATCTTTCAAATCCTATTTCAACAAATAAAGCGAATGCGTCTGATATTCCGAACTATTAGAATGCTGTCTCACTAAATCAAGATTTGAAGTATTTAATTTGACGAAATACCATAATATTTCAATTTTGATCTTCGTTACATGTATTAATGGTTACGTATATAATACATGGTTAAAACAATTCTGAGCTCTGCAAAAAAATGTTGTCATGCTGTTGCAACACTCTTTCATTTACAAATCAAGTAAATCGAGATACAACAGAACATTTTAAAAAAATTGTGTTTTTGAGAAATGCTTCAAAATACTAGTTTTTCATCAGAATACAATACCTTTAAAGGTCTTATTGACCATCCAGAAATGGCGAGCTGTTGATTCAACAAATGCGATTTTGGTATTTTATTTTCTTTGTAACAAACGTAATTTGAGCAAATTCAATAAAAACAATTTGCAAAACATGTTTCATTTATTTTAATGAAAAAATAGAGTTGAAAACCTTTTTATTAAATGAATGTTGGATGTAGCAAACAGTAACAGATGTTTTTTTATTAATTTCATCAATTAATTTTTAAGACAACAATATGCCGACAGTCGTACCCTCTTAGTGTCCGTACAATTGCAGCAATATGAATTTGAAAATTTGTATAAGAAGCATTAATAAATTCTTATCACAGCAGACACACAACATGCAGCAGCCCGGAAGAAGTCCCATGCAACTGGGAGCGAAACGTCGACAGACTCATGCAATTACGACACATTTTCAAACCGGAAGCCTAAATTCTTTAAAATATTCTACTTGCGTAGAAATACCGACATAACATTAGAATGCCGCGACATCTTTTGAACAACCGAAGTGGCAATTATTAAAATGTGATTGTTAGTTACTCGTCTTGCAGTCTGATGAACCTTTTTATGAATTTTGAAGGATATCATTGCTTCAATTCAGTAGGTGATGATCTTTGTGGTTGGTGATAATACATTTTTATAAAATGTCGTCTACTAGATGTCACACAGTCTGTAGATCTTCTTAATATAGATGACAGAGTCGATCTTTAGCTTTTCAAAGATCACGTGAATGATATTTTAGGGTTGCATTGCTTGTCACTAAGTCTGTCAGTATCCAGCGCCATGTTTCGTGAAACATAGCCACCTTTTACAATCTTTAGCGATTGATTTTATCTTGATATGTTTTGTCAGTACGAGGCCTTTTGATTTTCCTTCTATTTTTTGATTTCTTTTCTATTTGGCTATTTTCTACATCGTAATAAGGGTTTAGGTCAATAAGAAACATGTTGGTTGCTTCAAAAGGCAAAAAGAAAACGGTGAATTTGTGCAACTAAAGCCAAATGTACAAAACGGAAAAAAAACTGAATTTTACTTCTTACTGCATTGCGGATTCGGTGAATTCTGTATCTTTAAGCAGCACACATGAATAGTTCGTTTCTAATCCAAGCTAAATGACAGGCAAGAATATCCTTCTAAGAAAAGAAAAGATCGTGGTTACATTACAAATTTTTATATACACGTAGAGAATTTGATCACGCTTCTCTGATGAATTTTATCTCAAATTGTACGATAATAATAGTTTTTTATTAACGTGTATTAATAAATCAAGGCGTACATTGCGGTGATCAGAAAACAAATGTTTGAAGTGTATGTATATCAGATCGAAAAATCTATTATTAATATACATTCCTTTGCAACAATATGGCATAATGATGTCGATATATGTGTGTATACGACGATAGAGCGCCCGCCATTCCATAGGCCTCAAAGTTTATCATTTTTCTTCTGAAGCGATCCTATACGAACGTCTAAATTTCTAACAGGGCTAATGAATAATACACTAACGTTTAGATTGTACAACGGTAAGTTATCTATGAGGAACTATAACAACAAAAAAAGTATATTCAATAGGTCTTTTGCCTCTTATCACTTCTATCTTTTCGTATGACTGATGACCTTCATAATTTATAATTTACTGTAATAAATAATTTAAGTAGTAACGTAAGTACAGTGTTCATTGTATTCAGCTACTGTGCATGTAAAATAAAGAACGTAATCGCACATTGCTGAAACAAAATGTTGAAACATTTCTTACCTATAAAAGCAGATTTTATTTAGCTTATCTAATTAATATTAAAGTATAATACTCCAGAAACATACAAACAGTTCCGATGTAACAAGGAAACCGCTCCATTTCAGAAAGAAGACCAATTTCAAAAAGTCCGTTGACGCCCAGATGTGGGAATCATAAATGATGAAGAAGCTTCTATGCTTCTCCTATGATTTTTGCAATTCTTGGTTAATAGTAGGAATTACATAGCCGTTGCTGGTTAATGGTAGTTATTAGAAAGTATATGCAGAGTGTCCAATGCTATCTCTTCACTGTTTCTAATTTTATTAATAAATGATCGAAACAGTTGAATATTTTAACTTTAATTTTAATCCTGAAAAAAATTAATTTTGGTAAGAAAATATTTTTCAAAAATTAATTTTATTCCAATATATTTTCATTCTAGAAAAGCAGAAACACTTTTTAAAAGCACATTACGTATTTGATTTTTTTAAATCAAATTTTTAATTTTGAATATTTAATTTATATATCTAAACGTTCATTCGTTGATTTCAATTCATCTTTTCTACCTGAACATATACCTGTAATATACAGGGTCGGTCGGAAGGAGCGTATTGTATACGTGAAAATAATGTAAAAAAAAACTATGTTCTTATCCGATTTTGATTTGTTTTAAAGCTGTAGTGCAATTGCAAATAAACAAAATTATATACATTAACATTTTCTTAATCATAACGTTCTTTTAATTAATGTTTAAAAACACTACCATTGACCTCTAAACATTTTATACTTTGTATACGAAGGCCGGCTATTTCTCTCTCAATTGCTGTATATACTTCTTTAATATCGGCCGCAGTATTTCTTAATACTTCGAATTAATGAATCCCGAATGTCGACTTTTACCTTGTAAATTTCATTTTTGAACCAGTTCAACAAGTGGTGTAAGGTCTGAAGATCTTGAAGGCCAACTAATAGGACCACCGTGACTAATCCAAAGCATTGGAAACCTATCGTTCAAACGTTGCTTGACGAGCGAAACGTGCAGGAGCTTAGAGGAATATCCATTTTGTGAAAAATTCAAGTAGTGCTCTCCTGTGAGGCGATGAGAGCGAAGAGCGAGGAGATGAGGCGAAAGGGTTAGGCCATATCACTTCGCACATTTACCAAAAGCTTGTACTGAAAATGATTTTCGACTGTTGAGTGGAGATTTTCGTCTAACCATACGTGAGAGTTAGGATTATTATTAATATCTTAGTATTACCTTCCAGTTGTAGGTGGCTTTCGTTCAGATGTTATGGGGGGCATTCCTGCCTTGCACTGACACTGATACATATCACAACAATAAAATTATGAAACAATTTTGAACTTTGGGAGCATTAATTCAGATAACCATCATATCCGATAAGAAGGGAAAAAACCTTTAATGTACATTCTAACCCGACTTTCACATGGATAATTAATGCAAGAATAATTTTATTTTGCTCAAGACGTATTAATTAGAAAACAACGAAAAACCATTTACAAGAACGCTAGTCAATGGTTATTTACGTCGCAGGTACAGGTTTGCGGTCGAGGATATTGTTTGCAGACTGAAGTGAAGCCGAGATCTGCAATACATCCGAAATCGCAAAAGCACTTACAACTCCAGTGGCATACAATATTTTTTCTACTGGCCCAAAGTTTCGAGAAAATCGGTATTTTATGAAAATCTTTGCTTACTTGCTAGACTTACGTAATTGTCAATGTTGTCAATTTTTGTTATGAATTGATATTTACTTCTATATTAACACAAGGGCAGTAATGAGTGACTTACCTAGCCGGTAGTAGGAAAAATTTCGTTATAGCTTGGAAGCACGTGAAAATCGGATAAGGACATATGAGCCTTTCTGCATTTTTTTCAGGTGTATAATACTCTTCTGGAGTTTAGTCCCTTACTTACTTTGGAATAATATCTTACCTAAACTCTGAATCTTACTAATCAAGGCCGAAATATCATCTTCTTTATAAGAAAATTATTGGAATGAATGAAAATTAAAATATAAACTCTAAAACTTTGCTTATTATCTGAAATTTATAAATTATTAAAGAGGATCCACAGGCCGAATTTTCATTTATTTTAAAAGCTTTTATAGGCAACTTCGGGTTAAACCGTTAATTAGATACTCTCGGAACTGCAAATTTTGTGACAGTTTTTAAGGCTGTTTCATGAATAGGTCAAGAATATTCAACGGATAACATAATCGTGTATTGAATCGTTAGAAAAAATCAAGTCACGATAACATGTTTTCTATTAAATGAATAATTAATACGAAACTACCAGCACCGTTATCTGTGGACGTGTTTCGCCATTTACGGCTCATCGGTATAGCTCTGCGAGCTGGTAGTCGATCGTACGAAAGTCGTATATATACGAAATGACATGTAACAGCCTAAACCTAGAAATTCTAATCAATTAAAATTGGCGAAAATAACGCTATATCGACCTCTACAGAATAGAATGTAAATAAATATTCAACAACTCTGCGAGGGTGGCAAGCTTCGGTTAGTTTGAAATTCTTCCGTTTCAATTTTTTCAGCGCGTTGCATATGGTGGACGGTCACAGTTAGAGCCCAGTTATATTTTAGTTTTTGAAGTGAAGAATCTAAGACTTGAGTAGTTTTCATAACAAGTATTAATAAGAAAAGCATAGATAATGTTAAGTTATAAAAGAGTAACAGAACGCCTCCCACAAGTAACATAATGGAAATGCATTAAAAACAATGCATGCTGTTGCTGGCTGACTGGCTAGTCTTCGTTCAAAAATCAATTTAACGTAAAAAGCATTTCCATTCACATATATAAAGATAGTAAACATAAAAAAAATAGATCGATTTAATTTTGTAGTTGAACACTTCCTCAGACGAATTTATACGAACGATATCCTCCTGCTTCAGATTTTGGACCTACTTTTTAAAATCTTGGCTCTCCCAGTCATTGCGGTAGGTTACACAACAATCCCGACATCGTCGCTTCTTATTTATGGCCATCTTATATTCTTGATTTGTAGGTTTTATATTTTAATTGTGCAGCCGGGATACGGTTTAATTGCCTCGTGCGCTTGTTATGCCGGTCCGTAGCGCGGACATTCAGTGGCCACGGCCAGAAACGAAGCCTTAACCGGGGCCGCCGCACTCTCTTCTTTATGTTCCCAGTTGCCCATTCCGCTTCGGGCCAAATAATTACCGCCGGAATATTTATGCCCGCCGAACGGCCGATATCTTACGTAAATCACGTCGAACGGTGAAACGAACCAAGCGGATTGGTTTACGCGGAGGCGTATTATTTTCGAACTGATCTGGTGCATATAGAAAATACCTTCTGGAATTTTGGATCGGATTTTTAGAGAAAAGACAAAGATTGTATAGTGACTAACAGTTGCCTATCGTCAAGAATGGTAATCTATTTAACTATTAGTTAATCTCGTGGAATTACGGTGATTACACTAGTCAACAAGTAAAACAAATAAAATAGGTGATCGTTTTGTTAGATTGGATATTTCTTTATTGAAACTTTATTTACTCATGGTGTAGTACACTCCGTTAACTTTTTCTATTTGCTTGTTTGTCTCTACTTCGTGTTTACCAGATTCTTCCTAGACATTTGACGTATGAATTAACTTGTCCAATTTCTGTTTAATTTGTCTTTATATGCATGACTCGTTTTTCTTTGGCTATTGCAATTACCTTGGTTTGATTTTTATTGTTTTCATTCCGAAATTCTCCTGTAGCTTAAATTAGTCTTCATTTCTCGCTATTAAGAGACTATCTGCAAAAATACTTTCCGAAAGGTTTGCTTACATGCAATGGTTTCGATATTTAACGATTTCATTCACCTTGTCCTACTCCTTCATTAGCCTTAAATTTTTCAAATTACATGTTTTCGCTGATTATACAATTCGTGGTATTTTCTTATACATCGGATCATTTATTATCAACGTTTTTGTTTCTAGACTATTCAAAATTTTTCCATGTGATACACAATCGAATGTCTATAAATGCGATGTCCCTAGTAGCACAGACGGTGGGTGCAACGTTGGCTGACGGTCTCGAATAGTTTGGCAGAATATTACAAGCGGTATCGGCGTTGCGTGACCATTGGCTTATAACTTTCATGGAAAATTTAATGCCGTGGATCAACATCGACTTTCTTATTTCACACAAATGTTTACTGCCAAGCGTAGTTTGATTATCAGATTATCATTTACCGATTGTCGCCCAATGTTTTGCGAATATTGGTGATCTAGAGCCGACCGATGCCCAGCGTTAAGAAGATTCGCTTTATGTACCTTGCTGTCCTTTTACAAATCGATGTTGCGCTGACCGTACGACATCATACCAACCATCAGCTAACCAATTGTGTTATTGGGGGGTATATTGATTCCTCACTATTTTGTGCGCCCCTGATAATTTCCTTAATTGTAAAACTATGGTCCATTATATGTTTTTCTTTCCTGAAGCCACTCTGTGAGTCCGATATTGTTGGTTTAACTATTCTTAGTTTTTGTTCTAATACACGTTCATAAAGTTTCGTAATAATGCTTAATAAAGTTTTTCCTTCGTGGTTAGTACAATCGTTGTGGTAATTGTAACATAAGACCTAAACTCCAGTCTCCGAGTACTTCTTCTTCATTCCAGACTTTATTCAAAATTTCCAAGAGAAAGTTTATCCTTTCACCCATATTTTTAACCATTGGGAATGTTATTTTGTCTTCACCAGGAGATTTGATGTTCTTTGGTTGTTTAATTGCATTTAATAGTGTATGACTCCCAATTCATGTTTATTTGGATCGTTATTACAATTATGTATTTCTTGTTCTTCCTCTTCTGCATTTGCCATGCGTTCGCTTTCTAATAAATTTTGAGTATTATTTGCATCATCAGCATTTGTCCGTCAACGTACTTTATTGCTATTGTGTTAACTCCTTTAGTCTTTCTAAGATCCTTGAGTGAAAATATACGAATCCAAATAGCTCAGCACGTCTACGTTCATTATGAAAAAATGTATAAATTTTATTATTTAATTGTAACTTTGCAATAAAGATGTCCACCAGAATGTATGGTACATAAAATCACAGTTACAAGCGTTCAGTCAACCTAGCTAACTCTGGGCCTTAACACACATCGAAAGATGCACAAAATAAAAAGCAGCCACGTGACTAACGGAAACGTCGAATTAATGTATCCCCTTAGGTAACGTACACAAAAACTTTGCGCTTGATTGATTACGTCTTTAATGGATATCGGTTACGTTGTGCGGTTCATCGTTAATTTGCGTGTGACAGAAGTTTTATTATTTATCGTACTTGACGTACGCACATTGCATTTTCATTGCAGCGTTATAAATTTCAAATTTATAAGAACACTACAGTTGATCTGAACTGTATAAGTTTTCGGTTAGTAAATAAGTGTATTTCTTGAATAACATCTATATGTCAAAAAGAAAGCATAGTTAAAGTATAAATTTAGTTAATTTCTGAAAATCTTGTAGGTTCTGCCTAAAAAAGGTTGCAAAATAAAACACCGAAACTCATACCAGGTCATTACCAGATTCTTAGTTTTACTCCAAGTAATTTTGTTCATTTCGCTTTATTTTGGCCAACATTGTATGTTATAAAAAACCGTTATTATCAATTTTGTGCATATAAAGTATTTTGCAACGAAGGCTGTATTTATTGCAGGCATACAATTGAGCACGTTGAAAATATGGACGTGATTGTGTACATATGCTTAAAACAATTATTACATTTTACAATGTGTTTAATATGTATAAATATATCGGATTCTTTTCTAGATATAATTTATTAGCGCCTTCTCAACATGGTTCCGTATAAGGCAATCAATAGAAACCACGCATTGTGATTATATTACAAATATCCTACGGATCTGGAAGAAGAATACCTTGGCTTGCGGCATCTTCCTTAACTAGTCAAAAGCTTTTGAATTTGTCGATCATTTCTGGTTACCAACGAAATTCAAATGCTACGGAATGCACGGAGCCACTAACTTGTGGCTTTCATCATACCTCTTTAACAAACACCAAATAGTCAAAATAAATAGAGACGGTGTGGTAGCACAGTTTATATAGAAAGCAATCAGTGTGGGGGTCCCACAGGGCAGCGTACTTGGTCTTCTGCTGTTTATAATTGTTCTAAATGATATGCTATTGTGGTACCGATTACAAATCTATTAATTAGAATGGACACGTAGGAGGATCTGTTGAGAAATTGCAACACGCATTTTGAAATTGTAGAATAATGATTTACATTAAATAATTCAGTGTTAAGCAGAGGAAGCACATATATAAACTGCATCGGATGAAATTGTCCTGGCCAATAATACTTTTAAGATAAGTAATTCTGGTGAGTTCTTGGGGATTTCTATGGACTAACACCTTAGATGCAAATGTGGTTGTAGACTTCCGCGGCCGATGTTTTCTTTTAAAGGATTTACGTTTCCGGGTTGAAACCGCATGAGAATGCCGACATTTCGCTCTCAGTTGCATGGAGCTTCTTCTGGGCCGTTGTATATTGTCTCGCTGCTATAAGAAGAATGAGTTTGATGGTTCCCTTATTAGTGGTATTGATTTATGTAGACTGTAGGAACTGGTGTTAAATGTCAATCTTATTATTTCATTAAAAAGAATAAGAAGACCTGCTGCTTCAGTTACAGTTTTTGTACACGAGATTTTTTGCCCGGAAGGCTCGAGGACGGGTAGGAAAAAAATTATTATTATTATATCAATGTCTCACAAGGATACAACTTGATAAATTTATATGGAACAAACTATACGTTATTAAAATTTTTAATTATACATAAACATTTTATGCTAGGTTTGTATAAGATTCCCTCTACTGCATGCAGCACTATATGCAGCTAGTTTTCAGTTATTAAAGTTAAAAAAAGGTACGACATGCAGCTCCGGAGAAAAGCGTGGCCTTCTCATTCACACCTTAATTAATGCGTTTTCGGAGTCTTATAACGAAAATTTTGATGTGTATACAATTGTTATATTATAGAGGCCGTACCTATAAGACAATATAGAAAATACCCGCTGAATCTAAATTTCTTAATTTTTTGTATTGAAAGATAAAGTAACTTTCTCTATGTTTTACCAGTGTAGTTATTCGACTTATAATGAGCAAATATTTTGAAATTGTAGCAACTATATTTAACAAGTACACTGGTAACAGTGTTCTAGGCACTTGTAATAACCATTAAACAAAAATCACGATGGATTCTTAAAATTCTGTTTAAACAACAATCACTGGAAAACGTCTTCTAAGCTGACCATTTCTGATCAATGTTCTTTGACCGAAAAATAATTTAATAATTTTGATCATAAAGGCAATGTATCCGCGAACAAAGCGGAAATGTTTTTTTACAGATATCGTAACATATGAACTGAAGTGAGAGTGATTAAAAAAAATCAGAGACGTAAATGTTAACTTTTCGAGTGTAAGGCTTTCAAAAATGCATCACACCATTCGGAAGCAATGAAGTGCTAAAGCTTTCCGTTAGTAACAATGCGTAGATGACCGCAGCGCCGCAGGCCATACGTCGGCGCCTTCGCGAACCGTGTCGTGCCGGGCGGAAGTGTCGTGGGAGACATGTTGCAGTCCGAACGGTCGGCGGGCACGTGACTTCCCATGCTGATGCGTCGGAGCGCGAACTCTCCAATACAAATATACGTAGTGTCCCCGTCTGACGGTCTAGGTGCAATCAAAACCGACAAGCGTCGGGAGACTTCAATGGGCGTGTTGTGACAAAGAAAATAGTACTAATAGGCCTCCACTTATTTCTGTACACGGTCTGATGCGCTTTAGAGCGAGTCACATCGTCCGGAATAACGTGCTTTAAATGGAAATATTCGGCGATGATGATGCACTCGAATGGCCGTCAGTACGTGGGATACGGGATGAGAATAAATAGAAGTGACACGCGCTATAAGAGACTAAAAAAAAAAAAGGTTGCGGCTTAATATTTATTATTAGAGATAAGATGGAAAATCGCCTTTGACCGCAAGTAATTTCATCAATACCACGAGGATCTATATCAACATTATTTTGGTTATTATTCTAGGCATTTTTCGATGTATTTCTCCAACTTCAATTATTGTCCAAGAAATCTTCTGATATGCGAAATTTTATATACAACTACGCATTGTATTATGTATTGTATTTAGTTATAAAGTCCTTTTTGGGGCATGACGTCATGACTCTTTTGGATAAGACATTTTTAAATTGGAAACATTTCTTTTTTTTTCAAAATAATAATATCACGATCGGTAATATTTTTCCGGAAATCAAAATCATTGCTACATATTTCGTTTTTTTTCAATTCATTTTAATCAGTATATCATGTGTGAGTTCATTTTGCTTCTCGCTGTACAGGCTGATGACGAGCAAAAATGGACTCACATATGATATTTTTACTGAAATGATTTTTTACCCATGCCTCCAATATAAAATCAAAAAAAAAACACAATTTACGTAGCATTATAAGCACAATGTTTTTGATTTCTGAAAAAATGATACCGATCCTGATATTATTATTTTGGTAAAATACTAATTTTTTGCATGCAGTTCGTTTTACACGTGCTTAGAATGTTTTTGATTGGAAAGTTTATGTAAACAATGAGCGAGGGTGAGAGTTCTCCAATAATTGCATTCTTGCTGTTCATGCAGTAACACGTATTGACGTACTTCACGAAGCCATTACCTAAAACTGTGACATTTCTCAATTAAAGTTTGGCTTATCAACACCAAAGGTTGGCAAAAAGTTTGCAGTTACTCAAGCTGTAGTACATAAAATAAGAAAAAGTTGTTGTAATAAAGTTTCTACAGCTTTAGGGGTCATCCAAAATATCTCATCTTAAGATAAGCAGCGATTAACAAAACGCCTAACTTCAGAAATCGCGATGACGACGTCACTGGTTGCAAAATTGTTGGAAAGCCATATTGGAAACAAAATAAGCAGCGATTTCGCAGCCAGTGACGCCATCGAAGTTATGGCAAATATCAATGGAAAAGAAGAAGAAACCTACTCTATGGAAGAAAAGTCCATTTAAACTTTGCCAAAAGCAATAAATTGGATTACAGAAGAATGGAAGATCATAATTTTTTCAGTCGAGCTTAAAATAAATATCGAATTTTATCCTTTGTATTGGAAAAATGAATTCCTTTTACAACGTCATGTTAAACTGGCGCTGGTTCAGTCATAATATGGAATTGCGTTACTGCGTATGGCGTCGATCAATTTATTACATGTTGGTAATGCGCCGGCATAAGAATGTAATATTGTTTTCCAAAACGATAACTCATCTGGGTATTCTGCAAAAGGCCTTGAAAACTGGCTGAAGGGAGAGTGAACGATTTCAAACGATGGCGAGATCTGCTCAAAGCCTAGATTTAATCGAGAATGATTAAGTATATTTTAAAAAGAAATGAGCGAATGAGTACAGTGCCAAGGAGAAGAGGCTTGTGGCAAGAATGCAGGAATAGTGGTATTTTATTACTCTGAAATATTGTGAAAATATAATTTTGGGTATCCCTTATAAAAGCATTCAACTCATTGTCAAGACTACAGGCTTCTGGGCAAAATTTAAAACGCATAAAAAGGTAAAATGTTTATTTGAAACCGTGCAAAGTCGATTACACGAAAAAAAATTGTATAATATGCCCGTTTATATATTTTTAAAACCTAAAATTAATTTATTATTCTATTATATATTTCTTTCCTAAATCTATCTTACCTTTTGTTTCGTAATAATACTTAATAATAATAATATATTTGTTTGAAGGAATGAAACAAATATGCGAAAACGTCACCGTATGTAGAGAAATCAATTAAAAAGCAAATATAAAATTGTAGAACAACAGACAAGAACATTTCAGACAGATACAACATTTACATAGACATTATAGGTACTATTGAGGAACATAATAGTCAGGCACCTCTTGATTATACTTTTACAGTTTTCTCTTGGGAGACCTTTAAATTTCATGGACAGTTTATTAAAGAATTTAGGACCCCAAAACTCCACACAATGTTGTGTCCCGCTCTACTCGTTTGTTACCCTACTGTTTACTTGAGTGATAATAAAGTTATATTATTATTATACTGTAGGTACTATAATGCAGTTAGTATTAGTATTAGTATCATTGGGCAGAGGCACAGAAGCCTTTAGTCACTGTGACCTTAATAACAAAATGCCCTTATATATGTTAGAGAAGTTGGTGGCTTTTAATAAACCTTAACATTAGTCTAGGATCTTCGTCCCTCAGTTCAGTAGATGTCAGGAACAGTTTGCTGAAATGTTGTTGTCGAGTGCGACTGATGGCAATACAATTACATAGATTGTGTTCTGCCGTCTCCAAATCTTCTAGACATAGACGACATATTTGATCCTCAGCTTTTCCTAGATTGAATAGGTAATATTTTAGGGCTGCATAACCTGTCAGAAATCCCGCCAGTAATCTAAGGTCCCTCTTGCTGAACGATAGCGCTGTTTCTGTCCTGGAACATTTCCCCAGTACGAGATCTTTTGAATGCCCTCCCATGCTTTAATTACTTGTTGTGGCCTATTGTAGGCCACATAAGGGGCTAGGACCAATGAAGGGCATGTTGGCTGCTTTCCTAGCCAGCTTGTCTGCCTTTTCATTGCCTTCGATCCCTTGATGGCTTGGGACCCATCGCAGGGTAATGTCCGAGTTTCCTTAAATTGTGTATACATTCGTGAATCAGACCAGATTCGTATGAGTAGGCTTTGATAGCCTCTAGAACTGCCTGACTGTCACTGAGTATAGTTATTATTGCGCCTCGTATCCCTATCTCGAGGCTCTTTGAGACGCACAAGTTCAAAGCAGAAATCTCTGCCTGAAATTTGTTGGTGTGGAGTCCCGTAGGCAATATAATATAATTGTCACATTGTCACATTATCACAGAATATTTACGTAGGTTTAGTTTTAGGTATCTTTTCGTTTTATTATGCGTGCATATGTTGCACTTTTGGGTATGTAGGAGAAACAGGTGTGCTATTTTCAGCACATCATGTGTTTTTCAATATTTATTAGTGGTTTCACTTTTATTTCTTTTTTTGTTGTAATATTTTGTTGGAAATAACTTATTATTATTATTATTATACTATTATTGCTGTTATTATTATTATTGTTATTAATATTATTATTGCTGTTATTATTATTATTATTATTAAAAGCTGGTTTTTTAAATGAATTTTGTCTTTTTATTTTTAACATATAATAGAATTTTTTAACAGGCTGGAGCTAAAAGAATTTACGTTAGAAAAACAATATTTTCAGAAAATTGCTTCTTTAACGCTCACTGTAAGCAAGCTACTCGACCGATTTCTGTGTTCTCACTGCTTCAACAATAACACATGTCAAATTTTATGAAAATAGTAATGTCCTTCTTCTTCGTATAAAAATATTTCTAATTTCCTTAAAGAAAAAAAAATATTCTTATGCTATAGACAAATTTTTAAAGTAAGTTTCACCATGTGTGCGTAAATTTCACTCTGTTTAAGTCGCCTATTAAGAAATAGTTTAGCCTTAACCGGAATTCTAACATTCATAAAATTGTAAAATGTTTACTCTATTAGGATTGGACTTATGGAGGTTACATTCGAGTAAAAAATACACTCAAATCCATGTAATATCGGCAAACTCGACTTTAACCCACATAGCATTTCTGATTTGCACTTATGTGCGGTAGATACACCTTTGATAGAATCTCAACACTCAAGATGATCATATAACAAACCACAATATCGTTCCTATATTGGTACGAGAAAGAACTTTTCTTTTCATACACGAAACATTCTAGCCACATAAATAACATAATATTAATTCACCACCATATAAAAATTCCAAACAACAACAACAGTCCAAAAAGAGATAAATTTCTCATTCATCCTTTGTGGCCGCGCGGTATGCTCGAAGACGCATCATGCCTTCACCAACGGAGTACCGGCTCTTTCCTCCGCCTCCATTAAAATAAAATCTCTTCCAAATGAACGATTCTGACAGCGACAAAAGCCCCTCTCTTTGGTCAGATGAAAAACGGCTGAGGAATGATCCACACTCGCGGACAAAAAAAGGGGTCGAAATATGAACATTGAATGAGAGAGGGAAAAAAACAACTCATACATATCAGACAGAAAGGAGAATTCACCGACTCACGTTAAGAGGTTGGTTTTGTGAATTATTTCTGTTTGTATTCAAGACGATTCGTTGCGGTTGCATAGGATACAAGACTTTTTCTTGTTTCCAAAATGCGACACAATATCCACCCTGTCAAGAAGTTCTGAATTATAGGGTTGTTTTCTCGCTTATTAAACACTTTAAAATCGTCTAGTAATTTTTATCGGAGAATTTACATTATACAGGCGAAAAATCGATGCGTTACATAGATTAAGTTAATTCTGGGTTCACTGTTGAAAAGTGTGTGGTGTGAAATAACACGCTGAAAGACCGTCGTTCATTTTTACAATCATTTTTAAATGATTCAATAAATAAATTGTTTTGCTTCCCAGCGATTCTTCAAATTACAATATTTCTTTTAATCGCAGAAATAACACATTTTTAAATAATGATAGCAAGGACTCTGGGATAGTATAGGAAGCAACTTATCGGCACACTCCTCACCACACAAGTTTAATTGTCATCATCAATTATCAGGACCGGTTTTCGGTTGAAAATGTAACCTGGATTAATCAAATAAACTTGTCTGATGCGAAGTGAGTCGATACTGTTGTGTTCTTCTCAAAACATTTTTACTTTGTATAAAAGAAATAGATCAGACTTATATGCTTAAATCATACATTATATAATTTTAACATCCACGCCTAAAACAAAGCAGAACGACCGATAATAATCTACTTTCCTGAGGTTCTCATAAATTATTGAGCAACTAAATGTACGCAAACGACTGCATGCATGCGAAATTATTGCTACAATATTGTGTCAGTGGAAGGTATTGTCATAATCAATATAATTGTCAAAGAGAATCCATCTTCAATCATTTACAGTGCTACAGAGATAATTAGAGATAAGAGACATTTTATCAAAATATATCATAGACTATGGTACGATACGAGACCATACTATTCAAAAAGTTGAAAATAATGTTGAGCTAATTGTTGTAAATATTAGATTTGCGCTTGTGTTCTCTCCGATCAAACAAAGTGAGCATATTGTACTTAGACAATAAAAAGGTATAAGCAACGTGTCGTACAGGATATTCTCCGCTTATTTTTGAAGCATAGATATTTCAGAAACCTCTTCTGAACGCGTTCAACTTCTAGATATTGGTAAGTGTAGTAACGGACTAAACAACAGATACGTACTTCAGGCGACTCCGCGCCAACGTGTAATATAAAGTGTTAATTGCAGATGTTGGTAAAGCTACGGCAAGATCTAATCCACGAGTTTCGGATGCAGATTATGGATATTTGATTGGTATATTTGGAGTACGTAACAATGGGGAATTTATCAATATTTGTTTAGATTGCACCAGACGTTCATTTTGTGAACTGAACTGTAACTGAATTATACATTTTTAGATCGTCAGTATAACTAAGGCACTGACATTGTAGCTCCAACAGCAGATTGTTTAAGTAAATGTTAAAAAGGAGTGCGGACGTACGTTTGGGCCTTGTGGCACGCCAATAAATATTAAGAAATGCTGTGATGAGAATCCATTATAAAATTCGTAAGCAATTCACTTCTGCAGGTATGAAGCAATCAGTTTGTAGCACACTGAGATAAAGGAATTGGTTCATCCAACAAATTACGAAGCGTTGCACATTTATGTCTATTTATCATTTATATCTAACACTTTAGAGAGTATGTCCAATTTGCCTTGCAACTTAACAGAACGCATTAGCTTTGGTTCACTTGTTTTTGTCAAATTACATCAATATTTGTGTCGGTTTTGCTCCGAACATATTATTTTTAGATTAACCACAAAATTCTTTATTTAAGATTTAGGATACTTTACTTTTCGTTTTTAAGAATGCTTATTTCCCTGTGCACACGTGTCAATTTTTGATTCTACGCTTGCATTTTTTTTCTTTCTACCAATATTCTAATGTAGGTTCATTTTAAGGTTGATCCAATTCAAAAGGTTCAACCAATCATGTGTTGTTGTTTTAAACCAAATGGAATGTTGAGTATAACGAATTTTTTCTCTTAATGCAGTGCTTGTTATTGTTGATCTATTGCTAACGAGAAAGACGATAATGGACGCTAGATTTGTTACGGCTGATATGCCAAAGATGAAAACATTTCAATAATTCTTTGTATCAGGTGAGTCGTCACTAGTCGTTGAGAAGTCTTTCCTAAAAAAACGTGAATTATATTTAAAACAGCATATTATGAATTAGCATTGAATGTAAGCGAATGTAAATAAATATGTATAAATAAATAATTTTATTTTGGATAATTTACTTTTATTATAATTAAATAAAATAAATTATTTGTTAAAATTTTCACTTTTTAAACAAAATTTTGGGATGTGCACAGATTCGTCTACTTTTAATCCTGCGTACTTTGCTTGTTGCTTTAATCTTTCTATAATGCTAGTACGTATTATTTAAATTTATCGGACTATTAAAATGAGACTTGGCAAAACAATATTTTACAAAGCGACGGTGCCTCAAAAGTCTAGTTTTATTGTTCCATTAGCCATACGTTTTGTTATTACAAACAAGTATTCTTCGAAAACGCTAATTCATGGTAAATAAATATATAAATCACTGTACGTTTTATGTACACGCCTAAATCAAGAGCTTGAAACGTTTCAAGTATCAGTACAGGGGGAATCGAGTTTGGTTAAGTATCCAAAACAATTGTTCCCCTGACTTTCGTCGTTTCTCGTTCTTCCTCCATGAGAAAATCCTCTCTTTGACGGGGAAACAAATCTCGTTGAGCATTTCACAATAAAATAACGACACGGGCCCTTCGCGTCGCCCGTCACGCCGAACAAAAGGGAGATTGCCATTTACAAACAAGCGTCAGCAGCAAACCCTCGAATAGAAAAATAGGCACAGTGAAAAAAAAAAAACGACGGCTATAGTCAAGAAGGAAAAACACGACCGCAAATACAAAACCGCGGGGAATATTTCAGTTCGGAATATTGCATAATAGGGCGTAACCAACGTTCCATGACGCCACGCCCTTCCAAAAAGAGGCTG
The DNA here is from genome assembly GCA_902655005.2 of Marronus borbonicus. Classification (NCBI taxonomy): domain Eukaryota; kingdom Metazoa; phylum Arthropoda; class Insecta; order Coleoptera; family Scarabaeidae; genus Marronus; species Marronus borbonicus. The sequence goes on from LR737390.1 coordinate 4,755,575, forward strand.
CGGTTCCCTTTTTCTTCGACGACCAATGGAAACCGAGTACGGGGGCTCGGATTACTACCAGAGGTTCCAGAGGAACGAGCCAGTCGCTTGCGCACGTCAGTGTAGCTAACACCAGAATCAACAATACCGGTGATTTTTAAAAACCGCTGGACAAAAATCTTAACTGAAACCGTAGAGGATGTCCTCTAGTTCTACTGTATCATTGTACCCACACTAGAAATCGATATTTAAAGTGATCAGTTGCTTTTTTGTGTTGCATTGTGTTTAAAACTTTTTGTTTGGAAGTGTAAATTGATTAAAAACTGTGATAAAAGTGGAGAGACAATTCAGCAAACTGGACGAAGACTTTGAGAGTATTTCAGAAATAATGAAGGTAGGAATCAGTTTATAAGCAAATCTCTTAAGCACATACCTTGAAATCTTTATTGGAATAAATTATACTGAAGTTTGAGGACGTAATACTAGGACGCGAAATGTGTGATTTTAAAAATAAATAGTTAGACTTAGTACATTTGATTAAGCCACAATATCCAGGAATTGATTGCCCTTATACTGCATTATCAAAACGGTATCAACCGAAACTCCAGAATTTTATTATGAATTATTTAAAATTCGCTCTCCATGAATGTGGTACTCTGCAGATTTGGCAGAAATTCGTTTATTTGCATATAACGCGGTGCAACTATTCCACCGCTTGGATTGGACTTGATTCACGGAAAATTCTTTTATTTTATCAAAGCTATTGTTTAACAAAGCTTAAAGCCAAAAGTTCTACAATAACTGCAAACAGTTTATTTTCTATTTGCCGCCCTGCCAACATAAACAAGAAAACCATAAATCCCATGAAAAATACATCATTAATTCATCAAAAATTCTGTACAACAGTGAAGCCTCTTTAATCCACACTCGGGTTGCAGCTGTCACAAGTTTGATCAGCCAAATCTGTATATCTAAAATATGAATAAAGACCGCATTTATAAAGAAGTAATCTTTATATGCGACTTATTTTTTTTTAATTCGCCATTCTTTAAATGGAATAAAATGCTGTAAGTAACAGTTTGTCAAAGGAAGGTAAAGTGACAAAATCACCGAATCATTAATCGGAAAACTACTGACAGAATTGAAGAGTTGGATTTTATTAATTTTTTATAAAGAATCTAACAGCAAGTTCTTTTTTAAATTATATAAACGATACAGAAAGCGCTCAAAGTAAAGGAGTAATAGGATCCTGCAGGTAAAGCAGATGGGACCGCTGTTCTCGAGACCACCTTAAGACATATTTCAATTAATATATACTCTAAAACTGAAAATATTTTTCCAAGAGACAAGCAACAAATAAATCTGTGCTGATGTTCCATTTTATCGCATCTATTAAAATAGAGATTTGTGTAACCGTTATTTGCTTAAAGGTAAAGAGAAAATGCCTCATTGCATTACATTACTTACTAATATAATTTGTAATTTTTAATGGGAGTTTAATACTGCATTTCTTCAACGATTGCTTAAAATATAGTTAAAATAAACTTTCAGATCATTGCCGTCGCTTGACGAATTAAAAAGAAAGAAGACGGTAAATTGCTCACCTTACAATTCTAGATACCCGCCGACTTTAAAACCGTCTGATTTATAAAATTTAAACAGCGAACGAAGTGCTAAGAAAGTACTATAAACAATTTTTTTGAAGTACGAGAATTGATTACAAGACTAGTTTGCTTCATTTTCATAAATGTGATTTTATAGTAATTATTGAATAGTAGATACAGAACAAGGGCGAAGTCAAAAGGATTATTTCTTTTTAATAAATTGAACTCCCAATGCTATAAATATATACGAGGATGTACCGTAAAATCTTATTTGCCTGTGCAATATTATTCTTAGTGTTGCAATAGGGATCTGGATGTTACATTATCCTGGCGAAAAGAGCTATCGCTTTATGAAATTATTTAGTCAGTAATTTATGAAGCCAGTAAAATTAAACTCGAACTCCTTAATTTTTTTTTTTAAAGCAGATTGAAGTTTTCTGGGAAAAGCAATAATTGATATATTAAATGAATGGAATTTAACTAAATTATTTTCCGAATAAAATTAAGTCAAAATTAAATTATTTAAAATTATATTCCTCTTCTCACAGAACGTTAAAATTTTATAGTTTTCTAAATCAAATCCTAACTGATAGCTCTTGTTTTGGTTTCTATTTTTTTTTTGTTTATTTAGGAAAATAAATGAATTTTAACTCCTCACTAGTTCTTCAAGTGATAGATGTAATTCGGTACCCTTTGCGAAATTCTTATCTCGACGTACCGCTCAGCCCAAATCGTACTTGCTGCTCTTCGAATCCCCTTTATAATTTCATAATTTTTAAATTAAAGTAACCACATTCATTCAATATGTATGTATTTATACTTTAATGGAGATATGGTATCAAACTTTCAACTCATTCGAAGAATTTTAAAATTTTCGTTTGTCAAAAATTAGTTTTGTCCTATTTACTTTTGTTTTTGAATATTCATCAAAAGCTCACTTTATGAGTAAAATCAAATAACCACCTTTCTTATTCCAATATCCACACCTAAATGTCTGTCGCTGCCATATGTCGAAATGTTGAAATACGATAAGATGGTCCAAATCAATTGACAATTGGAATAAGATTGTCAAATAAAATATGTAATATAATAATAATGAATAATAATAAATAATGTAGGACTAAGTTATATTAATACTGTACTTAACAATCTTATATGGGATGGCTTTCAGCTGACCTGAGGATGAGCTATGCATAACTCGAAACCGGTAACTATTTATTGAAGAGCTTTGTGATTTCGACCACCTATTTTTCATTTACCTCACAATGTATGTATTTAATTATTTTTAAATTTAAAAAATAAAGTTTCCAGTTATGAATTTCATTTTACAGAGCAAATATCTATTGGACTCTTTTTCTTCTTTTCTTAACAAAAATGGGTCTTTCTGCCATGTGTTAGACAAGGCCAAAGGAATTGATCTGGGAAAAAATCGAGGGAAGAGATTACAAGTACCGGTTCGGCTCGCAAACTCGTAAAGGTTGTGTTTCAAATTGTAATGAAACATATGTCTGTTTTATTTCAAGAGTTTGTACAGAAATTTTGATGAATTTGTGATGTTGTTCCTTCCTTAAATTCTCTAAGAAGAGGATCTTCGCCTCTTTTTGGATATTCTTGTGTTTTTCTTATTTTCGTAATGTTTCTAAACCACTCTGATTCTGTTTCGTCGCTTAGTGGTTTTTAAATTTCCTGCCATGTTAATTTTAAATTTGTTTTAAATTTTCCTTTACAGATTATTTTGTCTGTTTATTTATCTATCTCCCCAGAGATATCAATCCAAGCACTTCGTTATTTAAATGTTTGGCTTTGCGATTACTGTACGTCCTGGCACAGATTCTATGAATTTTGATGACTTGATTAAAATACAAAAATATTTTGGCATATTTTTCATCAACATTGTTTCTGCAAAATAAGTTCTTGGAAATAATGGCGACATTACTTCTTTCAAGCTAATTTTACTTGGAGATTTTTTTTAGAAATAAAAAATTAATAATGCAAGTCATTAAAATGCCAAAATTTAAACAGCTATATTGTCGAAATATTATAAACATTGAAAAGTATAAAACAGGGACCGCCTTATATGTATTTTCCCGAAAATAGTTCGCATAATCCTTGAGATTATGAAATATACTTCAAATTATTATTTATACCGGCGCCTTCTTGTAAGTAATAACATTTTTCGAAAAGTGAGCATATTATGAATTGCTATGTTTTGCCTACTACTACTGACAGCGATGTTCTTTTTATGAGGAAGTTTTATCCTATTTCTATTACATTTTATTTGATCAGTAATCGCGACCAATTTTGACATACCATAGAAGCAATGTAATAAAAAAAATAATCATTTAATTCGAAACATGAATAAAACTGCTTGAGTTGTTTGGGCTATATTCACCGTTGTGGGATTGGTATAATCCGAACAAGATTCCACAGAGAGCCGACCAAATGTGAAGATCATCGGAATATGCTTATGCTCCTTCCTAAATTGCCAGTGTAATCTTATTTGGATCATACCAATGCCACAAACCATGGAATTACCCAAACGCGTCATGAATAAAACTGCTTGTAGATGAATCAACGATTTCATATATTCTATTAAGACTGCGATTTTAATAAGAAGAAAATATATTTCAAGAATTCGAATTCCGGAGACAAGCAAGGAGCAAGGACGGTCGTTTCTTCTGGATTTTATGGTAGTGTGAACTAGCTCGAACTTACTTGGTGTTTTCGGAACATTTTATTGCAAGAACTTCTAACAAATATATTTTATGCAACAACGATATTTTAATAACTGAAGGAATTATTGCATAAATTATAATCCATAAAGAATTTATTACACCAAATAAATACAGAGTTCTATATGATCATATATACGCTTTATTACGTCAAAATACTTCCTTTCACATATGAAATGTTAAAACCAACAAATTTCAAACTTTAACACCTACGCCATTATGCTTACAATCTGTTCGACGCACACCAATAAAGACATTATCACTTCCAAAGAATTTTATAATTATGGGCATAATCACTAAACTATTCGAGTTTTCGAGCTTATTGTACAGATCGTGTTTGACACGCACTATATACGAATTTACGATCGACGGATCCTGTGAAATAGGGTTACATTTACCGGTGTGGTGTGGAAATGTAGATGGCTCTAGCAAAGCCTTAATTAGACGTCGGTAATTCGAACTTATCGGTTCATTAAAGGAAATATATTGGTTTATCGGTAATGGTCATAGCGTGTAAGAAGCAATGCGGTGGCTCATAAATAATATGGTGCCAAGACTCCTGCAAATTATCGGCTATATTTGGGAGGTAATAAAAATGTTACGTTGTACTAATGGACGTTGTTGAATGCTTTATAATTAGCTGAATTAGGATGAAGTTATAAGAAAGGGAAAAAGTCGCTAACATTCGACATTTCCTTCGGGGTAGAGATAATATTAAAGTTAAATAAGTATCAATGAGCTGCGGTTATTGTAATTGCTTTGGGATTTAAAGATGTGGTAATAGTAACTAGTAATACAAACAAGATTTTTTCCCTTTTAATTAATTAATAATAAATTAAATAAAATTACACAATAAGTTTTGTTTAAAGTACGTAATTAACAAGTAAAGTAGCTGCTGGGCCAAGTTTTATAAAATTCAAATATGGCGCCAATGTTATAATAAGTTTGGTCATCTTTGCATACGCGCATATGAAGCACGTGTAACAACCTTTTGTTTGGAAGAGACCGAATAGAAAATTTAATATGAATAACGTCCAAAACAATAATAATTTTTTTTAATAACAATAACTATGTTTATTTATTTCAAAAAAGAGAAACTATAGATGTGAAAATATATGTGACCATTAGAACAAAGCAGTAAAAAATTAAATATGTTTTGAGAGAAGTTCAATATTTGGCGGAAGCGATATTGAGCTGCGTAGAAGCATATTTCCAAATTAGCATAATTTGGTTTGTAAGTTTGTCATTTAAGAAAAAAGCGCTCATACCCATAAATACTACAATATGTTACATATAAAACTTGTCAAATTTGATTTAACATTGGAAATATATCTCTTGGAAAAGACTTGCAAAGGTATCTCACAAAATCTTTTCGAAACATTATCTGCCTGAAATCCTATTAACTTCGTTTGAAGCAACGTTTCCACTTGCGTCTTGATTACATTGGAAGGCTTTATGAATATTTGTAATATTGATATTCGCGTGAATAGAAATTCTGAATTCTGGGTGTAAATTCTGTATTCATCATGCCTCTTAAAAGGCTATTATTACTAACATGTTTGTGAGCAGCTAAAATGGGAAAATATATTTTCCCGTACAAATCTGATTTTTCAACGAACGAAGTTTGCTTTGAATAGTTTTGACATAGGCGAATGCTGGCTCGTTACGGTGACTTTAAGCAAAATAAAGTTCAACCTACCATCCGCGATAGTACCTTCTGGTTTCTAGTAGTACGTTTTAAAGACATTATACGTGTTTTATCCTCGTTAAAAAATAAAAATTCCAGTGGCATAGATGAAATTAGAAATTTTTTACGAAAAGATCTCTGAAGATATGAGAATTTGACGAATATTATAAATAACTCTTTTGAAATTAGTAAATTGTCGTCTAAGTCTCTTCACAAAAGGAATAATCACCGCTTATGACCAAATTTACAATTACATACTATTCTCCATAGGAACCAATTTAGGGTTATAAGGCAGTCCACAGAAACAGCTTCGTTGGATTGTAAGGAAAATACTTATACGGAATAGGATGCTAACAATTATGTTTGTCACATCTCTGATTGTGTCAATATTAATTTATTAATTAATGAATTGATCCAAGTTTAGTGAATATAGCGTACCCCTCGTTGTATTTGGTTTATCTAAGGTTACCCTTTCCAGATTATATCGGGTCAAAGCAGTGAAGAAATTAACAGATTCATTAAATTCAATTTTTTTGTTTACTCTTGTAATAGGAACCTTTTCCAACTTGCTAGTCGTTTTATTATACATAGTGCTTAGTGTTCAGATTGTCTATGCAATAGATTGAGTAGCGCCTATTATGTTATTAGCCAATCAAAGCATATTTTGCCCAGGAAAAATTGACGTTTATCATGCACTGTTAGTATACTCAGTGATGTGCAGCTTAGGATAATTGCTGCAAGAGTCGTTGTTTTAAAGAAGCGCCTTCTTCATTTGATATTTAATACACATTATACTTGTAGGGCTGTAATAATGATAGCAAGGACTGCGGCGTAGTATAACAAATAACACAAAAGTATCGGCAACCTCCGCACCACACAAGATTAATTAATTAATCCGGGATGGCCGCTTCGAGGATACGAATGATCCACATTCTCAACCGGTGACCGTACATTTCATTCACAGTAGAACTCTTACTTTTCCCTTAATTTTTATGTATAAGTGATATTAACCTTTGTTAAGCAAAATATAGACAAATTCGACGAATTTAAAACACTAGCCTATATCACACAGGAAGCACATAATTTTTCCAAAACACAATTTATCCTTACATAAGAAATCTTAGAAAGCTCTAGAAGTTCTATCCATCGATTCATATGTTTAAGGAAAGTGTAAGTGCACTACTTTTTATGGTATGAACGAATACCTCATTATATGTTTTTCTCTGTTTTTCTTCTTTTTTTTAACCAATGTATGATACGTATAAATATCGTATTTAATTAAATCTAAGATTGACGCATCAATCTAACCGGTGTGAACCTTAAATAAAGTTTTCTTATTGTTACTGTTATAAACCGGTAAATTTATCTAATTTTTTTACTTCCATTTTGTATTTAAAATCAGATTTTTAGACACATTTTAATATCCTTTACGGCAATTTGAATTGATTAAAAGTTACTAATGAATTGAATGTTAGAGATAACTCGTCTCCATCCAAATTTTTTTAACATATGACCTTTCGCATTTACACGCTTCATATACAATAGCGTGTTGTTATAAAAAGCTTTAAGTAATCAATAAAAATGATCGTTATAACCGGATCAGCTATATGACGAAAGAAAGACAATTATGTGAAATCTTATTTTAAGCATTAGTGCGTGAAGTAAAGTTGGTACTTACTGAATGTAACTGAAATAAAAATAAAGTTAGTAAACTAACTATACAACCTATAAGTATACTGCCAATGCTGCTTTGTTATAAAAGAGGAAGACTTTTCCCAACGATGCTACCTTCGCTTTAATTCGTCCAAGTAGTAGTTAGCATTTTGTTTTGCAAAATAGGTGCTTATGAATGTAATAGCATCCTCATTCGATAAAAACTTCTGTCCTCCGAGAAATTTTGAACCTGGGAAACAGAAAAAAAAAACGCTGGGGAACAGATCTGGTGAATAGGGTAGTCTATCAATTCGAACCCCAATTCGTGAATTTTTCCCATAGCAACTATTGAAATATGAGACGGTCCGTTATCTTTTCCTAAAATACGGCCGTTTTCCCGGAATTTCTGCTTTGAGTTTATCAAATAATAATGTGTAGTATGCCCGCGCTACTGTTTTTCTATTTTCAAGATAATCGCCTAATACAGCTTCGCGACTATTCCAAAAAGCAGTTGCCATCACTTTCCCGGTCGATGAAACAGTCTTGACCGCAGCTGATTCACCCTTTGCAGTCCACTGTTTCCACTGTGCCTTGGCCTCAGGGTGTGTCCAAGCTACATCTTGAATGACTAATCGAAGCTAAAATTCGGAATTATTTCGCCTAAACTGCTTCAACAGGGCTCTGGAACTGTTAATTCTAACGCGTTTGCGGTCCTGAGTGAGCAATTGCGCCGGTTAGCTTTTTCATGCCTGTCTTTAATCAATATATGATAAATATGTGCCCAAAGTCTCTGTTATCTCTCCACCTTACTACTTCTACTTGCCCTTAATTTGACGGTTATGTAGCACAATTTTGGTGAACTTGCAGTGGTTGCAGTTTTAGACCGTCCTGAACGATAAATGTTAAATTCAGCCACCGAAAAATGTACAATGGTAAATGATGGTGCAGAATGTATAAGTAGCGTCCAGCTTTAATTTGCGTAGGCGTAAATGCAAGAATTTAATTACGGGATTTTTCAATTTTTATAGAAATACTCACATCGATTGACACAAACGATTATTAAACAACAACTGAGCATTCAACATGGCTGAAATTTTCAAAAGTAACGCCATCATTATGTTGAGGCATGAAACTTTTCAGACTATCCTCGCACTGTATGATACTAAATATTATTAGTCATTTACTGTAATTTGTTTTTAAAGAAAAGTTAACAATTCTATTAAATGAAATTACACTATAAAAAGATCATTAGTTTTTGCATTCTTTATTTATTATCGAAAGCCTTGACGGCTCCGGCATGTACAAGAGTGCTATAAAATTATTTAAAATTGAAAAATTTATTTTACAATCTCTACAGCTTCACAGGATGAAAAACGTTATTAAAAATCTTATAGCATGTCCATAAAAATAAAGTACTCCGCAATAGCTTCATCTTTTTCCCTTAGTTTGGACGTTATGCATTTCAACGAATATGATGATGTTATAATACGGTGTGAAATTCTAACTTCCTTCTGAGATTACTTTTAACTAAACGTGTCTTTTATTGCGTTATTCTAAAAGACCATATACATCCTTCATTATATCATTTTTATGATAACTGCATGTAACATATGGTATGTTTACAAATGCGGTGTTTCTGTAATACCAATTTTGGTGAAGTATGTGTTCTTTCACAATTAATTGCTGGAAAATTGATACTAAACTTACAAGTTAATACATATGTTCCTTATTAGCTGTTACGTACTTTCAAAAAAAAGTTCTTGCAAAAACGTGCAATTTTTTAATATCCTTTTATATGTTATGTACCGTGCAATTGTTTGAAAAACATTCTTCATGTCGTAATGTTAAATATATCGTTAATACCTTTTAAATTTAAGTATTTTGCTTGCTGTTCCTATAAATAAATTAATTCATAATATACGTGTGTGGAATGAATGAAAATTCCATTTATCCTTTTATAGCAGATAGAATGCTATTTTGTTTTAATAATTCTCAGCATTTTGAAGATAGTGTAAAATGTCAAACATATCTTTGTGACGTAAAATAAAAATCAGAACGAAAGACATTAAACAAATAGGAATTAATTGCAACAGAAACAAAAAATAATTTGCGCTTCTACAATTGAGATTCAAATGTAATTGGTACACTGGGGAATGTTTATACTAGCTGCCCTATCGCGGTCACTAGCTGCCAACGAATTTGAAAGAAAACGCGCCTTCAGATAAAAGACTACATATCCAACCATCCTTTGCAGTCACATGACGATGTAATTCTATAGACCTAACGTTGTATCTTTTCAATTATCAAATTGGGCAAATATTATATTAACTCAAATGAATTTTCTTAAAATGTGACAAATTTAAGAATTTTTTGTGCAAAGTTCTTTTTATTGCTTAAAGTAATAAACTTGTAATAAGAAAAAAATATTCATTAATAACTACTGGTTAAAACTTAACTTCCCTACACTAATTATTTTTATTTTATGGAAGTGTTTCTGCCAAAAATAGCCTATTTAGAAGCTGGCTTCCGTAAACGTTTGACATGGAGGGGAATCATAAAGAAAAATACCTAGTGTCTATTTCACATCACTCGGTATAATGGCTCTAAATTAAGGTATAAGATTTATTGTTAAACAACATTTTCAAATAGCGGTTTTCGATGTTTTTATTACAAAGTAAGGGTACTTACTTGGCACAAAGAGAAATGTATGTTAATAGAAGAACTACAAGCGAAGCATGATGATTTTAATTCACATAAAAAAATTAAGGAATTAGCGGGGATTAATAGAGCAAACAGGAGAAGTATTTTGCTAGACAAAGATGGTAATATAATCCCAAAGAGAAAACTCGAAAGGTGGAAGAAATACATCCAGGAACTGTTCGAGAATGAGAGACAACAGGAACAGACAAGGAGAGAACAGGACAGGGACCAAGGATCAAAGATAACGAGGAAGGAAGTTATCCATACGCTGAAAACAGCGAAGAATGATAAAGCTTCAGGCCTCGATGAGATCCCAACGGAAATTATTAAACTCATTGGAGATGGGCAAACAGGTGTTTTGGTTGATCTTTATAATACGATATGCAACACCGAAATCATCCGTAAGGAATGGCCGAAGTCGACATTCATCCCACTTCCAAAGAAAGCGAATGCAACGGAATGCGAGAACCACCGGACGATAAGCCTGATGAAGATGAGTCACATCCTTAAAATATTCCTGAGGATGATACATCAAAGGATCTATAGGAAAATTGAACAAGATCTTGGCGAAACCCAATTTGGCTTTAGAAACGCAATTTGAACTAAAGAGGCGCTGTTTGCATTGAACGTGTTGACTTAAAGATGTAGGGACATCAACCAACCTGTATATTTGTGCTTCCTGGATTTGAATATAGCTTTTGACAAAGTGCGGCACAATCACCTCATAGAGATCCTAAGAGAAAAAAGGATCCTGAGTCGGGCTGCAAAGGCTAATGAATCGGGTAGTGGAGAAAAGTGAAGACAAGGGACTCACACTTAATACTAAGAAGACCAAATTCATGATTATCTCAAAGTTACAACATCCACAAGAGCAATTGTGGATCAAGAGAGAGTCGGTGGAGAAGGTCGGCAGATACAAGTATCTGGGAACAATTGTGAACGAGAGAAATGACTATACGGAGGAAATAAGATCAAGAATTGGACAGGCTAGAACTGTATTTAACAAAATGAGGAACGTGTTATGCAGTAACGACCTTAGTCGGCATCGCAAGATTAGAATGCTGAAAGGCTACCGTGTTTCAAGTGCTTTTATGTGGTATGGAGGCGTGGACAATTAAGAAGAATAACTTTGACCAGTTGGAAGCCTTTGAGATGTAGCGCTAAAGAAGAATCTTAAGAATAAGCTGAGTGAGCTGGACAACAAATGCGGAGGTACTAAGAAGATAGGAGAAGGAGAGAGAAATTGTAAACACAATTAAAATCATAAAATTGCAATATTTTAGTCACATCAAAATGAAGTTTTCAGACTGGTTTTTTGGTACATGTTTAATTTTTTTGGGAAGCACAAGCATTTACCAAGAATATTTTTTTCGCTAAGCTCGTAATAAAGGAGATATATGGTGCGTACTTTACGAATGACACTGCATATACATTTATTTTGTATAATTGATTTTCTTCGTATTGTCGTATTGGCTCTTGTAATTTGTACAGTTAATGAACTTCTCTTATTACAGTGGTTCAACCACAACAAATGTATGAAATGTTGATCCATGATATGTTGCATTTAGAGAGGAATCAATCAATGTTGAAATAGAATTATTATTATTTTTTTCAAAATCGTCCAAACAAGATGCTAGGCAAAAGTACTAACCTTCAGTGTCAGTTTAATGTACTCTTGCAAAGACTTATACGAGATTCATTGAAGCGACATGTTTGTTATGGCAACTCTTATTGTTAAGTTAACTATATTTTTACTTACACCATTCCTCTTGAAGCTTCTGATCATCCTCTAGCATTGTTGTGTTATGGGGACAGTCACCTATTTTATTCTAGATCACCAAATATCTTAAAATAACGTAAACTACATCTATAAGCACCTACTTAAAATTTTAGGCGAAATATAACTCTTTCTAATGTTCACCGAGTGTTTAGTACTTCATTGGAACAAAACAATAATATTAAAATTGCCCAACTGGCAGTTGATTTTTGCCGCTGGCATGGTTCACATGCTGAGTTACAGTGATTAACTGCTTCCCGCTCAGTTATTTCGCCTCTGGCGTAGTTAACACGTTGAGCTACCGTGCTAATTGTGGCCTACCGCCTTTTCCTCTCCTGAAGGGGGCCCCGTATGATTGTGGGCGAAACGTCGAGTTTTCGATTAACAAACAACGACATGACACGGTCCAAACCCGGAACACGTTTAATTTTAATAGACTGTGGCCGTGAAAGCCTACTTATTACTTCAAAACAATAATATTGTCGATTAGAAACCAAATATTGTTTAATATAGCTCAACATTTTTTAGATATTCTGTGAAGAATTACAATACATGTCTAGTAGATGACTAAAACCTGTAGCTCATTTTGCCTAAAAACGAGCTCTTTATATTGCTGATTTAATTCTTTGCGTTGTTGCCACATATGCGTAGCGATATCGTTTAATAGTTTTCCCTCTTTTTTCTAAACAGGTATCATCTTCAGTTATGACGGAAATGGAATTAAGCTGTCGACAACACCAACACTAAAAAAAACACCTTTTGTCGTTCAAAAATTAACTTGAAGCAGTTAACTTCTGAAGCTCATTTGCTATTTTATTTTATGAACTAACAATTAAACTGTTTTCTACCGTTAACCGATTATCACCACAGAAATTAAAATTAAAGTGTTTATTTTTAATTTACAATATTGACTCTGGAATATTGGCTTCCGCGGTCGCCAGTTTCACCGTTTTCTTGGTTTCCAGAAAGTTTCGTCCATACTTCTATGAAACACCTTCAGGGCTTTTGTCGTTGCAACTGGTACTGCAGCTGACAGTCAGTGTGCGTAGCTGCAACAACAAAAGCCGTGAAAATTTCTCTCGGAAACCAAGAAAATAGCGCAATTTTGAAGATTCGGGTTGTCATGTCTATCTGAAACAGCGTTTTTCTATCGAATTTAATCAACATAGACGGTAGGTCCTGTATTCCGATTAATCTATAACGAGGCAGCTGAAATTTTAGAAACAATAGCGGTACGAAGTTTTGTTTTGTTTTCGTTTTGAGTTTTGTTTAACCATGCAGATATGTTTGGTCGTCGGGCATTGAAATTTCGTCGAGGTTCGTTTCGGAATCGGTGGGCGGTTTTTTTGTGACCATTGTTATTGGGAACCGCGACGAATTCGAATGCGACACACCTCGCTAATAGGTTTACGGCACGTTACGCCGACGGATCAATCAATATATCCCAGTGACATATGTATGTAAATTGCGCGGGAACGGATTATCCTTTTGAACAATGCGACGAACGATCCGATACGGCCACATGACACGCGCGTTCTCTCCCCTTAGTCCAGATGAAATTGAAAAATCAAAAACGCCCGCACGAACGCGGCCGACGCAGTTCTGATGGCATTTACCATGATGTATTATGATAACTAGAAACAGAATGACGATTAT
>LR737390.1:4779362-4796941 GCA_902655005.2 Marronus borbonicus
TTAGTCCATATACGCGATGCATAGTGCATTCTACTTATTTAGCCAATGCAGTTGGAAGTTTTGTTTTCAGTTGCAATATTACTTCCTTGTTTTCGCAAGACGTATACGCTAAGCCGCAGACGTCGTTCTGTTAAAGAGTTTATGCTTTGTGGTGGTTATATAGCCCATAACTAATTTACCGCCTGTTTGTATTATTTTCAATTATCTATCTGCCGCTGATGTTTCTTAATTGTTTTGTTACTGCTTCTGGAGCCTTTTCGAGTAGTGCACGTGTTAGAACCTTTTGAAAAATAATAGGGTTCATATTTTCATTTTCTGCTGCTTAATATATGAGCATAATCAATGTAAGAATTTACGTAGGTGAAAAATACAACGTAAAACACGAACATTAAGAGATTTCTGTAAGTATTATAGTAATGTTCTACATGAAGTAAAATAAAGTATTAACATTGGTTTTCTTTTAGTAAAGGTTACAATTATTATTAAACAAGTAGCCTCCGGGTAATGTTTACAATGATTTGCAAGAATACTTGTAAGAGGTTTTATAGATTGTAAAATTGCAACGGTTGTATTACATGTTTTTATTTGTTAAAGTATAGAGGAAAATATTGCAATATAAGGATATACCGGTATATTTATACACATTTTTCTAGCGAATGACTATAACAAATACGGGGTTCCTGCATTTATATCGTACACTCCCCGACAAAAACTTAGACGCGGTAAGATGTTTTAAGCGTTTTAAGGGTTACAACATTTCTTTGCGAAACTAGCAAGATATATAATTAAGTTTTTATTCATAAAAGTAAAATAAACTTAAAAATATCTCCTCCGGTAATATATGAACTAAATAATAAGTTATTACTCCAATGTTTAAACAATTTCTGCGGCAAAAATTTAGACGCTCTGTTGCAAATGTAAAACAAAAATAAACAAATGAGTGATCAGTAATGCGTAGATCCTCCATTGTTCTTAATCACTTCCAATAGTCTGTTATTAATAGATTTATATAAATTTAACACATAATTTTGAGGGATATTCTGCCATTCAGTCACTATTGAAGTTTTCAGTGCCTGTACCGTGAAATATTGACGGCCTCCGCCATAAACGCGACGTGCCAATTCACCCCACATGTTTTCAATAATGTCTAAGTCTGGTGACCGTGCCGGCCACTGTAAAGTTTTAATCTTTTTCTCTTTAAACCATTCAGTAATTGTTTCTGCTTTATGAATTGGCGCGTTATTTTGCTGAAAAACAAAAATGCGCCCGGCCCATTGGTTTCCAAAACGTAGAAGATTGTCACGCAATAAGTCTTTATACGTCACAGATGTCATTTTTCTCGTGCAAAACACTATCTCACTCTTATCGCGGAATCCAATCGCTGCCCATATCATCACAGATCCACCCCCTAATGTCTGATCATTTTCACTTTTGGTTCCTTTCTCAGATCATGATAATAATGCGAGTACCCATCCGGTCCATCCAAATTAAAACGTGTCTCATCGGAAAATATAACTTTTTCCCATTGTTTCTTCCAGGATACGTGTTCTTCAGCAAATCTCAACCTCGCTTCTTTGTGTTTCGCCGAAAGTGGCGGTTTTCTCAACATTTTCTTCCGTGATATTACCGGTGAAATTAAAACATTTTTGCTTATATTAATATAATAAATGTACAGGGTCTAAATTTTTGTCGCATTTAAAATTCCTATTTTGATCTGGGAAAATCTCAATTACCCCTCATAAAGCAATAAATACCCAGAAATATCTATAAATGGACTACTTACATAACAAGTGTTAATAACCCTCATTTACATCTTATATAATGTCTATAAACTTTGTTTCGTAAATAAAAACGTATAGTACATGAAAGAAAATAGTTAACATTTTCTACTACTGAAACTGCTCACAATATAATTATAGCTACTTTTCTGTACATTTACCTTAAAAACATGTGTATCGTAAAATTTTACAGTTATATTCTTCAAATTTCATTTCAACCATTTTTTATTGTGTAAACCTTGCTGAAAATTATTTCTACTTCATGTAAATCTACTTGTTGTATAACAGGTTCACAATTTAAGCTTCCTTATTCCACTTTATAACTTGTAATCTAAAATCAAGCATGCGTACACCCACTAATTTATAATTTTTATGAATCGGTAGCTATTAAAAGTACTAGTAACAGAAAAAGTCGCTCCCAAACACAGATAGTCCCGACTTATCTTCGGAATATCTAAAATCATAAATTCTAAATCAAATCGAGTCGATGCATGCGGTACAATCCTCTTTTTTCATCCAACCTTCTCTGTTACAGAGGAACGAAAGAGCGAAAGAATAAGTGAGAAAGAGGAGGAATATCAACAGCGGCATAAAATATACGTGATCTCTTTTGTATGTGCGCGCAGCAAAATACGGCTACGCAGTTGTGTAGTTAATACACCAGCGGGAACATTACGTAACAATGACACAAGATAACATATGTACATAGGTATCGTCCCGCCCAAGGGCCCGGCCCCTGCAGTTAACACACAAAGGACCCCCTCCGGCCAATCTCGGCCAGGGGCGGCAGCTGACTGTTCACACTTAGTCCCAGTCTCAGTGTCACATTCCGGTAACGTTTTACATGTTACATTGTCTGGCATGCTAATCGTGAACGTTTTTCGTATACGAAATGGACTCGTAATGCTAGACCGTCGTTTTCAATTTCTACTAATGCCTCGTCATCCTTAGCACCCTCCTAAAATCTCATGGAAAAGGATTTTAAAGGATCAGATGTAGATATGCAACTACACCTAAACAACATTCACGCAAATACGACAAATCCAATTTTGGGTCAAATGGAATTAGGCACGAAATCGTGTACAGAATGTAGCAAGTACCGTACTTTGTTTTAAACAAAAACTATGTAATTGCTTAACAAATCTGCCTACATGTGTAACTTTTTTAAACCATTTTGCCAAAAATACTTTGCCTGGAATGTCCCTAATTATACTTTAGCATTAATAGCTTTCGCCGTTAAAGCTATAATTAGTTCAACCGAAATTGCTTTATATACTAAAGGGCTATTATTGTAGCTTTGCTTATAAAGCATTGTCTATAGCTAAATAGATCTAAAGGTGAACAAATCCAGCAATATTCTTGAAAGAAAGACTTCTTAATAATAGTATTTCTGTTAGTTTTCGGCATAAAATAATCATACTAAAATTGTACTTACTAACTACTTACTAACAAGAAGTAAAAAATTTCGATTCTTGTAAAATTATATAAAGTGAATTTATTGGGTTGTATGCTAGCAGAAGCTACAGAACAGAACAAAAAAAGTTAGCTAAGAACATACTTAAATATCCAGTAAAACTTAGTAAGGAAGTAAATTTGTAAAACGTGACAAAGTTGAACGTTGAACGTTGCATTTGACTGCCTATTACAACACACTACATTCTTTTGAGAGAGAGACACGAGAATTTTCCCGCAAAAAGCAAAGAACTTATTTTGCATCCTAATTTCTGCTGCAACCGTCACGTATGCAAGTCTTGGAAGTCGGAACGCCGCGTCGCCGTCGTCGTCTTAAGGGTGAGTAGCAGGGGGCCAGGTGAGGAAAGTAGAGAAGTTGCTATGTTGTTTTTGCCAGTTCAGTACTAGCAAGGTGTGTGAGCAGTTCAGCAGTCCAAATCTTTCATAAACATCGTGGATTTCTGGCTTCTGTCTTTGCGAATAACTGCAGGTACTTTCGTGAATGTCCAGTGTTATGCATGTTGATTGTCGACCCGAATATAATTACAGTTACTTCTCTGTTTATTTATATTTGTCATCTTCCACGAATTCTCGGCCTTCCACGAAACGCTTGAATCACTCACATGTTCTTGGTTTTCAAGCTGGTGTAGGTCTGCATAAACGCAGTAAATAGACCCGGTAACCGAGCTACGTAACCCCGCTCTGGACATGAGGGCCACCGGGCCCTCGTGTCTTGGTATTTCTGTTTTGTGTTGGTGATTCTTCGCTAAGAATCATCAAGCAGAGTAATTGATAACAAAAACCGGTGGCCCTCCATGGGCATGGCGTATACGGAAAAGCAAATATTTGTGGAGAAATAATCCAGGGCAGAAATAGGTCACACGATTTTTAATTGAATGCAGGCTTGAATTTGCAGTTGATCTACTAAGCAGAGACAGAAAAGCTGCTAAACCAATAGTTGGCTCACTAATAGAACACTGCATGTTCAAAAATCAAACAAGCAAACTGGGCCTGCTAAAGGAAATGATAAACAGATTTTGCTGAGTGGAAGAAGGGACTGACGTTCATACACAGTGTGATTACGCAGGCTTAGCAGGAATCTTCGCACAAATGAACTCAGAATAACCATTGGTCGAAATTTGCGCGAGGGGATCACTCATAAGGCTCTTAAAACTAACTCGCCCCAGGATAAAATTTCTACTAACTGTATTGATCAATTTGAAAGAAATCAATTCAGATTTATCAGTATTTACCTATCCTTGAGTCTGAAAAGTTTCAAGCCTTAACGTGAACATGATTTTTCCGTCAAATATGTGCTGGTAACAGAATTCTGCATGAGTTAAAGCTATACTTCTGAAAATCTCAGCGACGTTGTCAGTCGATGTGTGTTTCTGTAAAAATTGGAAAAGTCTTCTTGCATTTGACAAGCAATTTTGGACGGCTTAATTTAAATCTGGTTGTACCAGCTTGGTTGTAGGTGGACGTTCGGGACGACTAAAAACTGCAACCACTACTGAATACTGAAAATTTCAATAAATGATGCTCTGTGATCGTGGAATCAAAATTGAAGACATACCAGAGCATGAAAAAGCTCACCGCGCATTACTTCCTCGGGACCAAATACGCATTCGAATTCCAAAGCTCTGTTGAAGCAATTTACGCAGAATAAGTTGAAGTTTTAGCGTCGATTAATAACTGCGGATAGTCATAAATCTTAACGTGTACTAAAATCACTGGTACTAATGTTGTATGCAAAAGATACGAGAATAGAAAACATTTTTTAAAAGAAACTCCTTTGCAGCTCTTCTGAAAGGCTGAGGGGACCGAGATACAGCGCATCTTAGCACTTTGTTATAAATCTTTGACCTTTCGTTAATCTGTAAAAATTTGGAAGGATCTATTCCCGGAAGCGAATAGTGTGATTATGAATGTGAACAAACAAGGAAAAGTAAGAATCCGTAGTTTGCCAAAGGACTCTCTACAATCATCATTATATTCTATATTATCTATTATTGTTATTGCTCTGCATCATAAACCAAATATTCTGCAACTGGATGGAACCAAGCCAGTATACGGTGGGTAATTAGTGACTGAATTAGAGAGCAATAGGCCGTGACCAAAAATCTTCGAGAGACCAATCTACTCAATACACGAAAAGATGTTATTATTCAATTTATTTTATAGAATTTCAATATGTTGGTCCCAGTTAAGCGTAGAATCAAAGTGAATACCAAGAAATTTGACATATTTGGGATTCTCGTCATTATTGGAGCACGCCCTTACAGTAAAAAACATAGTTGCAGTCTTGCTATCGTTCAGACGCAATCTGTTACAAGCACACCAAGTCACCGCATCCGATCATGCAACCAACAGATCTGGCCCTCGACGACTTTTTTGTTACCTAGGCTCAAAAGTTCGCTCAGAGGACAGAGATATTCATCGAATGAGAAGATTATCACATTTGTAAACGCCTATTTTGCAGAAAACGATGCTAACTACTATTTGGACGGATTAAAGATATGGGAACGTCGCTGAGAAACGTGCATAAACTTTGAACAAGGAGACTATGATGAGAAATAAAATTGAATTTTCTGTGTTAGGACTGCCCTTGTATATTGCATACTTTAACTTAGTTTTAATTTCTGTTGTAATATCTTTATTTCAAGTTTTTCAAGTACGATGTTGCCGGTTTATTTTTTATTCTTCTTATGCCATGTTATTATTTATTTACTCCTTTGGAATTGTTATTTTTATTTCGTGCCTTGTAATAATTACGGCAATAAAGCGTATTATTTTATACATTTTGCGAATCTTCAGGTAAGAAAACATTTTTTCATTAAAAGAACTTTACGAATACAAACAAGTGCAAGTTGAGTGCAGTATTGAATGGCACACATATCTTAATGAAACAAAATCTTGGAGCGGCATTACGTACATTTATAAGTACGCTACGCCATGGTATCGAGCTACAGCTTTTTATCCTACATAATACCATGTTGAAATATTTTCTTTTATGTGAAGACTAGCACCGTTGATTAACAGCTCGTTCCAGCATTAAATACAACAACCCATTAACTGCCACATGCGGCAGGACAGGTATTTCTATATATTGTTATACGAGCACATTTTTATTTTTCTCTTTTGTTTAACGTTATTTTTCGCTGTCGCTCTTGATGTATGTGGCAAATGCGGGATCGGTTTATGTTTCGCTTTTTACATAAAACGATTATTAATTACCTGAATAATTAGCAGCCGCATTGGTGGTCCAGTAAACGCTTTTAATTCCAGCCCTTTCATGTGAGGCGATAGTGTTTCGTGTATAACGCCGACCGCCACGGTTCAGTCAACTGTATATACGCGAAATCCTTTTCGCTATGGTGCTTTTGGGTTATTATGGCAGTATCGGCGATACTGTTGGAATCACGCTGATTTCGTGCATTGCAGACAATGCACTTCAGCAGCAAAATATCGGACCGTTTTGTTTTACATTGAAACGCTGACGAAGTGAGAACTAACAACCCGCGTGGATGGTGGCTGGCGAGAAAGAAATATCCAGAATTAATTATCGCTGCATTTTTTCAACCGTATACATGGTGTAATTAAATTTGTATGATTAATTGTTCTCGTGAAGGATAAGGCACGTCCAGCATGCTTTCATAACGAGATCTGTAATCGAAGCAGTTCAAAAGAAGATTACAAAAAGGTATGATTTCACGTTGTCCATAATGTCCTTAAAACAGCTAAAAAAAAGCTATAGAATGTTTATTGGTGTTTTATCAGAAGGAAAAGGAAATAAATCAAAAAAAGAAGTTTAAGATAAATGAAGATATATGTAAGAATTACATGTAACTATTAAAAAAAATGGTATATTAAGAGACAGCATGAACCTTTTCCAATTGCTGAGACCTATACTATTTATATTTTTCAACCCTGTTCATTTGATACCACATTAAAGAAACAAAGTAAATGTCTACGAGAAAAAAAATTAAAATACTATCAAATGAAATAGAAAACGTAAGTTGGAGGTAGCGACATTACGCAGTGAAAGAAGCTACATATTAAAAAATACGGAGTTGGACACCAACTCATCACCGATCGGTAGTTCCCTCGCGTCCAAATACACGAACGGCGAAAAGCAAGGGAGATGTATATAGTTTCATAACAGTGCTCACATGACGGAGTTTAATTATTTCCGTGTAGTTAATATTCACTTTTACGGTACAAAGCTCTTTGGAGCGCAGTCACAGTGTAAGAAATACTGTGTTAATGTTGGATCACCATTAGACCAGTTGCATATTTTCTTGCTAATTTATTACCCAAGTATTGATTTTGTTTCCGAAAAAACTATGTCTACGCTAGCTTAATATAAAGCACTTTCTGTAACTTTTGATATACTGCAGATATCAACACAAACTAGACGGCATATTCTGCTGCTGATTTCTCACCCAAGAATTGATTTTGTTGCTTCAGCTGTTTCCGAGAAAGCGATGGCAAGGCTAGCTTAACATTAAGCTAGCCACCCTTTGTACCTTTTGATCCACTGCAGATATCAACACAAACTAAACGGCATAATTTGTTGCTAATTTGTTACCTAAGAAGTGATATTGTTCCTCCAACCGTTTCTGAGAAAAGACGGCGAGGGTAGCAAATTCAGCTAGCGTAGTCACTCGTTGTTAGTTTTGAATCAATAGATATATCAACAAGAACTAAACGAAATATTTAACATTATCACTATGTAGTGTTAGCAATTCACTGTGTAGAGTGTGTGCTTACTGTAACAGCGTCGGAAGTACTCCATTATGTTATGCAAACTCCGTATTTACCACACAGAAGAAAACTGTCATATTACGACGCAACTAAAAGGGAAAGAATTACCTTACCTTGGAGTCCGTCTTCATCCTCAACGTGGTAACTCGCCTTCGTGACAAAAAGGCTGACTTCATTCCCAGCGGACACCATAATTATACTATCCGAAATCGAATTAATGAAGTTCAGAGTGCCGCACCACAGACTGAAATGCACTTAAAACTCCGTTGACTTCTGGGGTGCAAAACTATGTATATAAATTGCCACCAGTTGAGGTAAAATCATTGCCATCAAAGGGTTTTAAAATCAAGATAAAGCAAAGCAACAAAGATTGCACACATTGCATTTGAATTTATGTTTGTTTGTCTTGTATGTTACTGTGCTCTCGTATTATACACGCTTTCTTTTGTTTTGTATTATTTATACGTACAACATATAATCTTTCTACTTACTCTCCCCGACAAAAACTTAGACGCGGTAAGATGTTTGACGGGTTTTAAGGATTACAACATTTCTTTGCGAAACTAGCAAGATATCTAATTAAGTTTTTATTCATAAAAGTAAAATAAACTTAAAAATATCTCCTCCGGTAATATATGAACTAAATAATAAATTATTACTCCAATGTTTAAACAATTTCTGCGACAAAAATTTAGACGCCCTGTTGCAAATGTAAAACAAAAATCAACAAATGAGTGCTCAGTAATGCGTAGATCCTCCATTGTTCTTAATCACTTCTAATAGTCTGTTATTAATAGATTTATATAAATTTAACACATAATTTTGAGGAATATTCTGCCATTCAGTCACTATTGAAGTTTTCAGTTCCTGTACCGTGAAATATTGACGGCCTCCGCCATAAACGCGACGCACCAATTCACCTCACATGTTTTTAATAATGTTTAAGTCTGGTGACCGTGCCAGCCACTGTAAAGTTTTAATCTTTTTCTCTTCAAACCATTCAGTAATGGTTTTTGCTTTATGAATTGGCGCGTTATCTTGCTAAAAAACAAAATTGCGCCCGGCCCATTGGTTTCCAAAACGTAGAAGATTGTCACGCAATAAGTCTTTATGCGTCACAGATGTCATTTTGTTTGTGCAAAACACTATCCCACTTTTATCGCGAAATCCAATCGCTGCCCATATCATCACAGATCCACCCCCTAATTGTCTGGTCATTTTCACTTTTGGTTCCTTTCTCAGATCATGATAACAATGCGAGTACCCATCCGGTCCGTCCAAATTAAAACGTTTCTCATCGGAAAATATAATTTTTTCCTATTGCTTCTTCCAGGATACGTGTTCTTCAGCAAATCTCAACTTCGCTTCTTTGTGTTTCGCCGAAGGTGGCAGTTTTCTCTACATTTTCTTCCGTGATATTACCCGTGACGCCTTTAAAATCCTTTGAACATTACGCCCGTGCGTTTTTACCCCCTCCTGTTCTGCAATAACTCTCGCCGACGCAAAAGAATTGGATGCACACCGCAATATCATGCGTTTATCCCGCTCACTTACAGCTTTCGGTCGCCCCTGGCCTTTTGGTTTGCCGTAATTTTCCGGATCTTTTAGGAAATTTCTAACGGGATGATCGCTTCTTCGTAACCGACGAGCAATTTCCTTCTTACTGGTACCATCCTGATGCCAGGCTAAAACTTTACAGCTTTCTATCAAGGATAATTGCTTTTTTCTACCCATATTGCAAATACTTTATAAAATATAATTTCTCGTGGTGAAATGTGTACACTTTACCAGCACAACCACTGCATATAAAGAGAAGTATTAAATTAAAACATTTTTGCTTATATTAATGTAATAAATGCACAGGGTCTAAATTTTTGTCGCATTTAAAATTCCTATTTTGATCTGGAAAAATCTCAATTACCCCTCATAAAGCAATAAATACCCAGAAATATCTATAGATGGACTATTACATAACAAGTATTATTAACCCGCATTTACATTTTATATAATGTCTATAAACTTTGTTTCGTAAATAGAAACGATACCGCGTCTATGTTTTTGTCGGGTAGTGTACATCTACGCTAATTTTTTTAATCTTTTATTGCATTATTGTTCTACCCAAGATGAATGGTTTTATTTTCTTTACACAACCCATAAATTCAATATTATTTTTCAAATTATAACATTAACTAGCCTTAATCCACTAAACTTATATTCACTTCCTTTTCGATTCCCTTCTCTCTCGGCTTAAGCTTGTTTTAAAAGTTGAAAGTGAAAGCCTTTGAAAGCAATGCAAATAAAGAAGCGTGACTTGCCAAGCTTATTTGGAACATGTATGAGAAATATGTAGGTATATAATGCATGCAGATAGATATGGATATACCGGTATACCGTATAGGATATATCGTATAATATAATGTATACAGAAGGCACTTTATAAGAATATTTTATCTAAACAAATAAATAAAACATGATAACCAAAGTCGGTGATTTGTTAGGGAGATTAGTAATAGACGGCTACTAGATAACTTGATCTTTGACATTGGAAGGGAACGACACAATGTTGCATTTAGGGGATCTATAAAACGAGAAACACGTAGGAAGGATTTGATGCTGTAATCAAAAAAAATGAACTGGATTACAAAATTATGTAATATAATTATTTAAATAATTTTACGAAAGATTTTAAAACAGAAATAAAAAAAGAGCAATTGATCGTTTCCAAGTTCCTTGAAAATCCAGGTATGTCGGAAAGAAAGTCAGCGAAACAACTCAAAAGTCCCAGAAGCGCAACGTCTAACACTCGGATTGGTAATCTGAGAGTAGACGTAAGAGTAGTAAGAGGAATCCTTCGATCAAAAACCTAGAAAAAAATTTTGACCTGTCGATGAGAGATGTGGTTGATAAAACACCCGGCTCGAAATCCACAATGCAAAGTATTCCGGGTCGATCTGAAGAGAAAGAAATTATCTACAATCAAGAACTCCTAGACTTTACGAACAATATTTAACAAAGTTTCATCGCATTATCGTGGATGACGAAACTTACCGCAAATGTGATTTCAAACAACTACCTCGTCAAAAATATTAAGTGGGTAAAAGTTAAAGAGAGATTTTAACACCCATAAGTATCAGCAACCTCCGCACCATACAATTGTTTTAACACAATTTAAAACAGACTGAAGGAGCAAATTTCCAACCAACTATTTAGTTTCGCAGGCAATATGCACATTTGGACTAAATTCTGAGCAAATCCAAAGCAACTTTTATGTCTACTGGAAGCATAAACAGCAATATATATATAAGGAATGTTTGAGGAAACACCTTCTCTCATTTGTAGAAGCGAGCAACATCTCCATATCATTTTGGAGCGATTTGGCTACATCGAGCAGCTTTAGACCTCTTCCAGCAAAATTACATTACTGTGGCACTACGAACAAAAATCCATCAAAGTGTTCCGAATTACGGTCGATCGAATGGTACTGTATAATAAAAGGAGAGCTTGAGAAAACGAAAAAGCAATCTGCTGACGTATAAAATTTTGAAAGAAAAAAATCAAAATAGTCTCAAATGATATAGATCAAGGTCCAGTACTAACATTAATGTTAAATATAAGATCTAAAGTTGCAAAATTTTATAGAAAATAGTATTAACATTAACATTTATAAATTAGTTCACCCAAAAATGTTCGCTCTTCTGTTAAATAAATAATTTTGTCGAAAATTTTGGGTTTTGCCTATTTTTGGAAATGTTTTTAGTGGCCAACTTTATTCTGGGTCAGTCCTTAATCTTCAACAAACAACAAAATAAGGAAAAGTTATATAAGAAGTTGCGTTTATAAAAATCTCGAGTAGGTGACTTCAAACCAGTTTGAAAAGTAGCTCTGTTATAACGATCCAATGGAATTCACTATATTTAATTACGCGCTAGAACGGACTGTAGTAATAATCAAACACTGCTGCGTTGTATAAACGCTCCTTATTGATAAAACAATTTTTGATTATTGTGCCTGCTTGTGTTTGCAATTTCTCAATGGCCGATTTCAAGCAACAATGAATTTCATACAGAATTTGTATCAATTTCTGTTTTAAATTAGATGAGACTACCTCAGAAACGGACAAATGTTAAAGGAAGTACTTGGGCATGATACTTCGGGTCAAACACAAACTTATGACCAACTATATTGAATTTGCTTTGCATAATACTGCAGGATTGATTAATATGTCTTCTCACTCAAAGTCAAGATCCCTCTAATGTCTGTTAGGTCATCTCCGGAAGCTACCCCTACTATGTAGGGAGTGTATGAGTTATAAGTCCAGCTGACGACGGTGAAGTGGTGAAGCGGAATAATAACTTCCTTTCTGTTCACTTTCCTCAACTCCATCCCTCCAAAATTTTAAACAAAACTACCCTATAATAAGCTTCAGAATAATTTTAGGCGTACCTCAGTTTAATTTTATGAATTAATTATCGTTCGTATGGTCGTTTTATATCTCAGAAAAATTTTAATTTGTACAGTTTTTTATCATCTACAGCGTCATAGAAGAGTGCTTCAATTATACTACTTTTAGAAATAAAAGTTTCGTTTGTTTTTCGTCATCAATATATTTTGGGAAAAAAAATTATCAAAATTTGTTGCACTCAAAACAATCGCTATCGCAATGAAATAAAGGAGTGAGATGATGTTAATTGAATTTCTTACTTTGAACCAATTCGTCATCCAGGTAGCACGTATTTGGTTGTGTGTCCAATTTCAAAGTGTTTATCGTTTGAACTACAATTGTAATTCGAAGAAGTTAGTTATTTCTAATACTCTAAAAGTTCATTCATCGTTTTTCATTTGAATTTAAATTGCCGAAAAACAAGTAAATCGGACTTTTTTTCTGTTCCCTGTAAATATTTTTCTGATGAATTGGACAATGTGTCATTAATATGATATTCTAAGTGCCACTAATAAAACAAAGAAAAAAAATTTCTGAGCTAGTTATGACACATTTGCAAACTAAATATATTTGATTTCTTCCCTGGAACTGCTTTATATTAAAAACAAATTTGTCGATATTTCGCTCAGAACTATAGATGGAACTTTCTCTAAGCTGCTGTATGTCACATCAACATGTATTTATTTATGTTATTGTAGATTTCGCGGTCGTTGTTTTCTTTTAAAAAATTTGGGTTTCCGGGTTGAAACCCAAATTTTCTTCTTCTGAGCTGCTGCATGTTGCGTCGCTGCAGTAAAATGTTTTTCCCCCAGAAGAAGCTCCATACAATTGAGAGCGAAACGTCAGCATTCGCATGCAATTACGACGCGGTTTCAACCCGGAAACCCAAATTCTTTAAATGTACTTATTTACTTTCGTAAGAGATGTACATACGTTCTTTGTTTATTTTGACCATACGGAAAATGAGTAGAAGGACGCAGGAAACCCTAAATTCACGGAACGTCCGCGAACGATGGAAATATTCGGTTAATTACACTCCGAACCTGTAGTAACACAAACATAAACAAGTTGTAATATACTCATAACTGAGAGCGGGTGGTGTGAATGGCCCCCTCGGGGTCCTGGGGCTACTCTCCGGTGAAGAGTGGATACCCCGCTAGGTAAGCCCCCCATCGCTATACGGTCCACTATCGTACCGCTTCGCCATAAATTATCGCACCTTCGGAGACAGCAGAAAGCGTGAAAAATGTGTCGGCAGATCGCGGCGGTCCATGCCACCAATATATATGAGTATATTCGTATGCGTACAAGTATTCAGCTTGTAGTACCTATACATCGGAGATAGACAGCGAGAGAACTCGACCCTGCGGTACGCCTATTAATCAGTAAAATATTAGTGTTCCTTGTTATTCGAATGCCGGTTTACCGGCATACAATACTGTGCCCTGAACGTTAGATAAATTCGTGCCATAAACCTTGAATACGTTCGAAGCAATTGGATTTTTGTTTTTGTAGAATTAGATTGGGATGATGTATGTATTCACCGGTAGATCACTTTGTCATTGGTATTCAGACGCGTTTACGCCGCGAGAATATGCATATAAAAGTAAAATAATCGTATTGATGTGTTAAACGTTTAAACGGGAATATGCATGTGCGTTTTCTCCAAATACAGAGATAATTTGTCATCATCTATAAAAAAAAATATAAATTGCAAATAATAACGTTTTACGAAGATCAAATTGAGTCAAAATTTGAAATTTACAGCGCTCTCTGCTAACGTGTTACAACAACGCTTGAATTTCCTGCAAAAATAAAACACTTTGTAGTCAAACACGTCTTCATTCAATGGCGACTCGAAAAAGGCTGATTATCGTCTATTCCCTTCCCTCCTTTGTTACCCACAGAATTTATAAAAAATCAGGACCAATTACAACTACCATTAAAATTCCCTTTCTTTAAAACTACCACCTGTAGATTATGGAAGTTCGCGATCTAACGCTTAACAAAAGATTTAATTTGCGAACTCATTTTAAAGGCACAATAAGATTTATTCTGTACCTGTTTATAGAATATGTTACATTGAAAACGAACATTTAGGACGTGAAGAAAATAGAGCGAAGACGAATAATATAACGATTCCATCGGGATTATCGTTGGCTGGAAATTGTACCTAATAAAGCGCCAAAGAGAGGGCATCCGGGGCTATGTAAGCCGTAGAAAAAAACCGAAAATGGTGTATCTCACATCACATGACGCTAGAGACGTTAATATTCATCCGTTGTAATTTTAATTTTTTAATTTAACGAATGGTGCTGTGCCGAATTAATGAATTTCGGGAAAGTGATCTATTTTATATTTAAATAATTTGGAGCCATTTTACTTTTCTTAGTGGGCTCTTAAATCTGAAAATCATTGAAAGAAATCATATGTTAAATTCGAATTATTCTACTACACCAGCTGACCGGATCTAGTTTATTTTAATTTAATTATCTTTATCCTTCCCGACAACTCCCCCTGATAGTAATTAACTGTATCAAATACAGTGCGATGCTTTTATCTGCGCATATAAAATATCCCTCTCTTCACTGGTGATCGGTTTTAAGAATAACCCATCAATTGAATATAAACCCTCGACATAGCAAAAATATAAGGATTGCTCCAGCAATAATTATTAACTAGTTAGAGGCGACTGGATTGTCTTAAAAATACCAAAAGTATTTTCTGACTAAGGTCACAACATATACGGTTACAACTAAACGTGTTCCGGGTTTGGACCGTGTCATAATTAATCGAAAACTCTAGACTCTAGAACTAGAGTTTTCGATTAATTGTGGCACGATCCAAACCCGGAAAACGTTTAGTTTTAACTGACTCTGAAAACCTACGTTATTAGCATTGTTTCTTGTGACTTCTGCTGAAACAAACTTATAAAAATTAAATTTATTTCGCAGATAAGGAAAATGCATGGTGTATTTCAAACAGACTGTGAGAGAATTAGAAGTTCTAGGTTCGGGACCTGGCCAGGGATGTGGATGCGGATGTGGTACATTGTCCAGACATGTTTTGCATGTTAGGAATAATTAACCACTCTTCCTTATTGCAAAAAAGCGTTAAATAAACCCAGTGCCGTAACTAGCCGGGTATAATAAGTGCATCCGCTCAGGGCCCGCTTGGAAGGGGCACCCAAAATGTTGTTTATAAGAAATTATATTTGTTTTAGTTTAAAAGTTTTCCACCTTTCTAGTGCGCAATTTGGCATTTAAATTATGGTTTAGTTAGCAGAGACTTTTGCAGACATTTGCATAAATGGCAGAATTATCTGATATTTCCAATGTGCCTATGCTAAATAAAACTTGCCTAACTTCGATTAGGTTAAAGTATCAATACAGCAACGTAGTCACTAATAGGATGCAAATAATTATGTAACTGCAATATTTCGAGGATTTCACTAACAGGCACGCTGCCGTCTTATGTCTAATATGGTGAATGTGAATGAAAGTATTATGCTCAAACAAATTTTTATGTTTAAATAAAAAAAACTAAACATTCAAAAATGTAGATTGCAAACATCGTCAAGATTGGCTGTAATTGAGACGCAACATTAAACGCATAATTTTTTTTAATTGACGAAAACACGATCAAGTTCTCTACTGCTTCCTCAAAAGATAAACCCAAACTTTAAATGCGGATAGCAGACAAAAGAGTAAACCTCTCTTAACAGAAAGTACTTATTTTCTTACAAACTAAATCTACATGATTATTCCACCTAAGACAGTCATCTACAGCAAAGCCCAAAGAACGTGTTGAATGTTGTACATCATAGTCATGGTTATTGAAAGACAAAAGTTCAGGATGATTCATTTCTTTTGCTTTTAAGGGCATAACGTTGGTTTTACTGTGATTAAAAATTAAGCTATGAGAAGTTAACCATTGTTCAAGTAGCGTCAAGTACCTGGAGCCATTGTCCATGACTGTCTCAAATGTAGATCGCACAACTACCACAGACGTGTCATCGGCGCAGATCATCAACATGGATCTGTTCTCCATCGAAGGGCATTCGACAGCATAAACATCATTAAGATAAAAGACAAAAAGTAGTGGCCCCAAGATACTACCTTGACGCACGCTCTTACAAGTATAAATGCGATTTGAATGAACACGAAAACCGTTAGAATTGATCTCAATGCCTTCGACAGATCAAGTAGAATGCAACATGGTAAGTTCTTACGCTTAACTAATTTGATATGCAACGAATTTTTAATTATTTGTTACTTTCTGTAAGAGTTTGGTTGGAAAAAAACATAGGAATATGGGGTACGGGAGCATCCAAGCAAGTAATATTTCGCATTCCTTCTATAAATAATAGACAACATTAACGTTAATACGTTACAGCAGGCAAAAATTTACAAAGAACCGGTTTTATGTTAAACAAATTAGTGAAGAAACTGAGAAACGGCCCGGTTTTAACTCGGAAACCAAGATTCTTTGTTAAAAATCTAATTAATTAAGTGGCCTAAATGGAAATTCTTGCACAAGACATGGGAATCGCAAGCTGCACATTAATAAATTTATTACTTAAGCGCTCTTGTTAATCATCCAAACTACATAAAAGCTGTTTCCAGTCATTTACATTAAGTTATCATCACTAATAAGGTAATTTCCAAGGAATAAATTAATTGAATTTTCAACAGCAACTGTCTGTATTTTCCTAACGTCAATCATAGACATACTGACCCAAAGGAAAAAAGAAATAGAAGAAGAAAAGACGGGGAAATAATAATGAAAAGGGGCTAAAGTATAGGTATATATACATACATGCATAGCATTTGCTTATGAGAGCCTATTCCGAGAAACCTAAATAACCATTCAGTATTGTACGGCTGTCCTTCTCCATTATGAAAGAGTTAACTTATGAAGTTGGCCACTCCAACGCTGAACATGTCATCTGAAGATTTTCATTCTACGTGTGTGACAGGGCGAGAAAAAAGTGCTTATTGTTGCCCTTTTCCGAGATGTCAGTACGATGTTTGTATTTGGTTAATAGATTTCTTTCCCTCGAATTGTACTGATTTAATCGATTATAGTCGGGAAAATATCTTCAGAATTATAGTGTTTTATGCCCACAGGTGCTGAGTATA
>LR737390.1:4797341-4909813 GCA_902655005.2 Marronus borbonicus
ATCACAAAGTCTCTAACGATAAATTTTGTATGCATATGTTTTACAACTGCATTTGTTACACTTATACGGTACACGTACCGGCTTGTATTATTAATTTAGAGAATAGTTTCTCGTTATTCGAACTGCCCGTAACATATGACTTCGATTTGTTACTATCACGGAACCAATTACGGAAGATAATTTTGATAATGTGCGAGATTAATGACGGCACTTGCTTGTTATTCGAACCATAAATGAAAGAAGCGGAGGATGAGCAAAGACAAAGACGGAACCAACTTTTACCTTTTCTAACTTTTCCCTACGGAGTTAGATATTGCGACGAGAGCGAACAACTATACGGCGCGACATACGGAGGTCAATTTTGACGGTTTTGTGGATAAGATGAAATTACTGCTAAACCGCAATGTGCATTATGGGTTTAATTAATTTTTCTTTAAATTAAACTATAAGAAAACCGCTTGGCAATATTTTGAAGAATTTCGTGAGCATGTAGTATATCGCACTTTTAATTAATTCCTTTGAGTTTTCATAATATTGTATGAAATTTAGGTAATAAAATTTAATCGTGTTTTCAAAGTACCTAATAAAGCTTCCTTTGCAGGTATTACATATGCTTCAAAAAGATATCGATAGCAAACACTTAAGTTTAAGTAACACATGTTTGGATCCCCGTTGCTAACTGTACAACTGAATTAAAGAATTTATTAGGTAATAAAAAACTTTTATTTTTCTAATATACGAGACAGTTGAGTAAAGTAAGCCCTCTTTCGCCATGATGAGTATATTGCTGATTTCGGCCATACTTTAGAAGAACACTAATAAATATTCTACGCAAGTCTGTCATTTAATTTACGTTTTACAATCCTTTAAAGGAAACAATTTGTCGTTTTCGAGAAAAAATGAATTTTTTGTGTATTGATTAAACATTACTTTTTACGTAGAAAACATATAGAAACTAAAGAAAATGTACACAAATATCATGATAAATCTACTCCTTCCTTGGAATAATTTATAAGTAATTTACGGACTTCAAAAGTAGTGATATAACCATGGACGATGTTGAAAGTCCAGGGCTTTTAACAACGGTAACTACTCCCAAAATATTCGAGAAAGTCAATGCCATTATAAAAAGTGACCGTCGACTGAAAACGCGTGAGTTATATGACTATAAAGTAACCAGCTTCTTTGTATTGACAACTCAGCATCAAATATTATACTTGGCAACGCTAATCTAAATATAATAATCAAACTCTCAGTTTCACAAGTTCTAATAAATCCTTTATAACAAAAAGAAATATTTGTTCTACAAATATTACCCGACCCAATCATAAACCACTCAATTATTTTAAATATTACAAGAAATCACAGACTTGTGTTACAATTTCAAATGCCGTAATCCAAAAGAATATCTTTGTCGGTATGTCACCATATATGAAGCCTGGATAAATTACTATACTCCAGAAATAAAAGCACAGCCAAAGTAACGGACTTCTAATGAACGTGCGTCGAAGAAGGCAAAAGTTACGGTTTTTTGAGATTCCCAAGATGTCAATACTTATTGACTGTTTAGAGAAGCGAAGTACAATAACTGGCAAATATTACGCTAATCTACTAACGCCGTTTCGAAGTTAAGAAAAAACGATCGCACTTACACAAGAAAAAAAATATTGCTTTGATAACTCGCCCTCTCGTTCGTCCTTTATTTCAACAGTTAAAGTGCCCAAATTAGATAAGGAATAGTTGCTCCATCCATGATATTCACCACATCTGCCCCCGTGTAATTTCTTCTTTTGCTCAAACTTGAAAATTTGGAACAAACGAGGAAGTAATAGCCTTAACGAATGTACGTTTTGTTGAGTTTCCAAAAGATTTGTTTTTAGACGATTTAAAAGAGAGATTAGGTGTGTGGAATTGCCAGAGAATTATGTTGCAAATAAAAAGTGTTTTTTACCCTAAAATAAGTCTTTCATTAAAAAGTTACTCTCCCATCAAGCTGCCCTGATGCAACACCATGCACAGTGATCGTTTGAATGATTTAGCAACGATGTCCGTTAATAAAAATTTACTGCAAGATGTAGATAATTTTGACGAGAAAGCATGAAAGACTATAGAATGGACTTTAATTAAAAGACAATTGCGTCAACCCTCGTCAAAAATTCACGCACCGCCACTGTTAATAATTGCTACAATATTGTCGTACATGCTTTCAAGTGATTTTTTTCCCGTATTTCATTAGCAAAATGTGTAATGAAGCAGTGATTTTGTTTATGAAAACCGTAATACATTTTTGCACGAATAAATTTAACATGCCTCACTTCGAACAATCATTTCCAATGAGCTTAAAGCTGTGTATATCTGATATTATAATCTCATCTTCGGCTTTCTAAATAAACCTTGCAGAACAAATCGTAGCACCCTGCATATCTGTTCATTTAAATTACGGATTCGAAAAAATAGAAATCACATCGTCGTAATGAAACATAACGGACAACTGTGAAAATTGCCGCCCTGATAAACCATTCACATCATCGGCGACCTAAGATCGAAACGTGCCCGAGAAACAATCAGAGCAATCACCTGCTAATGAACAGGCATCGTCTCACGTTTTCAATTGACCCGCACCGAAATGTACCAATGCGTTTTAAATATCATTTATATTCCTTCCCTCTTCCCTCTTGTCGTCATCGAACGCCGAAGAGTTGTTTTTTTTCCTACGCGAGGAGATGGTATCTTCTGTCCGAGGACCGACTCATCGGACACCTTTTGATCGCTCCGATCACAATAATACGATGATTGTTTGATCAAGTAGGTATGTTGGGACGCAACAAGTGAGGACCGTACAACCACCCAAGTCGCGAACTATGACCTCCGCATACCGCCGCAGGAGCATCAGATACCCTCCGAAGCATCTACCGAAATTGTTGCCAAAAGAATATTCCCAAGGGCCTGGAGTTGGATATATCATCGACACTGTAATCAACACCGTGGCGGCGTTGATAGCTGCGAGAACAGCCGGAGGCGTACGCTAGTGCATTAACCTGTCGGCGGGGGCGCTGTACAGAGGTTAGAGTGTTAATTAACTAATTTATAACAGAGTCGGTGCGACCTTCTACTTCGAGATTGTTCGATCTCTTAACCTGTAGCGGTTGTGGATGAATTTCGAAAGCTTTTTTTTTTGTTTTTAATTTTCCTCATTGATTTCCATTAAAGCAGTTGATTTAGAGCAGTAACTCATGCTTTAAGCGAGGTGTGCCTTATACAGACCGTTCAAAGTTCAAAGTATTAACTCACTATTATTAACTTCGGCAGTGTAAGTTAAATTACCAACATCATGGTGTTTCTTTCGCTGGTTATAATTCTGTGGCCCTATGTATATCACGTTTTCAAACTAAATACATATGTATATACACTACCGTTCATATATTTGGGGACGATTGAACAATTCAGTTTTTTTTTAATTCAAATAAAAACAAAAAGTTATTTGTAATTTAATTTACTTCTGTACATTGAGTATACTATACAAAACTAAAAATATTCCAAAAAGAAATGTCGTACTAATTATAATTAGGTCTATACGGATTTTTCGTCTATATGTCCACCCTTTGACTTAATTACTGCGGTACATATTCGTGGCATTCTTAGAATTAAAGATTTCAAAAATGTTGCTGGGATCTCGGTCCATGCTTGCTGGAGCTTTCTCCATAAATCTTGTGAACTAGTCTCTCCTTTTTGGCGAATCCTACTGTCCAGTTCATCCCATACTAATTCGATAGGCGACAGGTCAGGAGACTGAGGTGGCCAAATCATTCTCTTTAAACGATCTTCTTCTTCCAGAGATGCTAGATAGTTTCTGCATATACGAGAAGAATGCTTAGGGTCCTCTTGAAACGTAAAGTTTCGACCTCGTAATCGTTACCCACTTGGTACAACTTTCTCTTGTAATATTTTGAGATAGCCGTCTTTACGAAGTATTCCCTGTATTCTTACTAAATCACCTACAACTGTTCGCGCAAAACAGCCTGAAACCATTACGTTACCTCCACCGTGCTTCACTGTAGGTAACATACACTGTTCACTAACGCTTTCACCAACCTGTCGCCTAACAAACGTCCTCTGTTTGGAGCCAAATGTTTCACATGTGGACTCATCTGTCCACAGCACGTTGCACCACTGTTCGAATGTCCAATGTCTGTGTTCTTGTGCCCACTGCAATCTTTTTCTTTTATTTTGAACTTTCAAAAGCGGTTTTCTGGCAGCTACTCGTCCCTTTAAGCCTGCCGCAATTAATCTTCGTTTCACGGTCGAATGCGAAATAGGATTTCTTCGTGAAACATTGACTTGCTGTGTTATTTCCGAAGCCGTTAGGAATCTGTTTCTTTTTGAAATAAGAACCATGAACTGATCCTCAGCAGCTGTTGTCTTCTTTTTGCGTCCAGAACGTTTCTTATCAGCCAAAGAACCCGTTTCCGCCACCCGTTTTAATATTGTAAATACACCATTTTTCTATATTTTTAATTTTTTCGCAATAACTGCCATTCAGTATCCTTCATTTCGTAAAGTAATAATAGCTGAACGCGTTTCGATGGAAATTTCTTTTCGTTTTGCCACGATTTATTACGATGCTTAAATTTAAACTAAACTACTATCAAGATCGATTTTATTTTAAATACAAGACGATATCTGCTTTGTTTGTTGTACTAAGTGTTCTATGAATCTCACACTATTCCTTTGTGGAAATATTCGATAATATTTTCAAGTTTACGTTTATAACCCAATAAAAGGGATTAAGAGGAATTTTGCCTGAGGCTGTGGTAGAATATAAATTTGATGGGATAGAAGAGAATACTGTTGTAAATTATGTCCACACATATAGAAATGTATACTCCTTCATATAAAACACAATCAATTGTCAATATTTTAATTTTGCTTATTTTTCGGAGTTTTTCTTAGTCGTCCCCAAATATATGAACGGTAGTATACATATGGGAACTTCAATTCTTTAATTTTAAAGTAATTGTGTTTGTACCCTGTCTGTATATTATCAGAAATCAGAAATTATTTGTCACATTGTATCCGCATCAATACGCAAATGTCCAAAGTGTGATTCAAAAATTTCTACTTTTGGTATTTCTTACATTCTGATAAAAGTATCAGCTTAGTAAAGTCATACTGAGCGGAGAAGTTAATAA
The DNA here is from genome assembly GCA_902655005.2 of Marronus borbonicus. Lineage (NCBI taxonomy): Eukaryota > Metazoa > Arthropoda > Insecta > Coleoptera > Scarabaeidae > Marronus > Marronus borbonicus. The sequence goes on from LR737390.1 coordinate 4,802,531, forward strand.
ATACCTCTAAGCTTTTACGATCGAAAGGGACTTTACTTGAAGAAATCTTTTTCCGATAAAACTTTACTTAAAATCTTAAAAGTTAGTCAAAGCATTATTCATTCTTACAATTAAATAAAAGAAAATTTTTTTAAAGGGAAAAACAAGACTTTTGGACGATTTTCGCGTTGAGTGAAAAACCAAAACAAAAATACTTTACACTACTACTACAATTTATTTTTTAGGTAAAACTTTAACAATGTATAAAGTAAGCTAAGTGAGTAAAGCTTAAATAATTTGTAGCTTTTTGAATGCATAGTTTCGAAAAATAATTCAAGTAAGTAAAAATTATCCCTTTCGATACAATTAATAGTTCTCCTGGAAAATTTTCTTGATGCGTTTACTAGAAATCTAGGAGGGTAGTTCTAAACAAAAGTCCCTTATTGTGTCTTCTACTTGATTGATGATTCTGAAATGAGTGTTTAGGGTATCTCCTAGGCTCCTTAATAGGGCTCCTTTTTCACAGGAAATCAGGCGATCTTCCTGGCCATGGGTACTCTCAAATATTTACCAATCTATTTCTCCCCAAATAAACCTTCGTACAATAAGAGTATTGTGAATCGATGCTCCACCTTATTAAAACCACAGTTCAGACCTTTGCTCCATCAATTACTTCGCTTATTTCAATCCTGAAAAAGTTCAACTATGATCAGCATTTAAGTTTTCTCACCACACCGAACTTTGATTTTAAAGGCTGCATTCAGTTATAAATTTAGGGTTTTCATCGGCCCACTATCTACAGTTGAGAGAAGACAATGTACCATTAAAAGAAAGGGTTGCTTCATTTATCAACATGATCTGTTTAGCAAACGAATGGTTATCGGCGAGTTCACATTGAAACCATCTGCAAGAATCAAACCTGATGTAAAAATCCCAAGCTTTCAGAATGTTAATAAATTTAGATTTAAATGCATCGTGTTTGTTTTTCTTTAAAATGTTTCCTCATGCTCATGAACTTACCAGTTGACATTTGACTTCTTAAATTAATTTTTAACTGAATCGTTTAATTTATCGACGATACAGCCAACAGTGAGCTAACTTATTTGGATGTCTTTATTAAATATTTGCTATATCTCCGTTGGTCCTATTGTTGAAAGTTTTATGGGAAAAAGATTTCTTGAAACAAAATTTCTTTCGCCTATAAAAACTCAAAGGTGTTTTCTAACTTCTCAAATCAGTATCACTCCACTACTAACATTTTCAGCTACGAAAATAGTCCAAAGGCGTCGTTAAGTTCTCCATAATAAATGATTTAATTTGTGAAATTAGACTTTCTTAATGAAAAATGAATTAAATTTTCTCTTTCCTAAGACGATTCCTCTATTTCCAGTGATACTGATGAAGGAAATACACAAAAAAAAATGTAGTGAATGTAAAGAAACAAAAGTTGAAATTTTTGAATCGCACTTTGGATTTGTTAATATTTGTTCATATTTGGCCGAATAATTTTGGACGTTATTAAATGTAATTTTCGTATTGGTGCGAATACGATGTGGCTATTATTTTAGAATATTTGTTGGTTTCCAATAATATATAACAAAAACAAAGAAGCCGATGAATTCAATATAGGGTTCGTTCTATCCCTCCTATTTGTTTTAACACGCACTATAACAACAATCTCATAGAAGCGTGTTTTCGTTAGCCAACATCACATTGCTTTCTCGTATTTTCTTATAGTGTTACTTTTCCATAAAGTTAATTAAACAACGTATATTGGCGTAAAATTAACTTCCTACTACGTATGTACAAAGTTGAACTAAGATCGACTTACGAAACCTTCTTACCTTTTACAACATCGTGCTTTAGCCGTACGTAGAAGAGAAAGACTAAACAACGAACAAAAGAAGAGTAAGGATTAATACGGACGCAGTTCATGATCTATGATCCAATTTTGAGCGGACGTCAGTGAATAGCATCCCACTGTTCGAAATAATTTACTCGTATAAAAAAGTTTAAGTTTTCTACGGTGGCGATATATTGAATTTTTTCTTTTTTAAGATGTTAACAATTAATTAAAAAAACAGCATTTTCTATGTTTTACGTATGCGAACAATATATTAGGTATATAGCCGTGAATTTCGTGTTTAATTTTTTAATTTGCTTCCTTATCTTGATAATCTTCAAAATTTCGTGAGAAACAATTTTAAATTATGATCCAGCGTTTAGTAAACACGAATTCGATTCATGCAATTGTGGTTTGATTTTCTCGCAGCTCATCATTCAACAACTTGTCTCCTTGTAAAATATATTAATCATATTACAACAATAGTTCAATAATTTAGAAGCTTACTTTGTAAATACGTTAATTTCAACAACAGGTTCCGCTAAGTCTTCGGTTTTTCGGTTTTCCTGGGTGGCCTCTGTATAACAGAACTTGAAAGCACTGTATTTTCAACATATTTAACTTTCCACATCCATTAATTAAATTATCCTACAGGATATCCAGTAGGACTTTATGAGGCCAAATAACCAAATAAACTGTTGGTTATAAAACCATAATGGTCAGCTCTTGAAAATGTTTATTGATTTCCTATTTTTTGTAAGTTTCATTACTTCCAGTCATTTTTATGCCAAATGCCAATTACCTGAACATAGGTATGAACATAAAATAATGCAGAGTGTCGCGATCACGACGTGATAAAGAAAGGATACATCATTGATAGGTCTGTCAGATATCTATCCGATGTGTCTACTCGTTGAGCAGATCCAAAAGGTACGTACCTACCCGATTGATGTATCAGATACACAGGTTACAATAAAATTAACGAAAGCAGTTAGATACACAAATGATTCATGGAACGCAGTGGTGTAAACCGCGCCAATTATCGAAAATGACTAATTGTTAACTATAGATCACCAAATATTTATCCCCGAAAACTATTTTTAAAGTGGACAAAGGTAACAGGATGAGGAGTGGCCTTATTCTATGCAACTATGAAGGAATGAATTTCGTCTTCAATTTCCACAGTTTTAGTATCATATCTTGATTTGTATCAACAAATTGTTCACTGTGCCATTAAATTTCGTAAAACTGGTGCAGTAGGTCGCAAACCCGGTAGTAATCGATCCAAGACGAGAACTGCTGAAACTATGGTGAATGTGAGAGGGCGTATACATCATTCACTTAAAAAGTCTCAGGAAATTAATTTGTCATATGGTACTTGTCATATTCTTCGAAAAGATCCATATAAAACTCGTATTGCGTAAGAAATTAACCCCGTTGACCACGTAATGAGAGTGTAACACTGCAATTGCTTAATAATATCCCTGACAAATCCTTCTTCTCAAACGAAGCTCGGTTGCACCATTAACAAACGAACCAATAAGAAGCGTTGATGATAGCAACTTCTTGGAGAATAGTTATTGGTCTATTTTTTTATGAATTGATAAACGCGGGAAGATGTCGTAATAACTTATTGCAACCTTTTCTAAGCCAGTTGCATAGCGATTTAAGGGACGAATACTTCCAACAAGACAACGCCACTGCTTAACACTACAAATAATGAATTTCTTGCATAAATATTTTGCATCATTATTGTCAAATATGTCAAACGTGATTTAATTTTAATTTTGATATGATTCAAGCAAGATGTGGTTGTAGCCAATATAAAAAATCTTTAAAAAAAAAAACATTGCTTTCTCAATTATATTTTTGTATGTTCATAGTGTCTTTCGATTTGCTTCAGAACATTACCCTTTTTGGTAGCTAACTCGATTTCCATGAAGATTTCAGCAAAAAATATGCTCGGTATGTAGAAGTGTTCATTTATACGATAAATACTAATGCCCTGTATAATATTTGTACAGAAATGAAAATATGTTTTAGTAACCTGTATTGAACACACACTACAATCCCTAAGAAATTGTCCCTGCATTACAGCAAAACAGGCGTCTTTTAAGACTGACAAACCTCAGACGCTGTATTATAAAATTAGTAAACATAATTAGATATTAAATTTCTAATAAAACTCACGTGTTGTTCCCAACTCAGCCTCGGATCGAAGCCAACACCCAAAGATGTAATGTTCCTCAAGTTATCAAACGCAGACATATGGCTTGTGGAATAGAACGTATTAGCAGACTTTTGTTCATTTGGAGCAAGATCATTTATCTCAAACTATACCATGCATCATCAGCGTATATTAGGCTGCTGTTATTAGCAAATTGCGATAAGATGTTTATAAACACGGGAAATAGGAAATGTCCAAGAGCTGATCACGGAGACCCCGTGACCAAACTTTTATATTCGACAAGCTTATGTTCTTAAAACTAATTCTTTGATTTAGCGATTCATTTACAGAACTCGCCCTAAACTCAATGGCAAATCAATCATACATTCTGCAAACTGGTTATATGGAAACTAATTAATATTTTTCTTTTAGAAAGCTCTTTGTGTTTGGTAGTTAGTTATTAGCCGCCCCTTCTTTTAATTTTTCAAAAATTTATTTTAGAACAATAAGCAAATTCTACAACCATGGATAATATAATAGAATATACATGGATTTGCATGCCTAACTCAGGAAAATTAGCTTGACTACAATATCCCTAGACTCGATTGAATTTCAAATCAAAACATTCTCGGTTTTAAATAAATAATTCATTAATCGTTTCATGTTAATTTTATTATCTCAAAAAGGTTTTCCAATTTTACGTTTATCAAATAAACCTATTTTTCGAAATTATTTTCTAAATACGATCAAGCACTGCAATTCTGAAACATTTTGAACTTAATTTTAACGTAGCATCAAAGTTGATAAAATATCGCAAACTTTTACAATCAAATAATAACCTTTTTCTAAATGAAAAGTTTATATTTTTCAATTTGTCACAATTTTCCTGTCAAAGTAAAGAAACTAATCTAACAGTAATTACCTACCCTTTTAAAGTGGCGCTATAAGTTACGGAGAATTAGTTGCTAATTGAAGACACGTACTAGCTATTAATTTCTGGCTGTGTATTGAGACCGACAATTACTTCGACAATACTAGAGTTTGTCTCAAGAGCGTTTTTTATTACTTTTATCGCGTAATAAACTCTCCACGATACCCTCATTAAAATACCTATTCGCATTTAAAAATGCTGTCTATTAAAAAAATAATACAAACAATCGAAAGGTACCTCAGTAAATGCAACGCGAACAACGCGAGAAAGAGAAAGAAGATCTACTTAAAGGGACATAACTTTTTTCAACAATAAATACGTCACTGGTATTATAAATTGTCATGCCGGGCCGAGAATCCTTTATCTTATATCCTTTATCTGTCCTCCGTTGGTGCTTTTCTTTTTGTTTGATTTAGTGTGGAACTCTTTCACGGTGCAAAGATTAACTGAAGTATATAAATTTCAATATTAAAAAATAAACCGATGCGCGAGCGAGATGCCGATACCGTGGTGAACGGAGATGGAGCATACATCGAGCTTCCGAAGCACAAAAGCGGTGGAATCCACGTGGAATTTTAGGAGTCCATTTATCATGATCCTTTTCGGGTACGTTCGCCGACTTCACTCCACCAACTTTAAAACAACTTGTTCTCATATATTGTACAGTGTCCGGCAAAATTGAAGTGCACCAAATAAAATGAAGGCACAAAATAGAATTACTTATGCTTTTATGCATTTCGAATCCTCCGCATTTTATCTATTGTATTGTTATTATTTGGGAACATTTTATTTTATGCCAAATAAATTTGATATTAGGAATCGAACGAGTATACTATGGAGATGAGTTAGGTTCTCGTTTACGCGGTAAAGAGAGTGGACTCGGCTATATAAGCCCATGCAAAATCCCATTCGACATCTGGGGGGAGGTTCTCTGATAGTTGTTATATGAAAATAATATTTAAGAAAGGAATAACGAGTGCACACACACAGATAGTCTTATTTCTTAATCTCTCGGGGAATCGGTTGGATTTTCTGATTATGACTAATATGTGTGAATAATAACATAAGAAACACACAAGTTGCTATCTAATTCGTATATACATGATAAATATATGAAGTGCCACTACCTACTACATAGACACACTAATGAGTGAAGTTTGCCACTTTTCGTGCGCTTCACGAAATTAGCAGAGACTAGACAGACTCGTGTTTTGTCCACTCCGGGCGAAGCTAGTAGGCAACATGAACCTATTCTCATGAGACGAATAAACACGAGCCTGTCTGGTTTCTGCTAATTACGTGAAGCGTACGAAAAGCGCGAATTTTACCGACGAGGTGTAGACGACGAGACACTTGTCATCTTATAAATTATTCTTTATCTACAAAATTGCCAATACATTCACGAAGGAAAAAAGGAGACGAAGAAGACTATAGATGCGACATATTATTATAAGTAATTTGCTATTTTCCAAAGATGTAATGAAAACGTGAAGCAATTTCAGATAATATACGACTTAAAACGCTGTTGCTAAAATTCACTCACCACTGTAAAGGAGACAATAATATGGCCGAGCACTATACAGGCGTATGATACATCCGTGTAACTATGTGTGTTACATGGGTTTTTTCTTTGGTACCAATACCACCATCCACACATCGCTTTCAAAACCATCTACAATTTGTACTTCGGCTGTTGTACAAGACGACGAACGCACACTATACACGATGATACATGATGTACTGTTGTGTTTGTAATTTATTATGCCAGTCTCTCTTCTTTTTCCTTATAATTCTTAGCTTTCTCCTTCTAACTTCTTTTCTTTTCTACGTAGTACCGAATCCTATTCGAAATCGTACAACACGGATGTTTATTTTTTTTTCCAAAAAGGTATGCCAAATATATTAAGTAAGTAGTGTTAGTACTTAACTCCAGAAAGGCTTTTAGAATTAATCCGTTGATAATGATCTTCAAGTTATTTAAAACAAAAGCTGTTAAGTCGTATAGTTACACGCTAGAGTTTTTCTCTGGAGAGCAGATTTATATCCTAAAAAGGCAAGGATTGGTGAACTATTAAAGTTTAACCCTTTCTAAAATATTATACAGAACATAAATACGAGGGGAGTTCGATAGTTACCTGACCTCGGCAAAAAATGGCGCTACTAGAATTGAAATGAGTTATTTTTTTTGTAAAAGTAACCTTTGACAAGAGTCGTGTCAGGTTCTTAAACATTCATATACATCAGTTGAACTTAAACGCGGCCGTATGAGCATTTTTGATGAAGAATGACCAGGTCGTTTAAATAAGGTCCCCGCGTCCAGAAATTACTGAAAAAATTCTCGATATGTTGACGAATGATCGGAAATTGAAAGTGCGCCAGATTGATAAGGCTGTAAGCATCTTAATTAATCGGGTACATAACATTTTAACAACTCATTTGAATGAATGCTTTTCGCAAGATGAGGATAAGCACTTCAACGGTTTGGCGATGTTAGAGCGCAATCCGAATGATTTTTGGTTGTTGACGATACACGGATTCATCGCAGCACACCAGAAATCATAGAACAGCCCAAACAATGGGTTTCTTGTGGCCAACCGGCACAGTCACTTTATCAGCCAGCAGGATCATGGCTGCAGTATTTTGAGATGACGCCGCATAATCCACATTGATTACATTGAATCGGGCAAAATGATTAATGGCGAGTATTATGTCAACTTTTCAGTTCGCGTCTACAATGCTGTTAAAAAAAAAACGTCCGCATTTGGGAAAGAAAAGAATTCTACTTCATCAAGACAATGCACGCGTGCTTGTGTAGCCACCATGGCAAAATTCCACAAATTGCTTCCGCCCCACCATATTCGTCTTATTCTTTCCGAATAAGAAAAAAATAGCTCGGCGGAAAAAAAATGATTTTTCAAATGATGAGGCGATTGTAGGAACAAACGACAATTTTGCAAGGTTGAAGAAATCATATATTCTTTTTAGATGGGACATAAAAAAACGTTGGACTAACGATCTCAAAGAAGACTATGTTGAAAAATAAAGTGAATTTTACACATAAGAATATTTTTTCTCACCAAAACCAGGTATTTATCAAACTCCCCTCGTATCTAACATCAATTTGTAGAAATAGGTATAGAATTTAACGCTAACCACAATTTTTAATCTACACACTACATCCCATTATTTACTCACTTCTGCCTGTAGCTTCAATAATAAAATATTCCCAATACTTGTTCCTAGTGAACTTTGCAATATTGAATGAGAGACATATTATTTGTAATTTATTCGCAAAGATAAACGAAATACAAAAAGATACTTTTCACCTTCGTATATACGTAACTATTCTGCTGTACATAGACATATGTCTGCTCTCACAAGCAAACCAAATATGTATACAGACCATATGACTTTGACAGTGGACACCCCTGTTCAACAAATATGTTCCGAAGTGGTTTATAATGGAGTGGGCACATAAAATACAATAGGTGTCATGTCAGAAGGCTGGGGATGGTAGCGTTCGTTGTTCAAGCGAGAAAACTTACCACGCATCATTACACTTTAACGGATTTGCGGATTTGCCAGCGGTGATTTGAGCAGGAGGAGTGGATACCTACGACCTATTTGTTATTTATCGTTTGTATACAAGCGGATATGTATAATACCATTTGGAGAACTATTGCGGTGAATGGGGTGACTTTTATAACTTTGAATCCTCGCAGACATTGCTTTTCGTTTAAATACATATGCCTGTATTCAGTATTGCCCCAGTTTTCGTTTATACTTGCTTTTACTTTACATCTACAAATGTTTGGTAAGGAATAGGAGAACGTGATACCTCAGAAACGAATGAATATTTTAATACTTTAAGGAGTTTAGTATAAATGTTGGTTGTGGGAACACGTTTTCTATTTTTTATTTTAATTTATGACATCACCATTAGGTTTTTTAATTCTGCAATAATTTAATTAGATTAGAATTATAATTCAGAAACGAATAAAAATATAATTTATGAATGGAAATTATATCGAGAATAGCAAGAACAAAATAATTCACACATAAGATTAACTTAGGCGCTGAGTTTGATTGATAAAATAAATAAAAAATAAAATCAGAAAATGCCCGATTATTCAACTGCTAATTCGCGCCTTTTATTTTAATGACTCAATCAATGTTTAGGCTGCAAATTTTCAAGTACAATATTAAGACGTCATAAGGGTACTTGAACAAAACCACCAAAGTCAAAAGATAAAAGATGTAAATAAGTGTAAAGATTAATACTAACAGAAAATGAATTATAGTTCAATTGTTACTATGATCTTTGTTAAAGTCATGCTCTTATTCTGTATGTACAAATGAATGCAGAAAAAAAAACCAGAAACGTTGTGAACTGACTTTATACACAGTAAATGTAAGAAACATCATTAGAGAAAAAAATCGACAACAGCATTTACAAAGTGTCAGTAGTAGAAATTCACAAAACAAAAAGAGACAATTTTTTTAGCCAATAAAATCTGAATAAATAACACTGAAGAGAGCCATATCATTTAACTTGGTCTTTAAATTTACTAATGAAATATCGTTTGAAATTATTAAATTTAACATCCTGTATATTGAGTGTTAAAATGAGAGTTTCGAAACTAGAGCATGGATCGTATGGCCCAAAATATGCATAAAAGTCTTAGTGCCATGTTCATTGTCCAAAAACGAAGAGAAAAAGGATAACATATTTGGTGTGTACAAAAGTAAAGGAAATACTCAAATGAAACGTTCAAAATGGCTTCCCTCGATTTCATAGCAGCCACGACATCTCTGCGGCAAAGATTTTTGAGTTCTTTCGAAAATCCCTGGGTTGATGGCATTTCTCATCTACTCGTTGTTACATTTTCCGGAAGCCATTTACAGGCGTAACATACACTAAAGTTTTCAAATTTCTAATTACCAAATAAGTTGAGAAATTGCACTTCGCTATATGGATACACACCCATAAATGTATTTAAAAGAAAGGTTAATTTAAAATAACGAATACTGCATGTTATCTATAACTAATAATTTACGAGTCGCATATCCAGTCGCAATTTTTTACACTAGTCTCCTGCCCTGCACGGATAAATACCGTAATAATTTCAGCGATTTAAAAAAGTGCTTGGTTATAAGGTGCATTACGTACGTAACTCTCGCGACCATCAAGTATCTTCTTTTTCACCTTCGTGTCGTCCGGCGTTTCGTGAGACGACCGAATTGTTTCACGGTTAATATTTCACGTTTACGACGGCACACCAGTCAAATCCACATATTTACAGCCGATTTGAACACAATCAAAGTTAATAAAGAACGTTTAATGCCAGCGGACCGGGGCAGACGGATAAATCAGATGACCACGTGGCATTATGGGTCCATACCGTGTTTACACCATTGTGTTACGGTTCTTTGTCCACCCTCTTCACACCCACTAGACCGTATACTAGTAAACAGACGGACTTTCATGGAAAGTGACATCTATTTATTTTTTCGGTTGCATATAGAATATAATGTAGATAATGTATAAGTACAGAGATACAAATTTCTCGGAGAAAATTAGGACGGTGTTAAATTTATTCGTAATAATCTAAATATACCCCGCAGTTTAGTTAAATCGTCATCTATTTTATGTTAAAATATCACCGTTGTGGTGAAAGGTTTATCCTTAAGGAGTTAAGATGATTTTAACACTGCAAAGGATATAATTTTGGTGTTGAAGCAACACCGTAAAATTTTAATTCCGTCGATTCTAACTATTTGTGCAGATGAACACGAAGGAACAACCAGACGGTTAAAACCGTGTAAGACCACGTTTTTATTTCCTATACGCTTTGCATAATTCGCTGAAGATATCTATGTTTTTTAGAATTTGGGTGTTGTGGCAATATTTTGCGTATCGGTTATTTTGGTCCAGCTTTTTTTGTTCTTTTATTTTGACAATACTGAATATTCTTGACTATTTTTGTGACAATGGTTTACAATGAATTTGCCAGATACACAACGATAGTTGTCTTTTTAGTTTTGCATGTAGCCATAACAGCGAACAGTACATCGATTTAATGTGATTTGTTGTTTCTCAAAGTATTCTCCACAAAAATTGATACATTTTTTCATTCTTTCAAACCAGCTGCTAAAACAATTATATTATCAGCTGAAACAGTGAAAATTGCCCTTTTAAAAATATCGATAGCTTTTTCCGGCGACTGGAATCACGCAGCCCATTTTTCATTCTAGGGAACAAAAAAAAATCCTTGGAAGTTAGGTCAAGACTGTACAGAGGATGATGTAAAAACTTGATGTTTGGTGCTCTAAAAACCCAATACTTTTTTAAGTTATATGTAGACTCGTGTTACAGTAGTGGAGAATGACACTCACAACACTATATAATTTTTTTGAGCTTCCGTTGTTGAACCCGCTTAAAATTTTTCAAACCGCCTTTCATTCTTCAAAGATGAGAAACTGACTTTCTCAAAGCCATTCATCATGCAGAATCTTTCAGGTTGAAGTGTTTGAAATGCCCGAGGCGATCGACATGTGACATATTTCCATCTCGCGATATGTCAAATGTCGATCGACTTTGATCAGTTGGAGTACAGCAGCGATGTTTTGCTTCTGAGTAACTGCTGTCTTTACTGCTCCTGGCATAGGATCTTCGTTGAAACTGATGCGTTCAGTTTGGAATTTTGAAAATGTTGGCGACTGATGTGGTGCTTCATTGTCACTACCAAAGTCAGAAACCAACTCGGCAGGATGTTGTTGAGGTAATACTATCTAAAAGTTATTGCGCGAACGTACTCTCGGCTGAATTCCATCGAGTGACAGTTTTAAACATTTTAAATGTTTAAACTTTCGATTTAAGATAAATAAATATTGGAATTAATGACATGAACATCGCGCAGTAACAAAATTTCTCACCTTGGAAGAGAAACACCGTCCGAAATCAAAGGGCGAATGGGCACAGCTGCACAGGCACATGCCACAGATAAACATTGGTCAAAATTGTTTCATTGGAGCAGAGAATCTCGTGAAGATGATTCACTCGAAAGAGAATCCATTAATGCAGTGACACCAGAAAAAATCAAACTGGTCGAGGAAGTCGTATCAAAAGGAAGAACGTGTCGAATGTAGCTAATTGTTTTTTGAGTTGTACGAAGGCCACAACACATCATTAAGCAAATAGTAACTGGATGAAGCAATGGTTCTATACCGATCCTTCGTCTAAAAGGGAAGCGATGGAATGTCATCGGAAAGGCAAACCCATTCCAAAGAAAGCCAAGGTAACAAAAATCATAAAAAAGTTGAGTTGGCTACAACTTGTTGGAATGGCAAGAGAATCTTGTTAATGGACATTGAAGAACACAACACTGCGGTAAACGAATTGCAATGCCAGTTAAAACATCATTATTCAAAAACGCCGAGGAAAACTTGCCCTTTGCACGGCAATATTCCGATCCACACAGATGCAGATTCAAAGAACTCCATCACCCATCGTCCAGCCCCGGCTTTGCCCCAGGTAACTATTTATTTTAAAAATTAGTTTAAAAAAAGTCGGAGGTCAGAAGGAGAAAATTTAACGCCGATAAAGAAATCCATGCAGGCAAACAGCCTCATTTTTTATATTTTTGTATTTATTGTATTTTTACAGTGGTATTGAAGCGTTTATTAAACGGTCTAAAAAGTGGATTCAAATAGCAGAAGATTATATTGAATAATAATAAAGAGATTTTTTCTTCTATACGCCCTCCTTCAACACGTAAACTGCACCTCGTAATTATTGTGACATCCATATTCACAATTTTAAATCGCATTATTCATGGAAGATTATACAAACTGTTTAATGAAGAAGCAATGAAACAATACGCACAATTTCTTGAAAAAACTCGATATGTATAATTGCGATCTACTAAACTAGTATATATATTAGATTAAAGACAACGTAAGCTTTAAAACATAATCATCTGTTCACCATTTATATTATTGTCCTCAAGAGCAGAGGTACTTGACTTCTTACAAAATGGTATAATACAAATAATAGAGGTAAACCCAGTCCTTTTAAACGGAAAACGATTTGAAAATATTTCTTGCCAACGTTTAAAGTGCGACCGTAAAGTCACTTAAAATCTGATTACCGCAATCGAGGAGGGCACGAGCACAACAAAAGAACGCACAAAACAGAGGACAATCGGCTTTTACACTTCTCTAAACGCAGCCTCCTTTTCACTTTTGCACGAAATCACGAAGCGTGTCCCCTGGTGTCCCCGGGAATTTGTGAAAAATAACCGACATTTGTACACCTTCGGATCTCTTGCGGAGTGTATCCATTGTAGTTATCAATGACCGAAGTAATATATATTCCGTAGGTGACAATTCCATTTTTATTGTGTCCACAGAAAATCGCTGTAAAGGTTTTTTCAATGCGGATACCCGCTTACATATACGTACATACGTACTAAGCTTCCAGAAAGAGCACAGTCGTGTAAGTTTTAAAATATTGTGTTGATAAATATATTTCATAAAAAGTAATTTACCGGTTACCGCATAAAATATAATCTAAATTTAATCACAAATAAAATATTTCTTTCGAAGAAAATATTTTTCATTCTAAAAATTAGGAATGTCATACACAGTTATTATTTAAAACAACCATTAAAACAAAAGTAAAACCCAATGGTTATGCCTGCAGAAACCAGTAGGCAACACGAACCTATTCTCATGAGACGAATAAACACGAGTCTGTTTAGTCTCTGCTAATTTCGTACAGCGCAACTCGTTTCTGCAGGCTTACTAATGATACAAATATCCATGATACTTACGTATTCCTTTAGCATTTGCTATTTCTGACCAAGAGAATATCTCTGGGTGTATCGCCTGTTTCTAGTTTAGATCGAAGTATTGCTTTTATGAAGACACCGCTAAACGTTGCGAGATTTTCAATTTACTTATATTGTTATTATAAGAAGAACACACCGATGGAAACCAAATATTTTCGATGCCTAACCCAATGTATTAAGCGTTACACAGTTATCGGTGCGTCTCTTCCGTCTCTATATTCATCAGTCGTTAATGGTACCGGGTGTATCTCTATGCCTCTGAGATCTGACTGGATGGCAATGCTTAGAGATGTACCTCAAGGAATAATGCTAGGTCCGATTGTATTACTGTTGTACGTAAATGACCTGCTAATAGTGACCTACAGTCTCACGGTTATGTTCGCCGAGGTTCTACATTGCAAAAAACTTACTAGTCTAATTGAGAACCTTAGAAAACAATCTACGTTTATACGAGGAATGGTTTCTCAAAAATAACTTAAAACTTAAAATAGCAAAACAAAATTAATATATTTCGACACAGAAACGATAAGCGAACAACATAAAAAGAATCTGAGTATCACTTGAATCCCAACGTAACTATAAATGTTTACTTTTCTTTGCTATTCGAGTTTTAGATAATGCATTGTTTATGTATCTAAACATAAACGCATAAACGTGTCTAAAAGAACGGTATTCGAACGATCAGCTTTTGCATCCGAATGACGCGGCCGGAGCGATTGATCTTTATTAAGATCAGAAGCCAATGCCTTCTTCTCGGACAAGAAAGTAGAGACGTACGTTGAAAATCTCTGCTGGATGACGGAACATTTCTGGATTCGATAGATTCGACGAGGTGTATTCCGTAACTCCACACCTTCCACACCTTGCACAATACAACAACAAAAAATATATACTTTGAGATGTTCTTTTAGATTCTTTGCGAAGTAACAAAAATTGCGACGATGTTAATATAGATAATTAATTCTAGAAGCTTTTCATATCTCCCACAAATCATTACAAGCATCCCTTATGTTACGCGTGAATTTTAATTCTATTCAAAATGAATCGTTATTTATATTTTACGTGTTTACTCCATATCGAAACTAATATTTCCAATACTTAATTTAAAACGGATGAATTGCCTCGTTTGATGTTTAGTACTTGTTGCTTTTATACAATTGTCCACGGTAATATGTTACGCGTCAATTAGTTAAGGATGATTATTTACTCATATAATTTATCTTTGAATATCCCCTTAAAGCACGTATTGGCAGAAATTTATTCATTAATTAATAATGTTTAATGTTGTTTTGCAGCCAGGTATATAGTTTTGAAAATTTGCCGCATCTTATCTTCGGTTTAATTAAAAGAGAGAGATGAACTTTTTGCGTTATGCAGGCAATAATTTCTAGCGTTGTATAAGTGCCAGGCAGTAATTTTAACGAGATGCTACTTTTATAATATTGCTAATATAAACAATAACTAAACTAACTAATCTAGTGCTGAAAAGGCCCCGTAATAAAAATTTTTAATTATCATTAATAAATATTTGGGATATATCAAAATACCATCAATTTAAACATGTACTTAAACTGGAACTCATAAAATCGTAAATATCACATAAATTCTCGCCTATAACGCTTCGAAAATAATTCAAATGCAACGATTTATTTATCTTTTCTAGTGATACTGTTGACAGACCATTACTGTAAACTAAATACTGAGTAATCCATATATAATATATAATAATAATAATAAGAAGAAGAATATATATGATATATATAATAATGACTAATAAAAAAAAATGAAACAAACGATAGTTGTGATCTTGTACGTTACACTAATAGTTTAATAAATATGCATTCTCGGTTTCCGAAAACCAATCTTCTCTCACCCAAACCGTTCCTTAAAAGTTTTAACAGTTATACTTCTGACAATTCGTAGGAAGCAATAAGCGCGTCCGCTCTATAATAAAAAATTTGACTGAATTTTTGACTCGTATTACTTCCGGTTATACCGGATGTCATAATCAGCTTTTATATTTTTAATGAAACGAGATACTTTTTATTGCTTTATTAAATTCCCTTGATTGTTATGGAATGATATGTATTCAGGTAGCCTATCTCTAAAATCATCTGGTTTTGGGTTATTTTGATTTTTGTGTTTCTATTTCACCTCATATTTGTACCGAAGATAATGAAGATTTAATGCTTTGTAGCAATAATACAACATTTAATTTATTACGTACCTACTGGGCGTCCAAAATCTAAGATCAAATTAAGAATATTTAATATTCAGTTCAAAGGTTTTTCGTTAGTGGAACGCACTGTATAAGTACACTATCGTAAATAAAAACACTACCACTATCGATGTTTTTTAGTAAGTGTCCCTATACCTGTGGTGTATAATAGCCATTGGAAAAATAATACTTAATCATCCTTTAGTTCTGACAAAGCCCACCGAATGATGCTTTATGTGTAGTTAGTTCTCAAATAGTCAAAGATACTGCAGAAGAATTCGAATAGAAATATTTTAAATTTATTTTATATCGATAAACAACAAATACTTTTGAAAATCGATGGATGTCAGTGGACCTTGTCTTTCGTCATCTAGATCTATAGACTTGATAAATAGAATACACGGAATTTCAGACCACGATGAAATTGAACGCGTTACAAGAAGAGAAATACGAGCAGAATGAAGGACATTTGTAAATTTAAGTCGTTCATCTTTCATATCATACCATATATTTATATTTATATTTCATTCTGTTCCATATTTTATGCTGTCTGTTATGTTACGTTATATAAAATTTATTAGACCTTTTGAAGATTTCATGTACAAATCTTTGCGCATTTAAATGCAATACACCCAATATACATCGATGATGATTGCGCTTTTGCTCGTGGTAGTATACTAATATACAGTGGGTTTCATTAAGAAAAAAAAACATTATTTCCTTAAATTGATTATTCATAAAGCGGATCCTAAATTCTGAACACCTCGTATGCGATAAACTGCATATTGCCTTATTACTGGAAAGTATTGAGTTTCCATTGCCTTCGGTATAAATGTGACATACACTCCCCGACAAAAACTTAGACGCGGTAAGATTTTTAAGGGTTTCAAGGGTTACAACATTTCTTTGCGAAACTTGCAAGATACCTAATTCAGTTTTTATTCATAAAAGTAAAATAAACTTAAAAATATCTCCTCCAGTAATATATAAACTAAATAATAAATTATTACTCCAATGTTTAAACAATTTCTGCGGCAAAAATTTAGACGCTCTGTCGCAAATGTAAAACAAAAATAAAGAAATGAGTGATCAGTAATGCGTAGATCCTCCATTGTTCTTAATCACTTCCAATAGTCTATTATTAATAGATTTATATAAATTTAACACACAATTTTGAGGGATATTCTGCCATTCAGTCACTATTGAAGTTTTCAGTTCCTGTACCGTGAAATATTGACGGCCTCCGCCATAAACGCGACGTGGCAATTCACCCCACATGTTTTCAATAATGTTTAAGCCTGGTGACCGTACCGGCCACTGTAAAGTTTTAATCTTTTTCTCTTTAAACCATTCAGTAATGGTTTTTGCTTTATGAATTGGCGCGTTATCTTGCTGAAAAACAAAATTGCGCCCGGCCCATTGGTTTCCAAAACGTAGAAGATTGTCACGCAATGTCTTTATATGTCACAGATGTCATTCTTTTCGTGCAAAACACTATCTCACTCTTATCGCGGAATCCAATTGCTGCCCATATCATCACAGATCCACCCCTTAATTGTCTGGTCATCCGGTTCGTCCAAATTAAAACGTTCCTCATCGGAAAATATAACTTTTTCCTATTGTTTCTTCCGGGATATGTGTTCTTCCGCAAATCTCAACCTCGCTTCTTTGTGTTTCGCCGAAAGTAGCGGTTTTCTCAACATTTTCTTCCGTGATATTACCAGTGACGCCTTTCAAATCCTTTGCACATTACGCACGTGCGTTTGTATCCCCCCCTGTTCTGCAATAACTCTCGCCGACGCAGAAGAATTGGATGCACACCGCAATACCATGCGTTTATCCCGCTCACTTACAGCTTTCGGCCGCCCCTGGCCTTTTGGTTTGCCGTAATTTTCCGGATCTTTTAGGAAATTTCTAACGGAATGATCGCTTCTTCGAAACCGACGAGCAATTTCCTTCTTACTAACACCATCCTGGTGCCAGGCTAGAACTTTACCCCTTTCTATCAAGGATAATTGCGTTTTTCTACCCATATTGCAAACACTTTATAAACTATAATTTCTCGTGGTGAAATGTGTACACTTTACTAGCACAACCGCTGCATATAAAGAGAAGTATCAAATTAAAACATTTTTGCTCATATTAATGTAATAAATGTACAGGGTCTAAATTTTTGTAGCATTTAAAATTCCTATTTTGATCTGGGAAAATCTCAATTACCCCTCATAAAGCAATAAATACCCAGAAATATCTATAAATGCACTATTTACATAACAAGTATTAATAACCCTCATTTACATTTTATATAATGTCCATAAACTTTGTTTCGTAAATAAAAACGATACCGTGTCTATGTTTTTGTCGGGTAGTATGGGTTAATTTACTTGTATTTCTGATGTGTAATTTTAAAGTTTACATTATCAAAGGAAAAAGAAACAACAGAAAATTGAAATAATTCAAAATCAGTTGATTTTAGAGGAAACAATAAAAGTATGTTGTTCCATTAAGAATATCAATCCGGTATAACCAGAAGTTATACGGGGCTAAAAAGTAATTTGAAAGCAGACCTGCTACAAATTTTCAAAAATAGGCTAAAATATTAACTCCGAAAACTTTTAATGAACGGGTTGAATCGAAAACCCTATATATCAATGATCTATCCACTTGCTTCATATGCTATTAGGTCGATTATAGATTGCGTCGAGCTACAGCAGCATCCAAACAGATTCTGTAACCATTTTCTCGGAAACAAACTCTTTTTAACCAATTTTCGTAGAATTTAAATGGATGTCAACCAAAGTTTTTAAAAATGCTGATAGCAAACTATTATACAGTGACCATATTGAGAATGTAGTTAGTAAGAGCACCAGATTACTTGGTTTTGTTATGAAAACATGTAACATTTGTCTTCCTGCGCGCCTTAACCTTCCCTACTTTGCATATATAAATTTTGTGATTAAAATCTGTTCAACAAAGGTTTATCAGATTTCTTTGTCTAAAGTCAGGAAAATCATTTGAAAATTATTTGAATTCATGTAACGGACACTACTGTCGGACTTACAAGGGAAAATCCCGAACCCGAAAATTCAAAAAATTGCGAAGCTTTGGGAACATGTAGAGCGCACACAAGTATATATTGCACAATTTTATTTTTCTGCTAATATCCACTCTTAGCGGGTGAAATTAATTTTTGAAATTTGGACATTTTAAACTCTATCTCTATGTATATAACTCACAAATGGTAAGAGATAGAGCAAATATTTGAGACAAAAATTGTTAGTAACGAGTTTTATGAAGCAATAATGAATTCAGCAGAGAGAGGAAGGTTATAAACATATTAACATTATTACACATACTTTTTAGTGAAGTGTTGAAGTCGAATGTGGAAATAGCAGTGCAAATGCCGCCTGTTTTAGAATACCACTTGAGGAGAACTATTTTATGTATAAAGTAGTACGTAATAAAAACAGATATAAAATTTGTTTTTAATTACATTTGTTTTTAACGGAATTTTAAACATTCCATGGAATTAATACTAGACATTCTTTGATTTTGTAACAGACCTACAATGTTGTGAATTGTTGCTGCAAGCATTTTAAAAATTAAAAATAACTGCATTATAAATTAGATAATTGTTAGATTAGATTCTACAATAACATAACATTAGCCCGCTCCCACCATGTCTATTATACCCTAAAACACCCGTTAACAAATTTTTTTTATACAATAATAATAATAATGTTTATTCGTCCAACAGCGAAAGCCAATTACAGGACAGCTTAATACAAAAGAAAAAATACATGTGCTAGTTCTAGTTGCTACAAAGAATAAACAAACGAGCAAAATAGCAATACAAGAATACAAAAACCTTAGTACTAACAAACATAAATAACTTACAGTTCCAAGTAATTGGAATAGAAGACATTAAAGTTCTTTGTCATAACATAAATTGGAGACTTCATCATAATGTTCGTCCTAGCCCTTGGTGTATTAATTATAGCACCATATCTAGTACTATGCGTTGGGACATTAAAATTAACCGCAGCAAGCAAGGATGGAGAATCAATTTTGTTTTGTAGCAATTTAAGCATAAATGTGGCACTACATCGCTCACGGCGGTGAGATAAACTTTCAACATTATGATGATTTAACAAACTAATGTAATCTACATTTCTTTCAGGGTACACACCAGTGATCTTAAAAGACAAATATTTGAGAAATTTTCTCTGTATTCTTTCAACAGAAAGTTGTTGATTAATGTAGTAGGGAAACCATACCAGGGATGCATATTCCAGTTTGCTACGTACAGTAGCATAATAAACAGTTTTAATTGCAGATATATTATAGAAAGATTTACATGATCTTATAAGAAAACCTAAAGATCTGGACGCTGACAAGCAAAACGTTATTACATGTTGAGAAAAAGTAAGCTGTGAATCAAATAATACACCCAAGTCCGATACTTCAAATTTTCTGATAATAGATTCTGTGCTTAGATAATAGTTAAAAAATACTGGAGAAATACATCTAGTGTAAGATACAACTGAACACTTGGCAATATTCAGGGAGATTCTGTTCTGTTTACACCATTCATCAATAAGGGAAAGATTGGCCTGCAGTTCTACGCAATCCATTTCTGTATTAATTACGCTATATATTTTTAAATCATCTGCATATGCCAGTGACTCACAGTTTAATTTCAGAAGCAGATTATTCAAAAAAATGTTAAATAATAAGGGACCAAGGTTTGATCCCTGCGGTACCCCAGAGGGTATAAGAAAGTGCTCAGATGAAAACCCATTATAAAATACATAACCAGATCTGTTGTTGAGGTAAGAAGACATTAACCTTAGAAGTGAAGGGCAGACCAATATAGTCTAGTTTCGCAAGAAGTAAATTGTGGTCGATAGAGTCAAATGCTCTTGAAAAATCTGTATAAATAACATCAACTTGCTTGCGATGGTCAATTGCAGATGAAATGAATTGAGTAATATTTGTCAAGTTTGAGACGGTTGACCTTGCAGCTATGAATCCGTGTTGCTGTTCAGATATGTATGATTGAACATTAATGTAGATTTTAGTAAACAATATTCGTTCAAGAACCTTAGCAAAGTTTGATAAGATGTTTATGAGTCTATAGTTAGATATGTCAGAGTAGTTACCTTTTTTAAATACAGGTATAATTTTGCTTATTTTCCACACATCAGGGAATTGAGATGTTGACAGAATTAGATTAAACAGTATAGTTAGTGGAGAGGCGAATACAGAAGCACAATCACGCACTAGGAAACTTGGTATGGAATCATTACCGGCAGTCATATCAGGTTTAAGATGCTGCGCACTCACTCTAACATCATTTTCATAAATGGTTCCAATATTGAAAGTGGGATAATAACTAAAAGGAACTGTTACTACACTGGTACTTGCACAAAATGGTTTGGAAAAATGTTTAGCAAATTTGTACACAATGTCTAACGGCTGATTAAGTTCTTCATTTTCATAGATCATTACCCCAGGAATCCTAGACGTAGATCTTTTGCCAGAGATGAATGTCCAAAACTTCTTCGGATTACTTACAATATCATTTTGTAGACGAGTTTCATAGTGTACATATGCCAAACGAGCTTCCCTCTTAACCAGCTGTCTAAGTCTGCTAAATTCATCATAATAGGCCATTGATTTAGATGCTTTCCATTTTCTGAAGTAGTGTTCCTTAATATTACAAGAAAATCTAGTAGGCTATTCTGCATGAATGAATCTCCTCAAAGAAGTGTTTAAAGCACAAGAATTTGTCTCATTATGCACATCATATGACTGCCAATAAAAAATTTTGTTGTATGAAAGCAAAAGTGAGTGGATTTTCACATTTACTTAGTTGTTGCTCAATGTATCCACTTGTGCAGCGTAACTAAACACGTCGTGATATTTTGGTGCCAAAAGTTGTTTATGGATGTGAGATTGTAATTTCTAAAAGTTCTTCCCGAGTAAATAATATTTTCAGTAGTACTATAAAACAGGTAGCATTTGCACTGCATAAGAAAACTCTTTTATTCTCAGCTTCGACTTCAGCTAAAAAGTATATGTAACAATGTCGATATGTTTATAACCTTCGTTTTTGACCGAATTCATTACCGCTCCATAGAACTTATTACAATAAACAATTTTTCTTCTCAAAACTTTTGCTCTATCTATTATCATTAGTAAGTTATATGCATAGATAAACTGAAGAATTTTTGAATGTAAAAAATTAATTTCATCCACTCAGCGTGAATATTAGCACAAAAATAAAATTGCGTAATACGTCCCTATATGCGCCTTGCATGTTCCCAAAGTTTTATAATTTTTGGGTTCGGGATCATCCCTTCTTACTTAAATTGTTCAATATCAACGTTAACTGTCCAAACCTTTTCTCTTTGTTTTCCTATCATATGTCTTCCCATTATATCCGAGCCGATGTTCTACTTTCTTTACTAAACTCTTGCATTTACAAATTCATGCGCACTTACAACGAGCAACTTCGTACAACAATTCACTTGATATATTTCATTGTAGTTTGGGAACTAATTATGCGGAGCTTATTTTACCAACTTCAATAAAATTCATTTTAAAGCTATGGTAAATTTCTCACTTTTGACTCTTCTCAACTGTATTTACTTGCATACCTACTTTTTTGTAAAAATATAAATAAAATAAAGCAAAACTAAATTTCAAGTTATTCTTGCGAAAGTTTCATATAAACGTTAAAGACGTTTAAAAAAAGTTTATTTTATGGTTGAATAGTTTGTTTTATAAAACTTTCAAAACATTGGATAAAAAAAATAATTCAAAGTAGGTAAGAACAGAACAGAACCGGGGATCTTATGAGTTTCGAGCAGATTGCTATTGCACAGCTGCGGTGTCCGAGTGGTTAAGGAGATGGACTTGAAATCCATTGGGTTCTACCCGCACAGGTTCGAATCCTGTCCGCAGCGCATTTCTTTTTATTTTAAATCTAGCTAACTAAATCTAATAAATAAACTCTAAATTATGCTAAAATAATAGCTATAGTAATACTCAATTCCACCGATACGACATTCCTAACTCAAATCTTTTATGATGCAAAAAATTTGTTATCCAATCATTAGCTTTACCTTCTATTTCTAAATTAAGCATTCTTGTTGGTACAAATGAAATATTGACCAAACCGAAAACCTTATACATCTATCTATCTATTTACCTAATCCTCTATAGGAAATCCTTACTCACATCCTTCAAAAATCTTTGGAAACTCTTGTATAAAATGATTTGATGTATCTAGATAAAAGATAAATAACAATAGATATGAAAGCATATATTCTCATTTATAGAACCAAAAAATAATTCTTGTGTTGCGCTAAAGTGTTTCTGTTTGACTTGTTACTGCTGCTGTCATACACACCGAGTGTTAACCAAAATAAATAGATGTAACTGTATATGTAGCGTACGTTAGGTGGTACCGTCTACCATATAATACCTTGAAGTATTCTCTTCTCTCTTATAATTACTTAGGTAGCCAATAAATTAAGTTAGGTTGATGAATACAAAATACGGTAGCATTAAAAAAAACTATACAGTGTGTCCACGGATTTGGTGCAAACTTATGCAAGAGTGACCGTTGATACATTTTTTAAACTATTTTATGCTTTAGTTTTTTTTATACATATTTTTAGATATGAAATAATTTAATAATATTCTGGTTAACTAAAATAAATTCTTTATTATAAACAAAAGACTTTATGAAATATTTTCTAATGTTCGAATGTTATAAGAAACAACAAATAATTTATTCAACGTAACATCCACCTACTTCCATGCACTTTTCGACCCTATACCTAAATTCTCTGTAAACGTTCCTAAATGTTCTTATATCAATCTCACTAATTACTGTTCGTATTTTATCTTTTAATGCTCTCAAATTCGCATCAAAATTATTATTTTCGTATACACTTTGTTTATCGTGTCCCCAAAAATAAAAATCCATCGGCGTTAAATCGGGCGAGCGAGCTGGCCAATGAATAGGTCCAAAACGACCGATCCATCTTTCTGGAAAGTGGTCGCCAAGCCAGTTTCTAATTAAATTAGTTGAATGCGCAGGGCATCCATCCTGCTGAAACTAAACTGCATCTCTGTTAATATGCTCTAACGATGGTAAAACAAAATTTTGTAATATATCGAAATAATTATGTTGATTTAAATTGTTTTCGTAAAAAAAGGAGGCCGATAATTTTATTGTTTCATCAAATTTCTTAACAAGCTTTTTCAAAGAATTAATAGCGATATTAATGGAATTAATATCGATTAATAGCGATATTAATGGGGAATTTAACGTTAAATTTGTTGATTGCTATTCGATATGAAATATCACCAACTCCATAACACCTAATCAAATAAATTCGTTGTTGCAATGTTAACATAATTGTTATATTCGTTACTGCAAATGTCGTGTCACTTAAATTTGAAACAGACAAATAATTAAACGTTAACACAATTTCAAGACAATAGGATTATCAACAATAATTTGAACTTAGTTAAATTTTCGAAAGTAAGCAAACACGTTTTCAACATTTATATGCATACAGAAGGTAATCAGTGCATTTTTTTATGTTTTCTAATGGTTTTAAGGCAAGCAAAAACTTTCGTAAAGAATAACTTTCTTTCATAAAATGTAGAATAAAAAAGTTTTTCTCCTTGTGGACCAAATCCGTGGACACAGTGTATATTATTAATTATGAAAGGCAACAAAATTCAAAACAGTAGAACAGGAGCCCTGCCAAAAGTGTCCAGGTCCTTGTTATAATGATGCTAACTTGACAAAATATACTCTTGCTCGCTATGCCTTATCATAAACATATTCAAAAATTGTTCTGAATAAAATAAAAAAGTTGATCAAAGGAACCAATCCCATGCCAAAACTGGAACCCTCTGTTTAAACGGCGATTACACTAATTTCAATTCGAATAGGGATCCCGTGGCCTTACGGCCTTAACATTACATTACGAGGGTAGTCTGAAAAATTTCAACCCCAACATCACAACGGGCGCTACACATCCAAAATATTCTATTCGCCACAATTAACACCAAACAAGCACTTACTAATCCCTTCCAATTTAATAGAGCTGTGCGACCATACAAAAGTACTCTACGTACCCAACGAAGCTAAGGCGTTAATCACAGCCTAAATAGTGGTTTGAGTGAGTTAATAAGTGGACAAAGTGGAGCTGGTCACCATCAGGAGAGCCGCGAGCTAGAGCCATATTCTTCTTGTAAATTTTAACATTTTAATAAAATTAATGTGAGATAGTTTTAGTCGTATTCAATTTTATCTCAGAATTAGTTTAGTTTTATGATTTGTTTACATTATACACGCCGACGACGATCGCAAATGCTAGCGTGGTTTGAGGGAGGCATTCGCGAAAAAGACGTAAGCGACGACAGATCATATACAGCTAACCGAATCTCGCTTTGTTGCATATTTGAAGACGCAAATTTTATATGTACGAGATGTAGTAACAGTCAAAAAGTAGTGATCTAATTTCATTTACTGTATTTTAATATATTTTTATCGTTAAAATAAAAGTGTTATCATTTATGAAGAGGACACCCGAGACACCATAGACAAGAACATAAAAACCTTACATTAATATTCATTTCAATCTATTCTCGGAGAGTCCATTTTTAATCATAAAATCTTATTTTTGTGTAATGTGCGGTTGTTGTTATTTTTTTGGAATAGAACATTATTTTTTTAAAATCAATTCTTTTATTTATTAGTGCATGATTACATTTTTACTCGAGCACCACGTGATTTGACAAAGCTACGCGAGCCTCATTAAATATTTTAAAATAAGCATTTAAAAGTAAATAGTAATTCCATTTAGTTTGTAATTAGCCCCGGTGCAACTTAGCTACCAGCGTAGTGCCAGGACCATAATAATAAAACTGAATTTGACAAAAATACTTGTTTCTGTGTTATGCTGGACACTTTTTAGATTATCTACTACTATTATTAACATGCAGCAGAATCACCGATATGTTGCCTTATTTAAATTTCAAATAAATTTATTCTCGGTACATCAAAGTTTTGTAGTTACACTACCCGACAAAAACATAGACGCGGTATCGTTTCTATTTACGAAACAAGGTTTATAGACATTATATAAAATGTAAATGAGGGTTATTAATACTTGTTATGTAAATAGTCCATTTATAGATATTTCTGGGTATTTATTGCTTTATGAGGGGTAATTGAGACTTTCCTAGATCAAAATAGGAATTTTAAATGCGACAAAAATTTAGACCCTGTGCATTTATTGCATTAATATAAGCAAAAATGTTTTAATTTAATACTTCTCTTTATATGCAGTGGTTGTGCTGGTAAAGTGTACACATTTCACCACGAGAAATTATATTTTACAAAGTGTTTGCAATATGGGTAGAAAAAAGCAATTATCCTTGATAGAAAGGGGTAAAGTTCTAGCCTTGGCACCAGGATGGTGTTAGTAAGAAGGAAATTGCTCGTCGGTTACGAAGAAGCGATCATTCCGTTAGAAATTTCCTAAAAGATCCGGAAAATTACGGCAAACCAAAAGGCCAGGGGCGACCGAAAACTGTAAGTGAGCGGGATAAACGCATGGTATTGCAGAGTGCATCCAATTCTTCTGCGTCGGCGAGAGTTATTGCAGAATAGGCGGGGGTACAAACGCACGTGCGTAATGTTCAAAGGATTTTAAAGGAGTCACCGGTAACATCACGGAAGAAAATGTTGAGAAAACCGCCACTTTCGGCGAAACACAAAGAAGAGAGGTTGAGATTTGCTAAAGAACACGTATCCTGGAAGAAACAGTGGGAAAAAGTTATATTTTCCGATGAGAAACGTTTTAATTTGGACGGACTGGATGGGTATTCGCATTATTATCATGATCTGAGAAAAGAACCAAAAGTAAAAATGCCCAGACAATTAGGGGCTGGATCTGTGATGATATGGGCAGCGATTGGATTTCGCGATAAACGTGGGATAGTGTTTTGCACGAACAAAATGACATCTGTGACGTATAAAGACTTATTGCGTGACAATCTTCTACGTTTTGGAAACCAATGGGCCGGGCGCAATTTTGTTTTTCAGCAAGATAACGCGCCAATTCATAAAGCAAAAACCAGTATTGAATGGTTTAAAGAGAAAAAGATTAAAACTTTACAGTGGCCGGCACGGTCACCAGACGTAAACATTATTGAAAACATGTGGGGTGAATCGGCACGTCGCGTTTATGGCGGAGGCCGTCAATATTTCACGATACAGGAACTGAAAACTTCAATAGTGACTGAATGGCAGAATATCCCTCAAAATTATGTGTTAAATTTATATAAATCTATTAATAACAGACTATTGGAAGTGATTAAGAACAATGGAGGATCTACGCATTACTGATCACTCATTTGTTTATTTTTGTTTTACATTTGCAACAGAGCGTCTAAATTTTTGTCGCAGAAATTGTTTAAACATTGGAGTAATAATTTATTATTTAGTTCATATATTACTGGAGGAGATACTTTTAAGTTTATTTTACTTTTATGAATAAAAACTTAATTAGATATCTTGCAAGTTTCGCAAAGAAATGTTGTAACCCTTAAAACCCGTAAAACATCTTACCGCGTCTAAGTTTTTGTCGGGGAGTGTATATAATCCGATTACATCGCTTTAACTTGCACACTCCCATTATTATATAAAAAAAAGAATCAGTATACAGAAAGAGACTTAACGCAAAGTACTGAACTCGTTTGATTTACGTCATTTTCTATATGGACCTGAAGATAAGCCTTAAAGTACCTAAAAAATATTGGATTATATATATCCAAAATAAATATATTTTCAATTATAAATAACTGCTTTTTTAAAATACCAAATACTTGATAAATTAACTGAAAAATTGCGTGATCTAAACATGTTATAGCTTAATAGCAATAATATTACCCAAAAGAAGTAAAATCCTTGAAAAACTTCTCTTATCTACCTGACAAAACATGCGAACGAGCTTAAAACATCTATTTATTAAACAGTGTATTAGTTTACCAAATTAATTAATTATTAGGATAGATTTATCTAAGCAAACTGAAAATGTCAACATATCAGAAGACTGGTTATCATTAATCATTCAAACGAGAAACATACAGCATTAGGCATTTTATTAATGTTATCCTCACATACGGGAGACTTTTTGAAAGAGTAGAAGACGTCGTCTCGTGATTTATTGATAATTTGCAATAACTTCAAGTATTAGAAATATTTCTGAAAGAAAGTTGTTTTGAACATTCATGGTCAAGGGTCAAATGTTTCTCTAACTTTACAATCATCTTCTGAAAATGTTACTACGCATGTTACTTTCTCTCAATTTCTAACTCAATTTATAATAACTTTCTACTATCTTTTCCTTCCACGAGGTTTTAGCATCTGTTTGAAATTTGTTTCTGTTGTATTGAAGTAATTTGGTTTAAGTGGTATGATAATCATTTGCAGATATGAGTAGCACAGACATTTATAACGAATTTTAATTAAACAAATGCTTTATTTTTTTAACATGGGCAAAATTTCATTAAATCAAACTCCATTGTTGATCGCTCTCATTTCTTCACTTATCTAGTCACATTTAATTTAATAAATTTATTAATAGTTCGTACTAAACTGCTATTCAATTGAAGTGGTCTACTAATGAGAAGTTAGCGAACATCTATGTTTTTTACAAAGAAAAAACAAAAGATGGGTGAACTGTTTAGAACAATTTAAACAATAACTGGATGATAATAATTAATAAGTTGTTAAAAAATAATATTAAGTGATCATCACATCATCATCAATATGTCTAAGCTATATTTTTAAAATATAATTAACAACATTAAATGTGGAACTTTAATTAATTAATTAATATTTTGTGGGGTCTCCTAGTGCTTGTGACACAGGTAAGCATGCTTTCTATTAGCCCGATGATAAACCCTTACAGAATTTTGTTCCATTCTTGTTGCACCACTTTTGCAAGCTCATCTAGCATTATGGAAGGACGAGGACAAGATCGCAACTGTCGATAAAGTTTTGTCGATGGGTAAGCGTTTACCCATAAAACCTTGGAGCTGCACTACTCAATGTCTGGTTGATCAGAAGCATTTCACTGCACCGACCGTATCTTGTCTGGCTGTCAGGAGCTCTTAGCCTGGACCCTAAGGCCTGGAACTAGCCATTGTGGTTTGACGCAATTTCAGGTTTTCTGGATAACGAACATTCTGGCAGGCAGAATTGGGGGGGTAGGGCTTTGGCCCGGCCATCTCCGTTATTTAGGCTTCTATCACGGGCAGGCCGATTGTACCTCACGGTCGGTTCTGCTTCCGTCGCTGATCGATAATTACCAGTGCTTGGCAAGTTAGACCCCGAGGGGTCGATAGTTGTCGCAATTGGGCGGCCTAGGCTCCAGTGGGCTTATAGTTGTCGCTGTCGTGGCGCAGACCCGGTGGACAAGATGTGGGGTAGGTTCCGAGAGATCGATACAAACCGTCACCCATCAAATGTTGAGAAGGAAACTTGTCTAACATAGGGAGCATGGGAGAAAGAGGGTCCAAGCGACCAGTCGGTCTCCTTCCAGTGAGTGTCGAACTCGTGCGGACAGTTTCTAATTGGTTGATGGAAACCGGCTGAAAGCCATCGTGGGTCAGTTCGATGTAATTGCAGTTTGGAGATTTAGAGAGCGATATCGTTCTTTTAATATTATTGATAACAATGAGGTCGTTCACAATGAGAGCTCGGTGACGATGAGCATTATCGTCCACAAATACAAAATTTCGTGCAAATGAATACACAATTCCCTATATCTTTCTGAATTCGTGGTTTGATTTTTCAAAACCACCAGCTCAGTGCGCCCGTTTAAAGATATGCTACTCCGAACTGTAACACCCTCACCCCCAAATGGAATACTTTGGGCCATACTTCTTTCAAGATAGCTTTCTCCGCGCATTCTTCGCACTAAAACACTACTATTAGAATGAATTTAGGCATCTTCTCCAATATAGGGCTCCCATGGTCTTCGTCTGACTTGGAGTCTTAAATGCTGATCTTGTGCGGGAATTGCTCTCCTCCGACGATCTTCCCCATGACTAACCTATACACTACTACTTCTACGGAATCGTACAACCACTGTTTTTCTTTTCTTCGCTTGTATTAGATTTTATAAGATAAATAAACTCTAATAAGTTAAAATTTTGCATTTTTTCTCCGCAACTGTGCATAGTCAACATTGGTAAACAGAAGCTTTTGCTTAAAATAGCCTCTAACTAACTGACTTCAATACATATTATCGAGTCTTGCCACATTTACATAACTAAAAGCTGAAATGCATTTATATGTTCGCTTGTTGATAATTACGTAATTGTATCAGCATCCAATATAACAACATACAATTTTTAAATGTGCTGATACGTGCTATTGGCGTACTAGATGAACTGTCGGCAATTAAGTTAAGATGAAAAGAAGAGACGTACCACGGAAGAAATATCGACGCAATACGATTGCGTGTATCCAATGAAGTGCCCATCGAGGGGTCTTTGTTTCAAGGTGTCCATCTGAGTTTTTCGTAAGGACCGCCCGCGATCACTCCAGCTAAGCGGATAATTATATTACTGCGATAATTAAAAATGTAGTTCGCGGGAGATTAACTATATCTATTTCTTATTGCCGCTCGATGCGAGAATGTGATGAGATGATGTGATGGTATTTTGAAAGTTTTGGAAGGATACTGGAAAAGTACCTGTAAAAAAAGCATTCCTATGAGAGAATCATCTAAAAAAAATAGCAAAGATAGAGGAAAAACTAATTAAGATAAATAATTTTGCTATATTGTAAGTAGGAGTAAATTGTACGAGTGGTTAATAAGGTTGCGGTCTTAACAAAAATTATTAATTACGCCTGTACCTGCCAATTTACTGTTGGGAATTTAATAATCTGCAATGTTCTATTTACTTTTTATGCAATTTTTATAACAAGTCCATTTTTTTTTACTTATATACCGTGTACCATTTATACCCGAGAAGGTGATATTAACAAAATCATAGAACACTGAACTCTCTGAAAGCTCCTGCCGTCACCACACGTAAAAGAACTTATTTCCGGTTAAGATATGGTTGTAATTCAAAGAAAACCATCAATTACGTAATATTTCATGAGGTGGAAGGCGAAAGAATTAGTTTCCATCAGTACTCCGTCCAAATCGTGCATTTTCTTCAAATAGCAACCAGAAAAAAATTATTAATTTTATTGTAGACATTTGCCACTCACTGCAAGTAAGCGCCCCTTTTATATTTTTTAATTCAAACAGAATTTTCAGGAACACGGTAAGTATATTATATTTGAAAAGATTAATATTTATCAGTATTTCTTTTCTCTTAAGAATGGAGTACCCTGAAAAGTTTCCAGTAACACAGAAACATTTTTTTGTCAAGTTTAATTCTTTTTCTCAATATAGTTTTGTTGTAAGCCTTTTCCCTGCGATGCTCTCACCTTTTTAATCTATCCATATAGAGTTGGCATTTTTTTCTACAAGAGACCGTATACAAATGTAATGGCTTCATTCGATAAAAATCTCATTGGAGCAAAGCTTTCAACCCAGAGAACAGATATAAGTCGCTGGGGACCAGACTTGGATGGGTTATCAACTTGAAACACAATCCGTGAATTTTTGTCATTGGAATCACTGAAGTGTGAGGTTAATATAACTCGGACGGAACAATCTTCGCTTCTTTCAGACCCGGTTCACCATTCACAATCCATTATTTCGACTGTGCCTTGACTTCAGGAGCATATTTGTGACGCTAAAACTCTGGATTGATTTCACTTAAACTCCTTCAACAAGGCTTTGGAAATGTCCATTCGAAAGCGTGTTTGGCCCTAAACGCACAAACGCCTCTTAAACGTCATCTACACTTATCCAGTGAACCTTTTTAATATTATCAGTAGTGGTTGCAGTTTTTGACCGTCGCCGTCGCGAACGTTCATCGCAAACCAAGCTCATACGACAACATTTAAATTCAGCTGATCACAATGTCGCTATGAGAAATGATGGTCAAGAGTATCCGTAAATAGCGTCCATCTTGGTTCTAATTTGGCTGAAATTTTCAAAAGTACCTTTCGACCTCCGCGTAATCACATTATTATTGGCAAGTAATGCCATCTTCAGGTTGAATCTTGAATCTTTTCAGGCTACCCCCGTATGCGGCAAGAGCCAATTTTAGGTTTCAAATCACATTTTGTGAATTGCCCTTATGTTTTAGCGTATTTCCTTCTTATTATTATTATAACGTATTTCCTTATTTATTTGATTTTTGGCAAAATTAAAATTATTTGTATGAAATTCTGGTTCGTCTATTGTTTTATTTGCTGTTTCCTTTGGCGGTAACCTTAACACGTTTTTTTGCTTATACTATGCAATATTAAAATAGTAATGTAACCAAGAAACAACTTAATTAATTGACCGTGTATGTACCTTCATAACATTTCGACCAAAATTCCATAGAATTGAAAGCAACAAGAGTTCATTTGTTTTGACTTGAATGCATCTCCGCTACATGCATGCATTCATATATAAATGGCCTTTTACGATTCACACCTAAATTATTCATAAGTGGCTCGTTAAGGTATCGATGACGGTCCACGCTGAAATGAAAGAATGCTATGAACGTATATACTTACACAGAGTACATACACAGCGCCATCATGTACATAATGTATGCCCATGAATTTATATATACATACGGTACCTACATAAATATGTACGATATAATAGAGGCTGCGACCCCATCTAAGGTCTATTCGGGCAATGAAAAGCCTCCTCTTCGATCACTGTGGCCGCGATGTCAATATGAGAAATGCGTGTTTTGACCTGAACACGGCCCGGACCGCACTCAATAGTCCGGTCTCTCCAGCTAGCATGAATGACAGGTGTTGGATCTTCGACTTTATTGTACAAATACGCAACAAATATGTTTTGATAAATGATGGTCGAGGTAGGAACGTTGATATCTAACTGACTCCTTCATATGTCCCTCTCGAACTACCGACGGTATCATGTTTTAATGGTTCCATCTCTGTACTTATTTATTTTGGGTTTAATAAATTACAAAAAACTGTTTTATTCTATTGGCGGTTGCTATTGGCATTCTTCATCTTACAGAACGAGTTGCACGTGGTTCACGATTGAATACCTAAATTAACTAGAGAAATGCTTTCTGTGCGATTAAAAGAACAAAACGCAATAAAGACCACTTGCTGCTTAAAATACTGGACAAAGGCTGAATGTCAGCAAAGCTTAAAAATTGCTATTTTCAACAACCATCTAACAAATTAAAAACATTAAAAGGATGGGCGTATGCATCGATTTAAATCTGAAGAATTGTAGAGACAACTAACATAAACGCTGCAAAACTAATGTACAAGGCCAGGATGAAAGTGTTCCAGTCTAACATTGACACACGTATGTTTTTGTCAAGTTCAGTTTTGTTTTTCAACACACTCTCCTTGTAAGTCTATACACTTTTCTTAATGACTCTTTTACATCTTCAATCCGTCCAAATAATAGGTGACAAGCTGTTCTGCAAAATAGGCTTTTACGAATGTGATGGCCTCCTCGTTCGCTGAAAATCTCTATCTTCCAAGCAAAAGTTTAAGCCTAAGAAACAGAAAAAACATTCGGGGAGCCAGATGTGGTGAATAGGGTAGGTAGTCTATCAATTCAATTCCCAAATGGTGAATTTTTCTCATGGTGACTGCTGAAGTATGAGACAGTGCGTTGTTTTGCTGGAACAAAATGTTCTTTTTCTTCAAATACGGCCGTTTGTCTGCAATTTCTACCTTCACTTTGCAAAGTAGTGATGCGTAATGCGTCCGTATTGCTGTTTTTCCTATTTTAAGATTGTCAATTTATTAATCGACCAGCACGCGACAAAAAAAAAAAATCCCATAAAACAATCGCCGTCACTTTTCCGACCCGTGGAACAGTCTTCGCCTTTTTTGGAAGCAATTCTTCGTTACGTTCGACTGTTTCTTGGCTTCAGGAGTGCATCTAAGATTCATCTACAATTATTAATCGGCGCCAAAATTCCCATTTATTGCTTCAACAGGGCTTCAAGTTCATTTAGATGCGTTTTTGACCCTAAGTGAGCGAGGGGGCCATCCAACCCGGCATTAGCTGTTTTATGCCAAAATCTTCAGTAGTACATGACAAACAAGTTCTTTCCAAATGCCCACAACCTCTACTATCTCTCTAATCTTAATTCAATGGCCGTCGAACACCATTTGGTAAGCTTTTCTGATATTATCGTTTAAATTCAGTTCCTCAAAATTTCACCGTGGCATATAATTCCGTCTTCGTCGTTCGCCATTCATTACGGCTTTAATTTGCGTAAACATATTACCTTTCAAATTGTATGGACATTATATTTTTAATCTTATTGCTATTGTGTATTAGTGGACACTGTTTTGGACTTTTCGTCTGTTTATACCCCAAGATTTCCTTAAGTAAATAAATGCAAGAATTAATATTGGCTTGATATTCGATTTTTTTTTCCATTGTTACAGAAACACTAATCTTGATGACTGAAATTTTTGAAAAGTATCCTTCAACATGCGCAATTATATTAGCAGAATATTTTTGACGAATAACACCATCTTCATGCTGGGGCTTGAAACTGTTCAGACTACTTTCGCCCTCGTGTATTTCCGTTGCATAGTACAATATGCACATTATGCAAAGAAAATACACGAAGAAATCGAATTGTCGTGCGCGGCCCTTCGTTACGTCATCATCTACCGACACAAACTTTGTCATAACTAAAGTTCGCCACTTTCCGTTCACGAAATTAGACAGATTCGTGTTTATTCATTTCATGAGAATGGGTTCGTGTTGCCTACTGGTTTTCCCGAGAGTCGATAAAACACAAGTCTGTCTAGTCTCTACTAATTACGTGAAGCGCACAGAAAGTTGAGAACTTTAGTCATAACCATTGTGGGGCAATACGGGACATGTAGGTAGGGTTTTTATAAAATCCAGAAGAAATGGATGAGAGCAATTATAAATTTTTCCAGTACTTATATACGAATACATCACTGCACACCGGACTTTGTACAATTAGCAGTATGACTAATTCCAATATTATTTACATATTCGCTTGAAAAAACTAATTTGCAAGCATACTTATGCTGCTTTGCGTACGATGAATTTAAGTTTCCTTTTAGACTATTTAATTTACTTTGTTCTACCCTAAGCAATACGATAAAACGCGCAATACACTTTTAACAGATTAATATAAACATTCTTCATTTTAAAAGAAACTTCCAAACAGGATCAAGCACTGGCAGCCTTAAGAGAAACATATATTTTTGCTCACTGTGCAAAATTCTAGCTATTATCTGAATTATCTAGATTAGATATCTTTTTAATGCTTTCGTTGGTCAGATTCAATTACATATAAGCTTGATTTATTACAGAATTTCTGTATTGTAATTGGCAAATTAAGAATTAAGCTGAATATGAGGCGCAAGCAATAGTTCTCTAAAGCAACACTTTTTCCTTTTTAGATAAAATTCGGTGATAATTTTCATTGTTATGGACAGTTATAGTACTTCGAATTTAGCTGATTTTAGTTAACTTTTTACCGTATATAGGAACACGAAGTACTTCAACCCCTTTTGACACTTACATATTTTACATTTAAATTTAGCCCAACATTTGACAAACAACTGACTTGTTATTTAAGCTTCCTCAATTTATTTAAATCAAATTTATTTCGTCACAAGTTTTACTTTTCGTATTAAAATTAAAATTATTTTATCAACGTAATATTGAAGAATTTGCTTTATGAAGACGGGTTCCGATGATCTCAGCAATATATTCCTTTATAAATTCCTATAAAATCGTTAAGACAAACATATTTGATTAAACATCTGAACGATATTTGAAATTAATTTTGTTACCCCTAACTTCGGTGAAATGATATCCGATAATAGCTAATGATTCTGTATAAAATAAGGATAAGAAAGTTTTTTTGTAAAATAATCTAACATAAGTAAAAACAGATTAATGCAATCTTGTTTAAAATAAAACAAAAATGCTACCGCAAAACCATTAGCTTCTAGAATTATAAAATTTGAACCAACTCCACCATTCTATTCACATTGGCTACGAACGAATAGATATGGTAGCGTCGAGGGGTAAACAGGAGGGGTTTGCTAGATCTACTAAAAGAAAACCCCTTGCTGTCAAAAACCAATAATTGATGATTTCGAAAACGAACGTACTGTAACGATGTATCGTGTTTGCTGTTAGACTTATTTATATGCGACCACAACCTTCTGCAAACTGTTAGTTAGTTTAAGGTCACTAGCATCTGTTCCGGTATATTTTAATGAGGGAAAATTTTAGCAAATTACCATTCGTACGTTTTTATATCACATAGCTATAAAAGCTAATATTTTTTAGATTCTGTAAATACATATTGCTTTATTGATAATTTCTAATTTGGTCTTTACAACTTCTGCAAAATAAATTAATTAATTTTCTTTTGTTAGGTTACACATTGCAGTATATGCATGTGACATTCTTTATTTACTTGAAATATATCCTTCAACTTTTGTAACCACACGAATACTTGTTTGATGAATTCTTCTTGACACTGTTATTAACACTATAATTATATTGAAGCGCTTTTCTCATATTACAGCATCCCTCACAGATTCTGCTTAAAGTTAATATATTATTCAGACTTCTTACAATTCTGTTCTACAATAGCCCAATTTTTTCTTCTAATCGCGCTTCGCCATACATGCTAACAAAGTTTTCTTGTACGAACGTAATTTGAGAAGCCGCCAGCCTAACACAGAAACAAATATTTTGTTGTGAAATTGAGTTTCTGTCAAGTTCAATTTCTCAACATAGTCTTCACACATTTTCCAGCGATATTCCCGTCTCTTTTTCGGTCCACATAGGACTCGGCATTTTGTTTTGCTAAATAGATATTTATGAATGTAATGGCTTCCTCGTTGGATGAAAATCTCTGTCCTCCAAGTAAAACTTTGAACCCGGGAAACCAACAAACACCGCCCGGCAAAAGTAATGCTTTTGTTATGGCGGATTCCACCCATACTATGAGTAACTGCATTAGCAGCATTACTTTGATTAATGTTTCTAGGCATCACATTTTTGTGTTTTTAATCATGGTATCATGGTAAGTCTGAGGAATCATTTACTTGTGCAGCTACCCAGAATACTCAAGAGCGCAATCCAATAACTGCTCAAGAGTTGATCATGGAACTATGCTCGCTTTTTATAGGTGCCTTTTAGACGGCAGACGCGTGTTCCTAAAAATGTACCTGACTCGTCGTCAAAAAGGAGAGTGATATAAGCTGAGAGGGAAATAGTGATGTGAAGTAGAATAATTCTATCATCGGCATTATTTTGCTTATTAAAACTGTTGTTTGGAGATTTTTAATGAAAACTAATAAAAACGATCAAGCCTTAAGTTATTAAAAGAAGAACATTTTTCCTACAAATAAGTTTCTAAAAACCTTCTTTGGAGAAATCATAATAATAAAATGAACAATTTACGAGGAAGTTACTCTAACTGTAAATCATTGATTGCGTTGAAACTTTGTCAGTTTGTAGTCCTCAACGGGTGTTACTCAACGGCACCATTCTTTGCGATAGAGATGCTTATCTAAGGGGTGTAATGTCTTTTTTCCAAAATAACTTCTGAATATTAAAGACAGAATAGAAGTTTCAATGACAGACTTTCACCATTTAAGGAACTCAAGCGTGTTCTATATTTTGAATCATAAAACGATTGTAATTACTGTATTTGCTATTAAATAGTGTATAGAAAGGAAATGTTAATAATTATACTGGTTGTCCACAAAATGATGAACTTATGCATATTTGGTTATTTTAACGGTTTGGTTATTTAAATTATTAAAAAGAACATCCTGATTATTTAAAAAAACCAAAGACTTATCACTTTAGTTTTTTCAATATGCATTTTCTAACGTAAATCATTATTTTTATTTGTACGTTGTTTCAGACGGAATTTCGACTGTGTTCAGCTTGTGGAGAACCCATAAGCGACAAGTTTCTTCTTGAGGTGTCTGGAAGGAGTTGGCACGCGAGGTGTCTGCGCTGCTGCGTGTGCCAACTACAATTAGATAGGCAGCCGTCTTGTTTCATTAGGGACAGAGCAATCTATTGTAAAGCGGACTATGCCAAGTAAGTATAAACGGAAAAAAAAAACAATTTTAACTTTTACCTTCTTTCGATCTTTTATTAAAAGTAAAGATGAGGTGTTTTAGCAGATGTATCTTTCAAAGAAATTTTAACGATCTCAAAATTATTCGAAAATTTATTTGCTCTCATATACAATTCGACGTGGAAATTTCGGTATTTCCCATGGGCGGACAAAGTAGAAGCCATAGATCATCTATCGCTTAAAGATTTAGATGGTCATAAAAAACCCGCCCACCATAAGATATAAAGAACTTCGAAGTACAACACCGAGAGCAAGAAGAGGAGAAGAGACGGCGCGGAATCCACATAAAATATACACGCAGCTATGCGTAGAAAGAACTCCACACAATCTACATATGGATACATAAGAGTCCGATGAAATTTTAATTAATCGATTACCGTTTGTCGAAAACAAATTTACGAGCACGGTTTTATCTTTAACAAGGGACCGCGAGGAAAACTAAATCGAGGTTCGTTGTTCAAACAAGACTACCGTGTATGTAGAAAATACGATGCAGACGAGGCAGGAAACGAAAGGAATAACTGGCAGCGTGTACCGAACGAGATCAAATTAAAATAGTGGTTGGCTTGGCCGTAAGAGATTGTTTACCTATTCGAGAAACAACCGTAGTGGACACTGCGTTTACGATGAAAGGAATAAATTCTACCAACCTTTTCTTGACAAAAAAGCCTGAACATGTCGATTTATATTTTTGATGTGAAAGTGTTTTTTCTACTTGCGTCATAATTTAATGTCACTTCCGGTTTGAGCGGAAATAATATTAACTTTGTTATTCAAAATCCGATACCCTGTATATAAACTTTACAGTAAACCTTTCACGTAAGAGGTTTATTGTGCGATATTAAATGAACTCAAACAGTAACTTTACAACAAATAATCTCAATAATTAAATGTTGAAAGTGTCTATTAATTAATTTGCACGTCTAGTTCAACCAAAAATGTGTTTAACTGAAAAACGGTTACCTGAAGATATTAAATTAAACATTGCTTTTGCAGCTAAAGACAATCTCACGTCAGTACAAGACAAATATCAAAGGACTTTCGTGTTGGATTAGGAATTATTCCAAAGGCGTTTCGAGTAGCAAAGTACCACCATTACAAGCAATATTTGGTGCAGAAATTGTAAGATGACTTTAAGCGAAGAATCTAATTCTGCGTGGAAATAATTAGAATAGAAGACAATAATGCAAATATTATTGAACATGTCGTTTTCTCTAACGAGGCGAGGTTTTCCATTCATGGTTTCATCAACCAATAAAATTGTAGGTACTAGGCGACAGGAAATCCACATTGCATGCAGGTGGAACACTCAACATCCACAGAAAATGAATATGTGGATGTGAATTATTATTATTCGAACTCTGAAAACTTATTTGTTGAAGAAACGTTGGCTGGAGAACTTAGAGTTTCTTCAGTTCGAATTGATTCCTTCATTAGCTGCCTCTTTTCCTAATCAAGAAGATACAGACCCATCAAATATCCTTATTTGGTTCCAACAATGTTCGTACGTTTGTAGAACAGGAATTTTTTTCTTTGATATTAAGTGCAATATGGTACACTTTGCATTTTTTCGATAATATTTATGTATTTGGCTTTCGGGTTGGAACCGCGTCGTTGGCGCAGCTTCTGCCGACGTATCGCCCACAGTTTTATGGGACATTTTTAGGGTTATTACTGCATACTGACTGGAAACTATTCGTTCCGGAGGGCTGGTTACAGGTCAATGGAGCCCAAAAGTTACAGATCAATAAACCGTGGCGATTGCTGGAAGGTTTAATCAGTTGAGATCTCCACGTATGATATAAGGGGTAATCATCATCGCGATTTAAATTGTTGGGATTCCATAAATTCACGATTTTTTTTTTATTATAATAGTTGCGAGATAAGATGTGAGTAGTATTAAATTAGATTTGGTTGCCAGTTACCAGTCTACGCTCAGCCAGCGCGAGCCCGGTTACACACAACAATAGCATACAAAGCTCGAGTGCTAACCGATCGCTTTGTTTCACCGATGCTGTAGTGTGTACTACAGCACAAACATGGATTCTGGTAGACACCAGGAGCTTCCAGATGGTTGCGGTCTCTGATAGGAAAGTTGTCTGTGAGTTTGAAGATGATTTTTATCTTGTTCCTGAAGAGGATCCTGCTGGTGATCAGTGACACTTTGAATGTCGACAGAAGCTACGACAACGACGCGATTCCAATTCGGAAACCAAGAAAATAGTATTGTTAACGACCGCGGAAGCCTATGAAGAATTTGCACCTTTTTAATTGGAATATTACGTTAATGCTCCGCCGTTTATGTGAATACTCATCAAAGAGCCGAAGCATAAACCAGCATACTATGTAATTCTACTAATATTCATAACGGGGCACATCGAAGCTTAACATGGATGGCTGTATAGCAAAATTTATCCACTCACTATTAGGGTAAAACATTAGGAAAAACCACGGCGCTTTTATAGAAAATACATCTGAGTCATTCGTCAAAGTTACACCGTTCTAAAACTTTGAGATGGTGAGACTTAGAACTTAATGCCACACCGCGCTCAACATGCTAACAGAATAACATAGAGTATAGATGTGTTCAGTAATGTATGCTGCACGTTAAGTTCTGCATAATTTCGTAAGTAACTGGCCACCGGTTTTTTTTTTATTAAATATAAGCATTGATTAATGTAGTAGATTATGAATGAAATTAATATACTCTTAATATCTGCGGAATTTAATATCTCCCGAACGTTAATTTTTGACTTATTAATTTATTTTTATTGTACGGTAGCTCGTTCAACTACAAAACGCCGAAAACAAACAAAATCCGAAGAGGATATAAACTTCTACCATGATGTCTTTACTCCGATCTCTGACTCCGAAGTTTTTTGCGAACATGATTTATATTGAAAACACTTACCGAGAGTAGTCAATAAACACAGCTCGGTTCCTCATAAATATGCATGAGCGTGGTTTAGAATTTGTCTCATACAGTTATTTCATCGGCAACATTTCAATACGATCGGGAGAGTCCTTCAAGAGAGCTTGGCTGTGTACTCGAACGCTGATCGTGCTCCGCTTCTACGGCTCTGCGCGTCCGATGTTTTTCCTTTATTTTTCATTCGGTCGCCACTAAAATATGTTTATGTAAATGTTTCCCTATATAATTGTATATTATATGTCCGGTTGGACGTCTTAAACATCGTGGACCGAATGCACAAAACGTGTTAAAGAGAATCTTGAATATTCATCGACGGTCGGATTACAAGGCTGAATTTCGAACCGGGGGCCTACGCGCGTTTTCGGAATCAATCAGCCCGTGTATCTGTTAATGAGGGCCCTAATTCTCCTAATTTAGTGATTTTCGGTGAACGGTGAAGTTGTCGGCGAGCCGAAGATGCACGCATACGAAGCACAACATCCGAAAACCTACCGGCGTTAGCGGCGGTCTTTAAGCTTTATCACATACTTCTCTTCTTAGGAACTGAATTTTGAGAATAAAGTAATTACAAAATGAATTTAAATATTTTTGCAATACACTTTGCGATATAGACATAAAAACGAGTGAATATAGATACCCGATAAAAGAAGTGAAGCTTATCTTGAACCTTTATCTTATTTATTATTGGATAAATCAGCTCTAGACTCCTCCTAGCTCCTGGCAAGGTGGCAAATGATTTTCGCAAACAATTATCAGTGTAATTCTCTGGTCCTAGTAATTTCAAATATGTTGCAATTTCTTTTGGAATGATTTTATTAATGTCAGTAACCTAATCCTTTAGCGTCAAAAAGAAATCTACGGTTGGTAATGTGCTCTAGACGCAAGATATAATTTAGCGTAGGCCAAATTTGACAAAAATAACAAAATGTTCTTTAAATGTAAGTTTTTTAATCTCGCATTTTTACACTTACTATTGAACACTTATCCTCAATATCATCTGTTGTTGAATTCAATAGCTTGCTTCTTTTGCATAAAGTTTACTAATTTTTAAGATTTGGGACGGTTCGAAAAAATATTGATTGAAAAAAATCTATAATAGAATAGAATTAAATAGCAATTCTAATTACCTCATCAAGCCTATAATCTTCCATTAGAGAAAATATAAGACAAAAAAAGATCAAAATTTACTGAACATCCGAGTGTCATCAATTTTTTTTAAATAAAACAGCCACTGCATAATCTCGTTTTTCCACAGCAATTGGTATAAAATTTAAATAGTTTACAGCTTTCAGCCTAAATATATTCAATAAAATGAATTTTTGGTGCCTTCTATCTCAAAAATTAATTAACACCGAATACAATGCAACTTAGTTCAAGGAACTAACAAAATAGACATACAGTAACCGAGTACTATATTTTAATAATAAAAAATGAGGTCATGTTTAATGCAGAAATTGAAAGCATTTTATTATTATTTGTGGTATTTATACCTAAAGAAGGAAGACGATCATCCACAAAGAGTATAGACCCATCAATCTCTCCATCATTCTTAAGAAATTAAGAAGAAAAAGTCCTTGCAACAAACCCCCTTCATTCTAATCAACATCCCTATCAGAAGGCAAAATCAGCAATAACAGCTGTCCAGTTTGTTACACGTAGATTGGAAGCGACTGGATTGACAAAACCTCCCTCAAGAGCTTTGGGAAAGCGACCTCTCCCAGGTCGGTTCCACCCATCGTCTACAAAATGAATTAAACCCATGCTCCAAAGTCAACCAATAAGGACTACGCTGGGATTTGAAGCGACAACAATTAGAGCCAACAGAGGCTGCCCCCAAAGAGGGGTCCTGTCATCTCTACTCTAGTGTCTTGTAAATGATCTACTACAGAATTTAACTTGTAACGTATATGAGGTGCAAGGGTACGCCGATGACTTGGTAATTATGACGCGTGGAAAATATGAGAATGTCATACCGCAACTTGTATGCAAAGAGCTCTTGGCGTCACCACATATATGGCGTCAAAATCATAGCCTATCGCGAGGAGACGTTAATTAATTTCTGACTTTTCAGTTTAATATTCATCCAGGTAACACGCGCTTGGCTGTTTCCATTTTCAAAATGTCTACCGCCCATCGCGCCAAATTTGCATTGTTAGAAATTAATCAAATAAAAGTCGCAAATGGCTTCAAATCGAAAATCGTTATCGAAAATGTTACCGAAAAATTAAAGAAGTCCTCGTTTTTATGTTTTCGATTGTTGGGTTGTTCCTTTTAGCGCTTTTTAGGTGAACAACTATACAATACTAGAAAGAGCCGAGAAAGTCATGAAGAAAACAAAGACAATAAACTAAGAAAAAGGTTATTGAATCCTGAACCTGACGATTGAAAAGGCCAAAGTATAAAAATAACTGACGAAGAAATACACCTTTTTCAAAAATTATTTCTATATTTTTTGGCCTACAATAATGAATTTCTGAATCACTTTATTCATTTAAATAACCTACGATATCATTCAAAAGTAATTACTTAGTTCTACAAAATTTCTCGTAATTGGTACACAACGTTTCTAGTTAGTGTTTTATTTATCTACTGGTGCAACATAGTCGTAGGTAACATTTAATTTGTCGTATTCGCATCCCAGCTTCTTGTTTCAAGTGTATAAGCTTAACTCTTAATAACCAGCGACAGCTAATAAAATTCCAGCTTTCCAGAAATACATATGTTGTAGCTAAGAACGGTGTGCATTATTTACGACTCACTAATTAATATAAATATTCATAAAGCGCCGTTGGTAAGAAATATGAGTCGAATTAACCTGTCAACGGTTTTTAAACCCTGACATATCTTATCTAAATTCTATTTATGGTCACTAACTGTTAAGCTGGCGTACGAAATAAAATATACAATTTCTCCATTCTTCATTACAAGATTGAAACGAGTATTTTTATGTGCATTAAGAAATGGCCTGAATGAGCCCTAGCACTTATACGTGACGATTGGTCCAGACGGAAAACTTAATTTCTTGTCTGTATCTAAAGTACAGCAATTCCTTTAATTTAATTGCAAATTCTAGTCGTTTACTTCGTTTATGTTCGACGCTAAATTACAACAAACCTACACGACTCCGCTGCAACACTATCTAGGACGTAAATCAACAACCAAATCGAATAAATAAACATATCTGGCCTATAGTGTGTCAATACAAGCTTCTGTAAAGCTGTTACCATAAATTAGACAGCCTATTGCATAGAATTAACAATGATTTCAGTTGTTCGCGTGCTTCTTAAAAAGTAAATGCCCATGTTTTTCCATGCGAGACGTCCATATACTTCA
Organism: Marronus borbonicus; assembly: GCA_902655005.2. NCBI lineage: Eukaryota > Metazoa > Arthropoda > Insecta > Coleoptera > Scarabaeidae > Marronus > Marronus borbonicus. The sequence goes on from LR737390.1 coordinate 4,847,124, forward strand.
TTTTGAAAAAGTATGGCGTCAAGATAATTTACGTGTACGATTGTTATCAAGAAATTACCGTACAGGTCCTTTTTACTTTATATCGCGCTTGAATAAAGGGAATAATAATTTAAATCGGTAAAAATGGGATAAAAACAGAGGAAACGGAAATAAAACATGATTGCAATATGAATTTATCATCGTTCTACCTTTCCTCTTTGTCTAATCGCATAAAATATGAGGTATTAAAAAAAGAATGCGTTATGATCCATTCAGGTTAATATGTTATACCTACACCACCTTACAAAACTTCCAGTTCAAATTAAAAGCCTCCAACTTGGAACATTTTTGAATTTAAAGAACAAGGAACATTTTTGATAATACGATCTACACATCTAGCACTTAAGTGAGAGAGGGTGCGTTTTCATGGTGGATTTTCTTCAAATGGCCGTTTCTCCATAATTATGCCTTCAGCTTGTCAAGTAACGTAGGGCATAGTATCCTCCCGTTATTGTCTTTCCTTTTTCAAGATAGTTCAAGTTAGTCAAGATAGTCACTTTTCCAGCCGATGGAGCTGTTTTCGACATGCAGACCATCGTTTCGGCGGTGCCTTGACTTCAGGAGTGCACTTGTGTACCAGGCTGCATTAATTGATGCTAAAACTCCAACTTATTCTGCTTAAACTGTTTCGGGCAGTGTAGGGCTTCGAATACGTTTTTGGTCCTGAGAAAACAAACGCGGCACATAATCCGCGATTAGCGTTTCATGTCCAAATTTTCAGTCAATATATGACAATATATGTTCTTTAGGAATGCCTAGAGCCTCTGCTCGTAGTAACATTTGGTGAACTTTTCCAATGTTAGCGGTAGTGGTTGCGGCTCAAACATCGTCAACCAAGCTGGTATAAACACGCTTAGATTCAGCTGCCCAAAATATCACTCTGACAAATGAATGCGGAATTCTAGTAAGCAACGTCGGCTTTAATTTGCTTAGACGTATTGCCTTTCAAATGCAAGAATTTAAGAACGGCTCGACTTTTTTCCATTTTTAAAGAAACACTAACATCGACTGACACAAACGACTGCTAAACAATATTCATATCATGTGCAGTATAAGGAATACAAAGAGAAAGAACAAGTGTAATAATTGTGTCTACCATAAATAGACGTGACATGTTACCTTCAACTCGAAAACGTGTTTATTTCCTACTCTGAACTTTAGTGAGATTAAAAATGTTTATTTAAGTATTAAATCTGTCAAGAGATAACGTTTAACAGTCCTTCATGTAAATTTTCAAGTAAACTGCCTACTTACATGCACAATTCAGAGCTAATAACACGTAAATGCATACAACGGTTCTTTTCTTCATTTTGTGCAGTAGTTAACTACATGAAACTAAGTAAATCAGGAGGTTTTAATCTGGTTTCTTTTCACATTTTAATATTTTACAGTATATTTTATTTTGGTCCTGCAATTCGTTAATGTCGGGGTGCGATGTTCGGATATCGTGACCATTGATTTTGACTATTCTAAGTTTTCGATTTTAATTGAAATCTTCAACGCGGATAGGATTACTTAAAACTTGAAATAAAGTAATTGAAAATTGGAAAAAGAAAATTGAGATTTGCATATAATAAAAGGGAAAAGAATCGGCTCGTACGAATCCAGGTTTCGTCACCTGTTACGATGTTATATACCGATTTTGAGGTTCTTGTGTCAAACTTTTTCAGCATTTCTTTACACCAACTGACACGAGTTCCTTTTTGTGCTTGGGTCAAATTATGCGGAATCCATGGAGAACAGATGCACTGCAGTTTTTAATATACCTAAGCATGCCTCTACCTCACGATAAGTCACATGTCGATCATCTTCAATCATTTTGGTCGACCTTTGCGTAATTCATCACTAACGCAAGCACAACGACGACTAAATTCTGCAAACCAATTGTAAACAATCTTTTCTGAGGGTGCTTCATTATCATTATTGTTGTGTTAAGCTTTTACTAAAATCACAAAAAATCATCCAACGAAAACTTTCACGTGAAATTTCCCATTTTTTCACGAAATTGTTTTTCTTTTAAATACTTACTGCAAGCAAACCAGTCGCCCGATTTATGTGCTTCAATAATACTGACTGTCAAATTTTATGAAAATAGTAATGTTACATTTTGTAAAAATTTAGTACACTACCCTTGTAAACAGAACACATCAGAAAATGCTTAGAAACAATAACCAAAAAATATAACGCTAAGATAGCTTAACTTCCTCGTGGTATTGATGGATTAAATTCACGGCAAACGCAACAAAAGGAGAGAAAAAATACACTAACACACGGACATGTTTCTGCCTACCCGGCGTCATCAGCGTGGTTTCGAGAGTATTTTTTATCTCTACCTTCGGCAGGCATGCGTTTTTTTTTGCACTAGAGGGCGCCAAGAAATGTCGTTTTGAAAGTTATGGCCTTAACTGTGAGGTAACAGCGAGAGAAGAGATAAAAAATACTCTCGAAACCACGCTGATGACGCCGGGTAGGCAGAAACATGTCCGTGTGTTAGTGTATTTTTTCTGTCCTTTTGTTGCGTTTGCCGTGAATTTAATCCATCAATACCACGAGGAAGTTAAGCTATCTTAGCATTATATTTTTTGGTTACTACCCTTGTAGTATAAAAAATTCCTAAACGTACTGTATGTATGTATAAATGATATATGGCGAACAAGTATAAATGTGCACCTACATGATTGTTTTAGTATAGCGGTGTAGTCGTTCCTCTCAGAGGAGGTCTATCCTCAGAATGCACAAGTCATCGCCTTCTGCAACGTAGTTGGCCCGCTCTCTCTCTAGAATACCGATGGTGAAGATCCGCTTGTACAGATATCGGTACTCGAGACGTGTCCATTCCTTTTGATCTATTATTTATTCGAATTTATAGGTTACCGATCAAGACCAGTCAATACAAGCTCATTATTTGCTTTCAATAAATCGTTCCACTGTACGATCCGTTCGATTTCTATTTTACAGCTCGCCCCCTCTGTTCACTATTATTATGCCACGGTAAAAGCAAAATATTTGGAATTTCGTCATATTCATATACAACATGCTCACGTCAGAAATAATCTACTAGTCATTCTATGCCGGTTGGTCTTCAAATATCCATAAGCAGTACCTGCGTTGCATAAATTCTATGTATCTATGCATGAATTCGTATTTCGACATACTCATGCCTGATGTTAATATACACACGAAAGTGTCGGATTTATTGAAACGGATTGTTAAGAATGGACGTGCTGTTACGAATTAGATATTTGGTAAGAGTAGGTCACTGGTGAGAATACCACGGAAAGAGGCACAAAAGCAATGCCGTAGATAAGGCGCCTGCAAGGCGAGGGGGCCCCCGTACTATTACGCATTATTTACAGAATTTACAAGGATCTTTTATGATACTTCGTGTTATAAAAACATTTTATGTATGTACATCTTCCTGTATTCAAAGTTTTAACCGACATCAAAAGAGATTCTCGATTCGTCGTGTATTTTTTTCTTTAGGTATATTGCCTCATATATGGGACGTTTCTCAACCAATTCAAATGATTCTTTTTTATTTCGAAGGGGACGGCATCAGGTTGGTACTTTCTTTGCATTGCACAAGGTGTTACAAAAAAGTTACATATCAAAGTTATATTTTTGAAAGTAGAACGCACTGTATATTGTTGCAACATTAAAGTCTACATAGAAAAATGAGGCAATATTTTTCAAGGTTCCGTGTTGTTTCGTGTTTCGTGTAACTAAGTTTTGCTCTTTTTGAGATATTTCAATGAGCCTAAAGGATTATAATAATATTTTCTTATCAAACAACCTTCCCTTTTGTCACTAATTTTAGATAACTGTTGCTGTCTTGAATGAACAGCGTCTGCTCACAAACCAAAAAAAGTTAAATAATTTTTTTTAACTAACTATAACATATATATAGAATAAGCAAGCATGATTACAAGATAAGGTAGTGAAAGTTAATAACGTAGTCATAAACCGCATAAAATAGTGTATAACCGACTCCAAAAAATAGTTTTTAAATTATTTGTTTATTTTTTCTAAAACTTCCGAACATTCTTTCTGTTTAAATCGTCGAATTTTATTATCTCTGTATTGTGGCTTTGAACCCTAGTTATCGACTCGTAGAACGATAATGGCAAGTATTCTAGAAAGGCCCTCTAAGAATTTCGCGGAGGACCTAAATATTATATCTACGCCACTGTACGAAGGGCCATATACGCTGTTCTAATTTTCGTTTCCAAAGGCGCCTAAAGTAATGTAATTTTTGTTTTATAACTTCAGTAATATTATTTTATTATATCTAACTTACTTTTGAAGACCTGATCTACATTAAAAATTAAGTTAATTAGAGAGCCGGTAAGTAACATACAACAAAATATTTCTCAACAAAAACGGACTTTTATGGTGTTCACTTAAATCAATCTATAATTAACACATAAATTCGTGTTAACAGTTGTAGAAAACTAAGAATATCGGGTTTATATAGAGATTAAGTTGATTTTGTCTTAAACGTTGTGTTTATGTTAAAAGTATTTTTCAGTCTATTTGTTTAGATGTAGCCACAGAAACATCTCTCCTTTTGTGATTAAATAGAGTGATGATCCCTCAACATTTTGTTACTATATTATAGCTTATCATCCACCAATTCTCGCCAGTAATATTCCTGATATTGGTTAAACAAGACCCAGTATGGTGCCTTTGCAATTTTTTGCAACACTGTTGACACCTGATGGATAAACAATAACGCTCTTTTGATCGTTAACGCTCTCTCGATGTTGTAGCGACAAATGATGAAACTCACTTTCGCCATCAGAATAGTACTTCTCAAGATTATCGTCTTCATCTTCGTCTTCATTTTTATTAGGTACTTAAAAAAATATATAGAAATTACCAACCGCTTTCTGGATATATCAAAATTTGTAACAAATGGTGGCGTCGGGTCTCGCTGATTTCTTCTTACGAAACAAATAAATTAAAACATTTACGTTCGCAACATTCACTCACTAAACACTACAGCAACAAGATACATCAACTGGTAAATGTGTGGACTCCACTTCAGAGAGATATAGACATAAATATTTGCATTTGGTCTGTGACATTAAGCACCACCGGTGAAGCGTTAACTATTGATAAATATTGGTATTCCGCAAGGACTCGCGTTAAGTCCTACCCTATTTCTTATGTGCATAAATGATTCATCATCTTTTAAGTAAGTAAGTAAGCAAGTAACAGCTTTATTTAAAGTTGCAGAATAGGTATGAGACACCTCGCTACAAAAAAAAACAAAAGAAGAAAACATACAACAGAGAAACAACATTATATCATATTTTGATTTTTAACATCATAATGAGCATTGGAAATATTTAGAGATCGAATAAAAACATTTTGTTTTTAGCCATGATTTAGGAGTTCTCCTAAAGCTATTTAGTGCAAGTGCTTTCCAACAATTGGCCAGATGGTCGTATATTTTGGCGTCGACCTCAAATTATGTTTTACTAGATGCATCTTCTGATTTCTAATGTTATAACTAATAGAATTGTTATATTTGGTAAGCAATAAATGCTTGTATTTATGAATATGGTAATATAAACAATTTCGGCTGTGTTAGTATTTATAATGATATAAAGAGACTTCTACATGAACAAGCCGCTTTCTGTTTAATTAGTCGAGGAGCTTGATCTTCACAACAATATTGCATATATCAGATGCAAATGAAAAATTTAAAGATCTAACTTTAAAAATCGACTTATTTAATGTAGTTGCCAACGGTCGACAATGAGCTTCCCAATTCAGCGTGGTGGCAAATGGTAAGCCTAGGAATGTTGCTAATTCGGTTGAACTAATCGCATTATTGGCAAATTTCAAGTTTACGAAATCGTTAATTTTTTTCTGCAACCTATGAAACAATATGCATTTAGTTTTCTTGCGATTTAAAGAGAGTTTATCAGCACAGAACCACATAAAAATCTTCTCTGATGCCATATTCGCAACACCTTCTTTATTCTTTCCATTTTCTACAGGTGATGCGGATATGTCGATTACAACATTTGCTCATGATATTAACGTTATAATAACTGGCGACAGCATCGAGTCTGTTGTTAGAAGAACTAAAATAGCTTATCAACAAATTGCAATTTAGATGTCTGACAATAGATTAGTTGCTAATTCAGAAAAACAAGAAAACAACTGCATGCTGTTTGGCGTTAACAGATCTCAATATCACATTGAGCATTTAGAATTGGGATCAGTAAATATTCAAAAGTCTTAAGTGTCCACCTAGATTGTAATATTAAGTGCGACACAAAGATTCGATAAAACCTGTTTATCGATGACATAAACTCTTAATCTTTTATGATTTACACATGTTGTAGGTTCTCTGCTTCGTCTTAAAAAATCGAGGTTCCTTCGAACAAAGAACACGATATCAATACGAGACAAGAATTTTTTTTACTGGCTGCGAAACATAGAATGTCTCTATTTCAAAGGACCTTAAATTATATAGGATGCTCTTATTACAATAAATGGAAAAAAAAACATTGAATTCAAATTTGGCTATTATAAGCAACATTAAAAAAAAATTATGAAGTTAAAAACACTAATCCAATCCGAACCTTGTAATAATTAGCATCCATGAATATTCTTCTTAATCTTACACGTAATATACGTGTGTACTTACATAAAAAAAACCCACAGACATACACCGACACATACCCATAAGACCCATACTAAGAACATGTCAAATAGATACGGTCATACTCTCAATAACATAAACATTATTCTCAACAAGCGCTCTTTTATAATCTAGACACTTTTACACTTCGTGTATCACCTCATTCAGACAGGCTACGAACGTACGGACGGTAAATCAAAACAATCCATTGTTTAATGCACCTTCATCGTCGCTTACTCCCTTTTAGCGATGAATTTCGTCATGACGCGCTGTTCACGTTGAGAAGGACGGTTGTCTTACTCCGTTTGAGGAATATCATTGTTTTGGTAAAGCGACGCGCGTACCGTTTGCGTCTTCAAAAGATTTATTGATTTAAAAATAATAAATAAAAAAAAAGAACGAAAGGAGAAGGAAAAGTTACACAACATAAAGGCGCATATTATCTTGGGAACGCTGGGAACCACACTCGACTTTGGATAAGAATAATACGCAAGATGAGCTGGTCAGATGTCACTGTTGTCTCTGACGGATGACAAATGAAAGCGAGAAGTGCGAGTCACTGCGTTACAATATGCTTATGGCTATTGTCGATGCGTGTGTGGTAGATTCTTCGACGTCTGTCGGTCCGTACCGAGAACTCAGATGGATGTAGACAAAAGCACAAGGTGATTTTTTTATTGTAGATTTCTACTGCTGCAAATGAATATAAATATTTATCCTCCTCCGATCGATCTTTTAATCTTCTATGAAAATTCGACGTAAAGAATTTTAAGTAGCATTAGAGACACTAAAGCATACAAAAAATGGAATAAAGCATATACCGATGAAAATCGGTATAATTTTTTTAGAACGCTGTGGCTGGTGACTCGACTTTTGATCCAAATTTAGCCCCAAGTGACTTTTGCTAAAGAATCTTAATCCCGGATGGAACATGATCTACAGAAACAACTGCCTCGGATTAGCTGCTGATAATACGAATGCAAATGTGGGGACGGAATGAATCAAAAACGAGTAAGACAAACTAAATGCTTCTGGGGGCAGACCCCTGGCTGGCATTGGTTATGCAAGACATATTTTCAATAATTGCATATCAAGTCCTACCAATTGACGAAGTGGTTATTGTTGATGAATTATTTAAGCTTTTATATATTTATACAGTCACAGTAAACAAACTAAAACAATTCCGCTACTTTGTTAATGTCGAGTATAAAAAAATGTTACTTTATAAAACAAGATTTTTAAGTCTTATGTCTGTAACTGAAAAAATTCTACAAATGTTGAAAGCAAACTTTTTGTCTACTGAAAATTGCCCAACAATTTGAAAATAATTTTTTGAAAATCCAACAGGCGAAACCTAGATGTGGTTGGTATTCTCTGTTTTACAAAGTCATCTTAAAACTAGAGGAAGGCAATGGATGCGCAACAGAAGCCGCACTAGGTTATTTCGACCTTAAACACATATTTGAATATTGTTTAACCCTCAAGTACTATCGTGTTTTCAGGTAACACAACTGCTATCGTGGGGTGTTTTACACCCCACTCTTTAAATTTAGCTTTTTTTTGTTAGTTATCTTTTTTTTTTCACTTTTAAACCCACAGTGTAATAACTAGACCTTTATCTTGCGATTGTTGTAAGGAAAAACAAAACTTTATTTAAAGCAAAACAGAAAATTAGGAGGAAATGTTACATTCATAAAAATTATGTAAAAAGTATTTCTTCGTACAATTTTTTCTTTTTACAAAATTGTGTTCTGTATTGTTAAGATGTCTTGGTTTTTTCTGTTACTGGAAACTATGGTCTTACTCCCTGTAAAAGAAAATGCCATTAGCATTTCACATAAAAATTCTGACAATGACGTTGTGAGGCGTACATTTTATTTGACAAAAAACATGTAATGTGTTATTTCATGTAATCAGATTTTTATAAATTTCTTACAATTTACCTTTGTAAGCATTCTGCGCATTTTACAAGTTGCTCAGAATGTTCCTTGCAGACATGCTGATGACATCTATGACACGTGGTTTTTATTTTCTTGTCTCTATTTCGCCCGCAGATGTGACACCTTTTGACAAATCGCCGAATTGGAACGTATATAAGTGAATCCCCTATACTTACATGCACAACAACATCTGTGATTTCCCCAAAAGAGGACGAGGGCTATTATCACTATAAAATTCTAAATCATTGGTTAGAATACACTACGCTATTTTTGAAAAAAACAAACGTAATTGCTATCGTGGGGTGTTGAGACACCCCAAAAGCTATTTTTTGCTAAAACTGTAGAATATGGTAAATAATAAATTACACTATATTACATATCTCATTTGCATAGGCGAATACCTGGAACCTTAGAAATGTGACAAAAATAGTTTTAGAAAAAATTTAAAAAAAATGACCTCTGGGGTTCCGAAACACCCCACGATAGCACTTGAGGGTTAAATGAATCATATTTACCGCTTAAAGTGGAAGTCCCTTTTACAGCTTGAAAATATGAAAGGCACTGTGTGGCCTTATACCGCAGGTCACGTTGTTTTATTTAATGGTGTGAATTATTTGGAGAACTGGAGTACAAATTTAAGTGAATTAAAGTGGAAATTTGAGAAGACAAGTTTCATGGAATGAGGTTTCGTATTCACGCCAGTCTTTTATAAAGACTACTTGGCTTCAGCACTGAATGAGTACGAACTATCCGATGATGTTGATCTATTGCAAGTTAAACTTTCAAATATTGGTACTGAGGATCCATAAGTTGAAGTGTTCAAATTGAATCAAGAATCTGGCTCAAGTCAAAATAAATTTAATAATCATTTAGGGAGATCTTATATGAGTTTATTTTTTTCTCTTTCTCTTTCTGAGACAAGTGCGTCGAGTGTTTGCCTAGACTAACAACTATTGGAGTTCAGAGAAATCCCAGATGTAGATATCCGCACTAGAAGCTGCGATACAAGTTTAAAAAAATTTTAACGACTTACAGCGAAATGTTTCAGTTTCTGAAGGCCACACCCCGAATTTTGAAATCAATCATAAGTTCCCAAAAAAATACGGTTGGTACAAAGGTGACTCAAGCGATGGAACTGCAGGCACGTAAAATTAAAACAAATTGTTTATATTAATGCCTGCACTAATGACTTTTTATTGAAGAGTGTTCCTTATTTTCTTTTTTATTTTATCGACATTTTATCTCTAAGAACTATGGCTTTATTTAAGCCTTAAGATCTTGAAAATCCCGCCGTCTTGTATAATCGTATATACACATTTGCCTAAATTACCGATGTTGTAATTAATCTAAGTAAATAAATGAATTGTAGCAACTAACTTAATAAAATAGGTTACGCTTGCCGTTTTCACATTTACCGCACAATAGCACCAACAGTGTCGGGACGGCACCGACCAGTCTCCGACTGATTTTAATGCCGACTATGTTGTTTCTATTTTTTCATTCGTTTTACGCAATATAATAAATATATAATATAATAAATGATCTGCTTAAGCTCATAAGGTAAAATTATGGGCTAATTTAGAGACGACACCGATGGGAGGACTAGTAACCACCGATAGATAGGCTGAGCGACGCGACGCGTCGCCGACATGTCGGTAAGTGGGAAAGGAGTCCCTTCATGCATGTGAGATCTGATGTCCACCGGTATCGTTATAGGTGTGTCAATAAATGTAAAAATACCCACCTTCTTTTTATCCCATCTTCCGTGATGTAGGGTTATTCTGTAAAATAAACGGATGAGCGAGATAAGTATTTCTCACCCCAATTGTGAATTTCCCACTTCCCGCACGCTAACGCAAAATCCTGTCAAGATAAATACGTTTTTACTAAATATACGTAATATATTACACTGTGCATCTTGTAATATGAAAAGTACATAGTAAAAGCACGCTTTGAATATTGTAAACTTTACTAAACTGTGTTTTTATTCACTGCTTTTCTACCATTCGCGATCCTGTTGAATGAACAAGGCGGTATCTTCAAACTCTGTTATTAATATAATAACCACAACGAAAATTTTGCCAACCTTTCCATTATTTGTTACTAGATTTTCTTAAGAATATACTGCTAACATTCCGTGTACTTATTTTATTACCTCCAAAAGGATATATCGTGCAATTCGTGTTGCCGCAAGACTCCATATTGAGTCCTTTTATTTACGTTGTGAAGAGACGCAGCTTAGCGTGTGATGTGGCTGGCTTGGTTTTTCTCAAACAAGCTGATTCTAAACGACAGTAAAACTAAAACGGTTATATTTTCGAAAAGAGGCGGTGGCAGATTAAACAATTAACAGATTAAACAGAATCAATCAAAAACTGCCCTGGGAAGCATGCCGAATAAGTATCTTCCTTGTATTTTGTTATCTAGTTTTATCGCATTTGATACGGCTTCTTTTGGAATTCACTCTGAATGGATAGAAAGGACATCAAGTTGAATAAAATACATAAAAATTGTAACAGACAATTTGGACACATCTCAAAATGCTTAAGAATAGCAGCAAAAAGTTGTTATTTACAAGAACTATAATAAAAAAATATTCGAACAATTTGTTTTGTAACTTTGTTACGTTACAATAAAATTCACTTAAAATTCATTATATCCTGTACCAGCTTCCTTAATAGATGTTAAGATTCAAATTAGTCATACATCAGGCTTTCCCAAAACTTCAACGATCTCCCTTCAACATTCTTTACGTGTGATGACGTTTGTTTTGAGTGTAACAGGCAATATTTCAAATTTACTCTAATTTTAAATTTTATGTATTCATTTCCTAATGGAATTCAAAATTTTGAACATTATTAATTTATTTCTCTTTTTTTCAGAAGCTTTGGAGCTAAGTGTTCGGTTTGCTCAAGGGGCATATCCTCCAGCGATTGGGTACGGAAAGCTCGAGATCACGTGTACCACTTAGCATGCTTTGCGTGTGCAGCCTGCCACAGACAATTATCAACTGGTGAGGAATTCGCTTTACATGAAGACAGGGTGTTGTGCAAAGCTCACTATTTAGAAACGCTGGATGGAGGAACGACGTCTTCTGATGGTAATTAAATTAAATATATAACTTATAACCTGCATATTCCTAAGATACATTTAATTCTCAAGCATATATGAAGGTATTTTGCAATTAATCTACGAGGTATTTTCATTGCCACCGAAATAAAGTTTAGGATACGTTAGTTATGGTACCTCCCCAAATTGAGAACCAGCAATAGCCTCAGACTGGGAGTTTGCATGATTAATGCATTAAGTCTTTTTAACGAGTACAACTTTCTAAACATTTTGGTTCCAACTACTTTATTGAAATAACGACAGAGTATAAACAAAAAAGGATTTACACATTTTCAAAGTTGTTTTTTCAATGCAGGTTTTCAATGCAGGTTTTGTCAAGTTTTAACTGGAAATTTATTGATTTTAAAAAATTCAATCGTCAACCAACGATTGAATTTTATGACCCACTAAGTTTATAATGAGCACACAAATAAAATTTGTATCTTAGAGCGTGAACAAGATTTATAAAGATTCAGTTTCAAAAACATCCACAGATATAGGCAGGAAACCCCTGAATTCTAATTTTATTATATAAATACACTTGCCTGAAATTGATAACTCCCTACACTAGACGAGACTCCTCCAATAAATTTAATAAGTAAAAATATAATAATAATTTTTTCTTCTCTCTCTCTCTTTTTCCTCTCTCTCCTCTCTCTTCATTTTCTCTCTAATCTCTCTCTCTCGTCTCTCCTCTCTCTCTCTCTTTCTTCTTCCAATTAATCAGGTAATGTTTTTAATTTTTATTAAAACTAAACTTACTGTACAGACTCATTTATATACCTTGTGTGTTAAGAAATAAACAAACAAGTAGGCTTTTAAAAAAATTAAAAAATTAATGTTGTCGGTTCTTTACCACTGATTCGTGAATAGTCTCCATACTCTTATACCTAAAAACTCGTAGTTTAAGTTAGCAGGGATTTTACACTTTACAAAACGTCGAAATGCAAGAAGTGTACAGAACACTGCTACTGTAAGAGGCAGTGTACCAAAAGTTCCAAATTTATCGATTCCTGGTTATTTTCAAGAATTCAGGCTTAGAAGAATAACAACCTTGCATATTTTGCAAAAAGACTTGTTTACACACATTCAGAATTGTGTTGGGCCAAGAACTGAAACCACCGGACCATCATAAGCATCGTGACTTTGCCACTTTAGACTTTAGAGTAATTTGAAGCGAAACATAATTTTAGGCAAAGAATTATTTTCTCAAATGAAGCTTATTTTTGGTCAAGTGAATATGTTAACATGCAAAGTTGTCGTTCCTTGCTTTAAACAATCCACCAAAGATTCCCGAGAAGCTTTGGTATTCGCAAAAAGTCGCTGGATGATGTGATTTATGGAATGGTAGCATTACTGGGCTATATTTTTCCAAAACGAGATAGGAAATCCAGTTATAGTGACGTAATGATGTTGATTGCTAATAACGCTACGGATATCTTGCAAGAACAATTTGATGAAAGGATAATTTAGTTAGTTGGTTGGCATCCAAGAAGTTGTGATTTACATGCTTTGGGTTACTATTTACGCTCATGTATATACGAAGGCGACGTGGTTACATTTAAAATAACTTTTATTTTATTTCATTGCGAAATCACAGCGTTCTTATTGGAAAACTCTTTACGTTTAAAATATTCTACAATGTGCTCTCTAAAACACCTTCAGCAGTAAAATTTCTGCGATATTCAAGCAATAATCTTAATAGTAGACCTAAAAGTAATAAATGGCGACGGGAACAAAAGTAAATAGCGAATTTTTCAAATATTATATGTAGGGAAATATATGTTTTGACATCAGACTTTGACGTCACTGTACATACACCAGACAAAACCGTAAACAGTTTCTTATTAAAGACAAGCGCCTGCATGTACCCAACCAAATTTATACCGATCTGTACAGCGGGATAATTAAAATGTTCGAAATTTACAACAAAGCAATAACATTAATAAGTCACCAGCCTCTAAAATATAAACGATTACTATAAACAAAATGATATCAGCAATATAGCATTAAGTCAATTAAGTCAATTAAGTAAGATTTGTTTTTTCGCAGATGGATGTGATGCAGAGGGTTACCACAAAAACAAGGCGAAACGAGTCAGAACCACCTTCACGGAAGAACAATTGCAGGTATTACAGGCAAATTTTCAATTAGACTCTAATCCAGACGGGCAGGACTTAGAGAGAATCGCACAGATAACGGGCCTTAGCAAAAGAGTCACGCAGGTCTGGTTCCAAAATTCAAGGGCGCGTCAAAAGAAGCACATGCATACGGGGAAGGTGAAGACACAAAGTAGGTGGTAGACTGTAATTTACCTCGCGTAATCTTAATAGAGATTTTTATATGTTATGCGGATTTTAAATAGAATCTACATGTAATTCCAATAATTCTATTCTTTATTCCAGTGCACAATGGGAGGGATGATACCAACAGCTTCAGTCGGCATATAAATCTTCACCTTACTTATTCCTTCCATCAGCAGAACAACAACAAAGGCTCTCCTATTTTTACGCCAACCGGTAAGACTTTAATAATACTTGGCCTTGGCAAGAAAAAAATGTTTATGCGTAAAATTAATTTTATTTTTTCACATAGTTCCCTTAGAGGTAGATACTCTTAGCTTAAGTCATATTCCCTTCAAAATTGGTATTTGTTTCTGGAATCGCTTCATAGTTTGAACCAAATCTTTTTTTGCCAAACATTTTTTTTATATTCGGAAATAGGACATAATCGTTGGAGCCTAAATCTGGCGAATAACAATGGCGAATGGCGGAAGCAATTCGTTTTCTAACTCATGGAATTTTAAATAGTTTTGCCTTTTCAAGGTAATCAACGTGAATTATGTCGCGTACATTCCAAAACATTGTGGTCGTGACCTTGCTAGCTGATAAAGTGGCTTTGGACTTCTTTGGCATCCTTTGGCTTTGGTTCCTGGCGTGCTGTGACGAATCCATGTTTCGCCAATAGTTATGAATAGATACCAAAAATCATTCGAGTTGCACTTTAGCATCGTCAAACATTTGTTTGAAGTCGACACACGTGCATGTTTATGATTAATTATGAGCAATCGCGGCATCCATCTTGCGGAAAGCTTCCTTACATTCAAATAGGTTATTAAAATGTTATGCACCCGTTCAATTGAGATGGCCACAGCTTCAACAATCTCACATACAATCTCCAGTCATTCATTGCCGTATCGTGAATTTTTTCAATAATTTCTGATGTGGTAACCTTATTTGGACAACCTAGACGTTCAGAGTGTCCATAAATTTCACTGAGGTTCACTTTTATCTCATCATCTGTTTTCTTTTTTTAAAGCAAATATTTATTCGCTGCTCTATATTCGATTTCTTCCATTGTTGTTAAATCCCTAAAGTTGTTCACTTTAAATGGTGGTTATTCACAAAAATAATATCATAACTACTAACGTAGATAAAAGCGTCACATAACAATAGTTTTCCAACCAAGTTTTCCTCCATCTAACACAAAAACTGCGCGATAATTTAAAATTGATTTTATAACATGGTCGATGGAGCATAGGGAACAAACTAACTGATGCATCTGTTTGAAAACTTAACAGGACTCGTATCAGGCGAAAAATAGAGGTATTTCAATTTTAGTAGCGCCATTTCTTGCCGAGACCAGATAATTATCGAACTCCCCTCGTACATACGTATGATTAATGTAAAATAGAGCAAAAAATACGTAGTTTAAATAATTTTCGATTTCGATTGTAAAGTTATTTATTTTTGCAGATTCTTCGCTGGATGAATTGTCCCAAGAATCGACGATGCATTGCATGCAAGGCGAAGTGTAATTATTCGAAATACTTTTTGTACATAGGGCAAAGACATTAAGATAAATATATTGGCAATTTTCCAATATGTTCCGTGATTTAATATAAATAAATGTACTATTATTATAGCGTCGATATTTTGTTATTTAGTCGTACTTATTTATTATTTAAATATAGATATTGTAAATTTAGCTGATGAGGAGGAGAAAGTGAAAGATGAATAGACTATATCTCTATTAGCGGTACATGTTAAACTCAAAGTGAATTATTGTACTGTTTTAAGTGTATTATAATTACTTTAATAAAATATTACATAAAATTTATGTTGGTGTATTTATCAAATAATTTGAAGCAACTAATATAGAAATATTTCCTAGAGAAAACTATTTCCAACCTTTCGCGGTAATATCTGAGGAGATTGATGCAAAACCGGACAAATCCACTTTTTCTAGGAATAGACAAAAAGTGTTGAGCACAAGGAAAAATTAATGTTGTTTAATTCGTCCTATTTAATATGGTGATTAAAGCCCTTTCAGTCAGTCAATTTTTTCTCAATTGGTTTGGAGATGATGGCGCAGAATGAGGGCCACGTAGCAACAACATCTCACGGTTACCAAAATTGGTTGACAGATTTCACTAACAAAAATAGGGTAGCTGCCATTACTGTATTCTGCTCAAACTCTGCCTAATTGAGCAATAAAAAAAATTCACATATCTTTATATCACTGTCACCTGCTTTAATGAAATATGAAACATTCAATTTTCTTGCTGTTTTTTGTAAATTGCGTCTGCGATGTTCGATAGTGCAATACAAAGTTATTCTTGGTGATGGAGATAATATATCACATAATCTAATGTCTTGGTACCTGTACCTGCGAATAGCATTTGCATACAAAAATGATAATTACGTCAAAGTATGTAACAAATATATTATTTATATTAACATTACTTCACCTCATGGATGTCTCAATTTGCAAGCGTGTTAACCCATTGGCCTCCCGCTACCTCTGTTACGTTCTTCTATGATAATAAACTCTTCCTCCATGTTAAAGAAAAATCACTGAACACCAATGTAATAGGCCTGATCCAATAGAAATCACAAACTGATCTGACTGACTTCACAGTATATTATTCGCTCTAACTAGCTTGTGACTGTCCGAACAAAGACATAATACATTCCGCCTTTTTTCCAAGTAATCGGTGTAGATGATTCTGCGCGTATCCCACAAAACCGAGGCCATCACATTGCCGGCCAACTTAACCGTCTTCGTCTTCTTCGGAGCTCGTGCGCCTTCAAAAGCCCACTGTCTTGACGGTTCCTTTGTCTCCGGAGTGTTGTTATCGACGGAGAATCTCGCCAGGATTGCGAAAGAAAAAGCCTCAAAACAACCTCAGAGTCGACCACACAATTGCGTTTAATCTCCATTGAGAGCAAACGCGGCACCCATCTTGCCAAGATTATTTTCACACCCAATTTTTCGTGCAAAATTAAGAGCACTGTACGTTGCGATATGCCCGTGACCTTAATAATTTCGCGCAATTTGATTCGTCGATCATTTAAAACCATATCGTGGATTTCACTGAACGTCCAGAACGATGTTCATCTTTTGTGGTTGTACGGCCGCGTTTAAACTCGATACTACGAGCGCCATCTCTTAGATTTTCGGAGGATCTCTTAAACCATCCTTGTAAGCACACGGCAATTGATGGCAATTTTCAATGATTCTGACGTCATAACAATATGTAACCATACAACAGCAGCCGTGCAGAACAACTGTTGCTCCATTGCAGTGATGCCAGGTTGAGGTTGTAAAAGCTGCTGAATTGTATGTATATATTAATATATAATTGTATATAACTAATTTAATTCAATTTAAAACGTTAGTTACACTTTTTTAGACTAATTTTTTTTTAATAAAACTAAAATGGAAGTATCCGAGAAATTCTCCAAAAAGTAGTATGTATAATTTAAAATTAAATTGTGTAAACTGCGAAAGTCAGAAATATAGAGAAATGCCACTGCATTATAACTATTCATTTCAGTAGTATTTCAGTAACAACAGTAATACTACTTTTATTGAAACTTTGGTTGTATGGATCCTGAAATTATGGAATTTAATAATGATCAATAATGTTAGCAAGAACTGTGGGGTAACATCGCAAACAACACAAAAGTATCCCACACCACACAAGCTTAATTAATTGATCCAGGACAGTTTCGAGGAAGGTCAATTTCAACCGATTCGGTCATACGTTCGAAAATGAGCATCCTTGAAACAGCTGTCCAGGATTAATTAGTGCAGTACGGAGTGTGCCGATACTTGCGATACGAGTTTGCTATAGGATGGAATTTTAATAGAATTAGCAGACGTGCTATATGGGTTGCCTACCTGAGTTAAGCAACTCAATAATCACATTATATCCACGAAATTACCTGTATGATCCAATTTTATAATTCAAATAACTAAACGCAGCTTCTGTTTATTTTTATATTAAAATTCTCATAATTATTCGGAAGAAGAATTGATTTTTTAACGTAAAAAAATATCAATTTTCAAAATAGTACTCTAAAAGACCAATAGGTTACGCCACGCTATGGAAAACAGTCGGCGATCGTAGGAAACTTCTACGCGTTTTTTGACACGCGTGCGCACGCTGAAATGTTCATAATGCAAAACATATTTGGTAACCGCTGTTGTGGCGGCATATTTACACCCAATTTGTCTGGGAGGTGGACACGGCTTCGTTTTAAAGGTTTGATCACAAATTAGGTAAGTAATTGTTTACTCGCTCAAATTTAGAAACATGATTATAAAGAGCTCGTCAACTATTTATCCAAGCTAATTAATTCTCGTTTTTGTTGCTAAGGATTTCGTGTTAACGGCATTTGTTAATTGTCTATAACGAAATATGGCTTCAATTGGAGAAACAAATATGTTGCCTGTCTGAAATTTCGATTCATTTTAGCGAAATGTTGCTGTTTGACGTTACATAATTTTGGATAAAAATAGGAATTTACCTTTCAAAGCAGGTCGTAGTAGAATATATATGTGTATAACAAATTATATGAATATTGTAGGTGTCTCCTTTAGTTATTTATATGGCACGCCCCTCTATTATCAAATAATATAAGATTGTTTTTATTGTAGAATAACAATGAAATTCAATATATCTTATCCGGCAACCGGCTGCCAAAAACTCTTCGAAATTGTCGATGACCACAAAGTCCGAATTTTCTTTGATAAGCGTATGGGATCTGAAGTACAAGCAGATATGCTTGGAGATGATTGGAAAGGATATATCTTCAAAATTACAGGAGGCAATGACAAGCAAGGCTTTCCGATGAAACAAGGTGTGCTTACAAATGGACGTGTACGCTTGCTCCTTTCGAATGATCATTCATGCTTTCGTGCTAGACGAAATGGAGAGCGAAGGCGCAAATCTGTTAGAGGCTGCATTGTAGATGGCAATCTAAGTGTTTTATCATTGGTAATAGTGAGGAAAGGAGCCAAGGACATTCCAGGCTTAACAGATACTAATATTCCTCGTCGTTTGGGTCCCAAACGTGCTAACAATATAAGAAAACTCTTCAATCTTACAAAACAGGATGATGTTCGTCAATATGTTGTAAAACGTCCTTTACCGCAGAAGGAGGGCAAGAAGCAAAGATTCAAGGCACCAAAGGTTCAACGTTTGATTACGCCAGAATCTTTGCAGAGGAAGCGTCATCGTTTAGCATTAAAGAAGAAGCGCTGCTTGAAGCGCAAAGAAGAGGTAAATACTTATAAGAAACTGTTGGCTCAACGCCAAAAGGAATCCAAGCAAAGACGTCAAGAATTGAAACGTCGTCGTTCTGCAAGTCTTCAAGAAAGCAAAACTAGTTTAGACAGCGCTTAGATGCACCTCTATAGACCCTTGAATTAAGTACACGAGTTTCTGTGACTTTAAATTACTTAGTACTTAATAAGCAATGTTTTTATTCTTTAGAATAGACTGATATTATTGATAAACAGCACTATCGTAGGTCTGTTGTTCTTTTGTTTGTTTTTTAATAGTTCAGAATTTGTTTCCTATGTGTGTTTGTTAACACTGCACTATTAGATCTGAATAGAAAATTTTAAGTGTTTAAAACGCACTTGCCGCTTTCTTAGGATAATTATTAGTATTATTTACATATCGAAATTAGCTGTGGTATTAAAATTATATTTGTATTTTAAATTTTAAAATTATTTAATTAGGCTAGTTTGTGATAAGAATATTTTTCTAAAAGAAAACAAAGTACAAATTCAAGTTATTCTTTAATGTTGAAAGAAAACGTCATCGTTTTCTTAACCTAAAGATATTTAAGTAGTTTTTAAGTTGTTTTTTTTTTTTGTTGTTTTTGTGAACGTGTTACTATTTTCCAAATAAATGGTTTAAAATATCTGAAAATATTTTGATCGCTTATAACCAAAACTGGTCAAGCCGTATGGGGCAGCTGGCCAATACGTTATTTTGCCGCTTCCATAGACATGCCATCGTTCTGGTAGATGAAAAAAATCTGAACCTACAGATAATTTGAATATGTCCATTAATAAAATAAAAGAATATCTTACAATGTACACGTGTATTGTATATTTAATAACGAATACAGAAGGTTGCAAAGTAAATGGAAATACATCGAAAAGATATTCTAAGTTGATCAGGTAGGTGAGGTGGTACACATAAATGGCTTACAAATCAAAAAAGAAAATAAGGCGGATGAAGTGAATACTAGTACAACTATTATTAAACACTAATAGTGAAACTTAACGTGTTCCGGGTTTCAACCGCGTCATGTTAAAATAAAAACTCGATATTTCACCTACAATTATATGGGGCTTCGTCAGGGCAAGGAAAGTTAGTAGGCAACAGATAGTACGGTAGCTCAATGTGTAAACCACGCCAGAGGCGAAACTAACTGAGTGGGAAGCAGTTGATCATGGTAACTCAACATGTGAACCATGCCAGAAGCGAAAATCAACTGCGGAGATCGAGGGGAGTAGCACGCTTTTATGCTGGCAGTGGGTGGGGCCTGTCGTTGATAGGTCGCGACAGCGAGAAAGAAAGATTAGGGTACAAAGAAGTATGGCAATTTGGCGACACGTCGAGTTTTTATTTTAACGGCATGACGGTTCAAACCCGGAACACGTTTAGTTTCTACTGACTCTGGCCATGGAAGCCTACGTTTTTATTTCACAGCACTAATGGTTATTACTTTTTGTCCAATAAATGTAAAATATTATTTCTCTCCTGCTGGACAACCAATACCTGGGACATTATTTCATTGTTATAGATAATGGCACTGCATAAAATAAATCCTTAGTAGCATGTACATATTTCCATCCGTTTATTTACTTATGCATACAGCTGTACGCAGATTTTGGTTGAGATTGATGTGTAATTATAAATCGGGCTTTGACTTTTCGATATGGGCAGAAGATATGTAAGGAGTAAATCCAGGTCTAGATCAAAACGTTCTGCATCCAGACGTGCACCTACTGGGAGTAAAGCTAGTATACAATGCCACCGCAACACCGCGTGTAAACGAATCGGTGGAAAGGTGCAAATCAACGATTTTAAATTGTCTGGCAGCAACAACTCTTGATGAAGGATAATGGGACCGTAATATTTCGTCAGTCCAATAAGGATTAGACCACTATAAATGCCACAACAGGAAAAACACCAAACACATTGCTCTTCGGGTATCAGCTGCAAGGTGTAATTGGCAGTTTCGTCGGACCTGAAATTCATGTACAGAAAACGCGCCAGGATTTGGTACGTATGCGAGAACAGGCCGCCGAGGGAACGTTGAAGAACAAGCTAGAAAGAAAGGATAGCTATAATAGCAAGCGGTCTAAAGCAACGCGATGTGAACTTGGTCAACATAGCCTGTAAAAAGACTGCAGGAAGCAACGATGGGAAAAGTAAGAAATTGTTAACCAAATACAGTGGTCCATTCATTATTACCAAGATTTATGACAACGACAGATACGAGGTATCGGATTTGCCAGGTTCTCGGAGGTCTGGCCGAAAGTATAGACATGGACCAGATGAAACCTTTCACGACAGGTCCCTAGAGCGAAAGCGGCCAAAACACTAGCAAAGATGATCTTTGAGTGATGTTCAGATATCTGAATTGCTCCTTGGAGGCGAGGACATCTGTGGCGTGGGCGAATATAAGCAAGAGATGTCGCGTTGAACTTTTTCTCAGTGAGCTAATTCAATTACCCTCACCCGTTTTATGGGGGGAGTTTGGGCGACTGAATGGAAGTACAGTACAAATTCAGCTTTATCAGAAGCAATACTATTATTTATGTATCTGCGCTTTTATTTTGTCTATTGTTTTCTTTGTGATATTTTAGGACTGCATGATCTGTCACAAATCCCGCCAGTAATCGAAGGTTCCCTTTGTTGAGCAATAGCACTATTCTTGCTGTCTTATGCGAACCTGATATGAATGCTTTCGCCTGTTTTTGTCCTGTAACATTTTTCCAGTACGAGCACTTTTGATAGTCCTCCTATGTTTTAATTAATTGTTTTATGTGGCTGTATATAGGCCACGCAGGGGATTAGGACCGATGAAGGGGATATTAGCTGCTTCTCTAGCTAGCTTGTTTACCTTTTCATTGCCTTCGATCGCTTGACGATTTGGGATCCACCACAAAGTAACGTGGTTTTTGTGTCCCAATTGCCTTAAATAGGTGAATCAGACCAGATTCGTTTGAGTAGCCTTTGATAGCCTTTAGAACTGCCTGACTGTCACTGAATAGTTATGGTTTCGCCTCCCATCCCTATCTCGAGGTTCTTTATGGTGCACAAGTTCAAAGCAGTGATCTCTGCTTGAAATATGTTGTCGTGGAGTCCTGTACTCATTTTAATGTGGTACTTAGGCCCACTAATGCTTATACCTGTTCCAACACCTTCTATTCTTGAGCCGTCCGTGTACCATGTCAGGGTACCTTTTTTTGGTTTGAGGATGACCGGATGCCCACTCAGTACGGCTTTTATTGATTACCTTATAAGGCTGATCAAAACTATATTGCATAGAGGTCATGTTCTTTGCAATGTGCATCAGATAATTTATGTTGGGATCCTCAAGGATTCTGAGACAAGACACCACTATGTATACCTGCATAAGTTTATAAATTAATGTAAACTAAGGTAGCCTGCACACGGTTCGCAAATATTTTTTTTTATCCAAAGTACTTGTCTGTGTTTTAAAATCCATACTTTTATCGATACGAATGTTTGTTTAATCAGAAAATATTTTAAAATGTTATAAGCGGAACCACGAACCACAGCATAAATACACGTAAATATGTTCCGACTTTCTGAAGTTCTATATACTTTATATAATCTTATTTCTTTGCCTAACAACGTTTATTATAAACATTAATTGTGAATTATTAAACTATTTATATTTCATTTTTAGATTTTTAAAAATAATTATTCCCCCACCCGTTGAGAAGCGCGATAGCTTATATCAGTTTTTGCCAGTTTGCCACTTGTCAACGTAGTATAAAAACGTAGAACCTTCATTATTTGTTCTAAGTAATAGTTTATTTTTTCCCAAAGTAAAATTAAATTGTTACTGATAATATAAAATTTTAACTATCTATTACTTCAGAAATATCATGGTAATACAGAAAATTTGCTGTTTGGGGGCAGGTTATGTGGGAGGCCCTACTTGCAGTGTTATAGCTTGGAAGTGCCCTGAAATTAAAGTAACAGTAGTTGATCTAAGTAAGGAAAGGATAACTCAATGGAATTCAGAAAAATTGCCCATATATGAGGTACGATCATGTAAAAATTTTTAAATAATTTTACCTATTTACGTTTGATGTGTTTTTAAGCCGGGATTAGATGAGGTAGTTAAAGCTTGTCGGGGTAAAAATTTATTCTTTTCAAATGACATAAAAACAGCTATCCTGGAAGCAGATTTGATTTTCATATCGGTAAACACACCAACAAAATCCTTCGGAAATGGCAAGGTAAGTGGCAAATTTGATATATGTAATTGTTTCTCTAGAATTAATAACTGACTAGGATGGTTACGTAAATATTTTACACAATTTCATCCTTGAATTTTCTAATGTAGTATGTACAGAATGTTATGTAAACGTTTGTTTTTGGTATATGAATAGCATATTAAACAAATTCTTATATCATTTAACAGGGCCGAGCTGCAGATTTGAAGTACGTTGAAGGTGCTGCTAGAATGATAGCCGAGATCGCACAAAGTGATAAAATAGTCGTAGAAAAGAGCACAGTGCCTGTAAGGGCAGCAGAAAGTATTCTAAATATTTTAAGTGCTAATCAAAAACCTGGAGTTTCCTATCAAATATTATCTAATCCGGAGTTCCTAGCTGAAGGTAATTAGTGAATGTTAATTCATTTTGTGATGTAGATTGTGCCTGTCTTCTCAGAAAGATCATATCTATTATAAAAAGTTCCTGGTATTGGTAAAAGGATTAAAATTGGAAAATATTCTTATCAATATCCTGTATATATCTATCACCTAAATAATGGTTTAGTATTTTTTTTTAATTTTAGTCCTGGAACGATCGAATAGCTTTGCCTTTTAAGTTTTTTAATTTGGTATGCGTATGCAGTTAGAAATTATATGTTCACATTTTCCGACTTAGTTTTTAAATGATCATCTAGTTTTAACGACCGATATCTTGAACGCATTACACGCCAAAGTAGTGATTTTCGGCAATACACCGCACATTTTTTATATCAACCAACGTGTACAAGACGGCCATCGAAATTGTTGTCATGTTTAATTCATTCTATTTCAATTCATTTAGATGGAACAACCTGTATATTTTCCAGAAACTTATGTATAAATTGTTTGAAGTATTTTATATTCAATTATTTTCATCTCTATCTTCCAAATAATGTTTTAATTTCATCGCTTTTTTATTATTATTTATTTCGGTTGTTCTAGAGTAGATGCAAGGAAATTTGTAAACATAGTTTTCTTTTAAAGAATTTAGGTTTCCGGGTTGAAACCGCATCGTAATTGTATGAGAATACCGACGTTTCGCTCTCAGTTACATGGAGCTGCTGCGCATTCTTGCAGTAGCGAGACAACATGCAGCAGCCCAGAAGAAGCTCAATGCAACTGAGAGCGAAACGTCGGCATTCTCATGCAATTACGACGCGATTTCTTTAAAAGAAACCATCAACGCCGGAAGTCTACAAAAACATATTGTAGATATTGTTGCTTGTAATTATCAATAAGTGTAGATCATGTAAATTTTTTTTTACAAGACCCCAAGATTATTCCTTACCATTTTCATAAAAATGTTAATACCTTCACCTTTAATCTAAACTTCAGTCGTACTTCTCGTTACAATAATTTTCAAGCCGTCTCAAGGTCCACTATATCATTATTTTAAAATGTTTTCATCTAATTTAACGTTAAGTAATGTGATTACATCCGTATAATTAATTCTACGATAAAGAATTCTTCTTCTGATAAGATGTATCGCTAGATACTACATTAAGATTGTGATAATTGATTAATTGAAAGCAGCACCCAAACTAAAATAAAAACAACGTTCGAAGAAATACAGGATATTTTTTATCTACTTTCGCTTTTTTCCATTCTTTCTTTTCGGATAATGTTGAAAGGAAATTGTTTATAAAAAGCAAGCAATTTCATATTTGCAAGTTATACCTTTTGCCTAGAACATCTACTTTTTTCTTATACGCCACCATTATAGTACAAACGGCACACTTTCAAAGATTGCAAATATATGGAAAAAAAATCACAATTTTTTAAATTACTCTATGTGCTAATGAATTTGGTAAGCATATACAGTTAAAGGCGAAATATAATTACGTCTACAGTTTCCAAATTGTTGGTTTTCTAAAAGGTTGATTATAAAAAAAAGGAATGTAAATAGTTTTAAAGAAAATGTGTTTAATTGGCTAGTAGTGTACTCTGGTAAAATAACTACAAGTTTTGGGTCACTCTATATACCTCATTGTTTAAAAATAAAATTTCAGCAACATCCACAAGATTTTGAAATAATTTAGTGGGAATGTAAAGTATTCGTAGTTGTATTTTTATATAATTCGCTTTGCGAGGGGGAGGGGGCGGCAACATTGGATGGAATAAAAATGAATTTGTTTAGATCATATAAAATGTTGGTTCATAAATAAACAACCTGACTTTCGATATATCAAAAGATAAAATAAAAGATAACAAATATTTACACACCATACTATGCTATCAATCTTTTGTTTTTGACAAATGAAAATAAAAAAGAAATAGTACGACAATGATTCACAAATGTTATTTATTAGCTAGCATAATCTAAATTAAGGATTTCTTGGCGGCCGAAAAATTTAAAAGTAAAGCTGAAGTATGTGGTTTGCCATTGTTCTAATATTTCTTCAACGATTATTGGAATCGCGGCCATGTACATGCATATATGAAGTAATTCGAAATCCATGATATACAATAAAAAATTTAATAGTTGTACCTATCTCTAAATAGTACAAACGCTTTTATTCTCCTCGTCACGTTTATTACTCTGCTCTCTCTTAAATATTACTTCTTTTTTCCTTTATATTCGAATTAATTAAGGAAGTAACAATTACTGTCTACCAAGTAACCTAAACATGAGTTGGGATAAGTTCTTTCTCGCTTTAAGATACGCATATTGTTAAATTTATAAATATATATTTTTACTGTCCTTTATATGTTTACGATTGAATATTTTGTATATCCCATCATCATATCGTAATAAACGTATATTCGATTTGCAGGTACAGCAATAGATGATTTGCTTTATGCAGACAGGGTTTTAATTGGAGGTGAAGATAGTCCCGAAGGCAAAGCTGCTATCGAAGAATTATGTAGCGTTTACGAACATTGGATTCCCCGCAAAAATATATTGACTACGAACACTTGGTCATCGGAATTATCAAAATTGGTAACATATATTTTTTTTTAATCTTAGTCGCTGCTGTCCTAATAGATAACGCTAATCTATTGTGCAATCTAGAATTAAAGCGATAATGACAGCTTTTGTTTTAATTTACTTGATTAAAACTACATCAGATCTTCTTAGAAGTGACATCAATTAAAGTTAATGTAGTCACAACCAACATGTGTTTCGCACCGAATACTTAGTCTTAGATATCTTTGAGATAACATCAATAATTCATGTCTACATGTACTTACTACAAAAAAGAACACACGGAGACATATAAGTTTTTTCTGTTAAACATATTTGGTTGTACTTTTCATTTTTTATTTGGATAATAGTACAGTACCGCCATAAAATTTTATCTTAAGCGTAGATTATCGGATGTTCGTGTATCGGGGAATTTCTCAATTACTATTGAAATTTGCTTTAAGGTAGGTTTTTATTTAGTGAGTAATATCTGGAGACAGGGGGAACATATTTTGTCCGGCATACATTCTAACTTGTTCAGTAGAACGACACCGGGTACTTTACACAGAATATACTGGTGGCCCGTACTGGACGAACTTGTACTCCGTAGTCTTCTTTACGTAAGTGCATGGCATGTAAGATACGATGGTATTAGTCGTATATGCGAACTTTTGGAACATGCTGTATAACAATGACTTATCTACATTGAACATTAAGAATATTAAGAAAACCTCAAAACAATTAGTAGATTCATTATAAAGACTAATTTTAAGCTTGGAAAAGTAGCTTTAACATTTATTAGCTGCTAATTCACAAAAATTTTGTATCAGGTCAAGAAAAGTAATAAAATAGTACAATAAAATTGAACTTAATACTACAATTAACGATTAGCGAGCTTTTAAGGAATAGCTTACTATCAACAGAAAAGTTAGTTCTTGTAAAATTTAAACAGAGAAAAGCCCCAATATTTGTAACGAATTCATTTAACTTTATTTTATCACAAGGAGAGTCTTTAGATCATGAGCAGGAGTGTCAAATTGTCTCCGATGAATAAATGAAATATTTATAATGTAGCGTTGGTATATATTTAAGTATTTTATAATCGTACAAAAATTCGACTATAATCGACAAAAAATATAAAGTGTATTTGAATTTTAGGCAGCCAATGCAATGTTAGCTCAGAGAATATCAAGTATCAACTCCTTATCAGCAGTCTGTGAAGCAACTGGTGCAGACGTTTCAGAAGTGGCAAGGGCGGTAGGCTTAGACTCCAGAATCGGTTCCAAATTCTTACAAGCCTCAATAGGTACCTATTCTATCTTAATACAATTCTATTAATTTTGTTTTTATTCTTGATACTGATTTACATTTTACTTTCTTTTATTGGTTTTGGCGGGAGCTGTTTCCAAAAGGATATCCTTAATCTGGTATACATTTGTGAGTGCTTAAATTTGCCCGAGGTGGCAGCGTACTGGCAACAAGTGATTGACATGAACGAGTATCAGAAATCTCGCTTCACCGCCAAAGTAATTCAGGCATTGTTTAATACAGTTAGTGGAAAGAAGGTTGCTCTTCTAGGATTTGCTTTTAAGAAGAATACCGGAGATACCAGAGAAAGTCCGGCTGTCTACGTAGCTAAAACGTTGCTCGATGAAGGTGCTTCCATAAATATTTACGATCCAAAGGTAAAGTATCAGAAATTAAGGAAATAATAATCTGGTAGGTTGATAGCAATTTCTCTATGAAGACAAATAAAAAACGTCCGTTTCAGATGGGTTTATTGACTTTTTTCTTTAACATTTTATATTTATGAATTTTATGTTTTTGTTGTAACTCTCTTTTTTAAGCCAGATAGAACTGGAAATTATAAAAAGTAATTCGAAAAATTATATTCTATTCTTCTTTTGGAATAATTTGAAAGACTTGACGCCCAATTCTGAGTCACTGCTGGCCGTATGTCACGAATAACAAACAATGTTAACTTTCGGAGTGTCAATTATTGTTGCGTTAACGCGAGCTACGGCCTTATTTTTAAAGAAATAAAGGCCAACAATGTCACTAGCGTGACTGGATGTAATAGAGTTTGTAAGGTCTCTTATAGTTTGGCCCCTCTCCGTATGCGGTAATGTTGTTTATTCACAAACTTGTGAAGCCAAAAATGAGCCTCATCTTGAACATAATTTTGGGATAAAACAATTCTGTACCAGCTGGATTTTGTACGGATGTAGGCTTTGATTCTTGTGAAAAATTTTCCACGTAGTAGACAGGCAGAGCTCCAACCCTCAACAAATGTGACCGACGGGGAATAAATTGGGATTTTCTTCCACACTTTCCTTTACAGCAGCGACGTTCTCTTCAGTACACACATTTCTTCAACGTGTTGGTGTTATTGTATCGTGTAGAGAGTACGTGGTACGAAATCTATCCACAGTTCGACGGATAACTTGCTCAGAAGAACGATTATATGGGCCATAAAAATCAATAAGTTGCGCGAATCGACGACCGATTTTCAAAGTAAATTTCAATAATTTGGTAGCGTGAGCCTATTTATGATGACTTGCCAGAGTATAGTGATCATAAATGTCAAAAAGTGAACGCACCATCACAACTCGTTTAACAGATAACTTCTTTAAGTTAAGATAAGTTCTACCTCAGCAAAGAAAAACTCATATACAATGTACGTCTGTGATAATATTTTTAGTGATTTATTTTGATTTTTCATTGTATTTGTACAGATCCGGTACTTAATTTAAGTTTAATTATTAAATATAAATAAAAATAAATAAAATAATAATAAAATAAAATAAAAATTAATTATTTTAATAATTAAAGTTAGGTTATAGTATAGTATATATACAGTATATTATAGAATCTATTTATTTATTTATTAGGTCGAGGAATCGCAAATATTTTATGATTTGACACACCCCGCTATATGTGAATCCCCAGAACACATGAGAAAGTCTGTTAAAGTATTTGAAGATGCATATTCAGCAACGGCTGGTGCACATGCCATTGTTGTATGCACGGAATGGGACGAATTCATTGTAAGTATACTTTTTTTTTTACTACGAGCAATTTTGTAACAAAATTTATATTAAATACAAGGAACAGTGATGGAAGGATAATTGAAAGTGTAATACCGAATCTTGTATGATTAGTTCTGGTCTTTGGCGTCAATATGATAGCACTGATGATTAGAGTGAGGACGTTCGGTGCAGTTTGTTAGCGAGTGTTAGTCAGCCAAGCGTCGATCGGGTATGTGGAGTAGCGTAGATAAATTGAACATTATATTTTATTAATCGTCAAGTACGTTTTCGATACTATTGTAATAGGAATTAACTATGATATATTTTTCTAAATTGTTCGTTGGCTAGTACTGCGGTCGCTCTCTGCCTCTTTCCTCCGTGGCGAGTTACACACATGCGAGACTTAGCCTGCCACCGAACGTAACGCTCATGACAAACTGCACGCAACGTCGCCACTCTACCGCCGATCTTGCGGCCTCTACGATTTTTGTAGTTCAAATTTTATGACCTTGAAATACAATATGCATATGCAGTACATATTCATTATTTTAGTTTAAGTATATTTGATAATTTACGTATAAAATCGACACACGAACACTTACTGACCAAAACAATAAATTATCGTGTTGGGAAAAGGTGTCCAAAGCTCAACAATCTGATGAGTTTGATACAGTTAAACGATTTTACTAAAATTTATGATTCGTACTTTTAGGGTTTGGATTACCGTCGTATTTACAAGGAAATGATGAAACCAGCATACATATTCGACGGGAGAAAAATTTTAGATCATCAACGCTTAGTCGACATAGGTTTTCACGTTCAAACAATCGGTAAACGTCTACCCAGACCTTTGGCGCCACGTTGCTGGAGCAGCAATCCTACAGTTTAAAGTAAGATCGTAACAGCTTTAGCTTACCTACAAACTGTTCTGCAAGTTTTCCTTGTCGTTTATAAAAATTGATATTTTTCGTCATCTGTATTTCCTACAAAATTTATAATGTATAATAGTCACGTGAATGAAAAAATTAAAGTATTGTTGACAACCTTATAAGAAAGATGGTATGACATTTAACTAGTATTATATACTATTTTTATATATATTTTTCCTTTATACTTGATCTCCTTTATTTTCAATCTTTATATATTTTCTAATTATATTATATACAGTACATATTTAGTTACACACTTATTCCAGTATAATAGACGTAAGAATTGATTGTATGCTTGTCCATTGCGCGCAAATTTCTAAAGAATCTCTATAACAGTGCGAATTCCCGAATTATTTCATTCGTAATTGCAACCATACGCTGAGAACAAATATTTCTAATGCATAAAACGCATATCCTAATCATAGCAGACTATTAAAATTTTATTTTGTAGATCATTTTTCATCCATTGTAACTTGCATGGTTTGTTTTATACAAACGGGATGTTCTAAGAGCTGATAGATATTTTGGGGGAAAAGCGTATAAACATATGTCCAATTCTTTTAGATCCAATTTAGAAGATGCAGCTGTTAGAATATCATACATAAAAAGACCTCTCAGCAGACCAATTGCATTTAGTGTCTATACAAATTATACATATGTGTTCTAAGTCTTAAGTTATCTTCCAATTTCCTATAACACAGAAAATTGGTATCGGCGTTAAACTTCCAAAGCAGCATTAGTTCATGAAGGGACAACTCATATGAACGCATGTTTTTTTGAATTCTCTGGCAATAGATTTGCGTCTTGTTTATCTTTAATCCTTCTGTTGTTGCTCTTATAGTTACATTTTCCCCTAATCGCACAGTTTTGCAAATTCGATAATTTTGAATTTTATCATTGGCACCCGTCTCTGATTTGTCAAAAGCGACATTTTCAATTACATCGACGTTAACAACTTTAGTGAAAGGAAAAATTACATAATGCAACTTTTTACATTTAAGAGAATTTTTCAAAATCGTATGTACGACTTTTCAATGACCGCAAGTGTACGTGGAAAAAGTGGTAAACTTAAAAAAAAACGGAAATACAATAAATATTAAAAGCAGGAATTTACTCACTAAAATAGTGTGCAAACCACTATTTTCAATTTTTGTAATTATTCCTTTTTTGATTTCTTTACAACAAATGAGCAATAGTGGCAAGAAAAAGTGGTAATATGTATACTTTGGACATGACTTCTTCTCTTCTTCTTCTTCTTCTTCGTTCTTTTGTAGTATTTATTAAGATACTTTTCAAACATTTTATTAGTATGTTTTAAAATTATTATTATACAATTTCGCATATGGGGTTTATGCTATCCTTATCAATACTATGAAGTAGTTGATTTATACCGCATAGGTATTCACAATTATGTATTTAATGTCATATTAGTACAACGTGCTATTTAATTATTAAAAATAAGCGTGCCAGAATAATAAAGACAATTAATGTCTATCTATCTATAAGATTTAGTCTAGTAATATGTAATGAGTACCATTACCTATACATCACATTTTTATTCTTCTGCCAAGCTATCTTGATTTAGTTTTATGACAGGACCGCGGATTAACGACCGCCTCTGTTACTTCGCACAGACATTCGTACAAAGTCGAATCGCCTATTACTGGATTTTTAAATTTGTGCAGATATATAATTTGGTTTTTATTGTTTTATTTTTGTATTGGTAAACATAATACTTATAAGTCACGCTCCTCTCACAAGTTATGGTGTGGAAAGAAGTTTTTCTATATTTAAAGATGTCCTAACAAGTAAACGAACACAGAAAATGTTGAACGTGCTTTAGTAATTAATGCTAATTTCTGACATGATATCTATAAAATATTGCCCTGGAAATGATTTACCTTTGTTTAATATTTTGCGATAGTAGGAAATTATGTTTTCAGTTCGATCTACGCCACTGATATTTTACATGTCTGTAGTCAGACAGACACATAAGTGACACATATAAGACAGACATATAGTGTAGCATCATTCAACTGTGTACCCTTTGCCCTAACGCATATGCATGTCGCGACTGGACGAATGTATCGTGCCCCACTGTGTCTCAAACGTTGGCGATAAGGGCGGTCATCGATCCGTAGTCTATTATGACCATTATTTTGCTAATAGTATGTTATAGACTGCATTAACAACTTACATATATGTATTTACATTGAATTACATTTCTTACAATGGAAGATTTCATTTAAAATAATATATTTAATTTAAAGTAATCTTATGACAAAAATAATTTTTAGATTTTGTGGCTAGGAGGCCGATCAGAATTTAAACTTCGATTTGCTGTAGATAGAAATATATGTATATTTCTATCTACAGCACATCTGTTTCTTTTTGATTAGATTTAATGATCAGATTTTATCATATGAAATTTTCTAATAAATTAATAATTGAAAGAGTGCAGAATAATTTGGAAATCAAGGTTACTGTGTTAGACATTTAAACAGTACTATATTTTCCTATTAAAGAAGTATTTAGTGTTATACGATAAAGTAAATAAATAAATATATATGTGTAGACATATTAGTTACATAGAAACGTAAAATGTGATGACATATTTCTATAGTCAAAGGACTACTTTACACTTGAGATTATTTTTAACCTTTAATTGTGAAAAGTACTAACATAAAACATACATTCAACACAAATATTTATTATACAATTATTACAATTACGATAATGTGTTTTTGCCAGTTTTTTATGTAGGGTGCAATACTATGTAATAGAAATAATATAAGACATATTTTAATGCACTAAAAATATATAGTTTTAATATGTATGTATTAATATATATTATTAAATAAAGAACATATTTATCTCAAGATGTTTCCCTTTAATGATTTCCTTTATATATGTCGAGGTAAAGTTTACATCGTATCGTATCCAAAATTACTTTTCTTACCTTATCTTCAATAGAGCTTCCTGTTACCCTAATATTAAAAATGAACATACAAGCAGCGTTTATTATTGTGAGGTACGGGCAAAGTAATCGATTTATAGACGATCAATGCATTTCTATTCAATTTGGAGAAATCAATAGATTTTTTTTTTCCGGATATATAAGAGTCTGAAAAAGAGTTTTCTTGAAAAGTAGACCTAAGAAACCAATTAAAATGTTCAAAGCTCAATATCACGGATACTTGTGTAAAAGAAATGGATATCACATTTCCTATCAAGACTATAAATAGCTTTAAAGGGGTTGACTATACGGCCTATTTGGTATTTTAAAATTTCGCTGATGAATTAAGTTGGTACTTCTAGCAATGAAGCACATAATCCCCAATTTCTTAGTGGAAAGCATTATGTATGTCCTTTATTGTTGGAACTACTAACTTTTCGCAAAAATCTTTTGAGATAGATAGGTATAGGGAATATTGATGAAAGTTGCCATGAATTGAAATCGTAATAATATACATGTATTCCATTTAAAAAGCCAAACTCGTACCGTGCGCAGCGGAAAAAGGAACACTATGCCTGCGTATAATTTTATGTTATGCAGCGTTTATCTCTGAATATTTATTATTCCAGAACTTTTCCTTTAAATTGCACAGAAAAGGAGTTACTTTTCGCCCACGCACTAGACGGATACGCCGTACACACAGAACCGGCCATTTGTAGCAAATAGGTGTAAACTGGAAGGGGTGCGATGATGGGATACGACAATGTAAATGTTAGCAGTTGTATCAGGGATACAAACAGGAACAGATACATACTGAGTATTTATACCTTGTCAAAAAGATCCGTGCTGGTGAAATGCGCAAGAGAAGCGCGGAGCTGACATACAGTCCGCAACAAAAACTAATCCAGTGGCATACAGATGTGTGGAAGATTCCGATTCTTTCATCCATTATCCATTGGTAAATCATCAACACGGCTTGTCGTTCTCGAAGGGAAACCATCACTATGAAGGACTTACGACGCTAAGACGCGTAGCATTCAGTTTACCTGAGGTGGGGAATGCGAGGTACAAATTTTTGCTAGTAAGAGGGATAAGAGAAGCCAGTTGCAAGTAAAAGACATCCCTTCAGATATATACAGGCTCTCCACAGTTCCTCTTTTGCTCATATGCATTATATAGAAATGGAGGTAGATTAAAATGTATAAAAGTAAGGTTTAGGGAGAAGAAAGTCAAGCATAACGTGTAGATTAAGATGGGGAATATATCTTCTAGGAAAAAATAATTTTTAAATAGTTTATTTAATTCTAGACAATGTGTAAAGGTAATGTGTAGTGTGTCACAACTTTGGACAAATTATTATTACAGTCGGGTCATGGCACAGCTGCCTTTGATCACCTTAATAAATTTATTGTAACAAAATGTCCTTGTGCGTAATAGAATAGTTGAAGGCTGTAACAAGCCGTAGTACTATTCTAGGATCTTCTTTCATTTCAGTAGATGCAAGAAATGGTTTACTGAAATTTTGGTGTTGTGTGGGACCGTGTCTGTTGTCTCCAGATCTTCATTTCCTAAACAACTGATTTGCTCTTCAGCTTTTCTTGACTTTGGCAAACCTGATACGAGTAATTTCACCTGTTTTCGTCCTGCAACATTTTTTTGCAATATATGAGGCCTTTTAATTGTCCTCCTACGTTATTATTACTTATTTTATGTAGGTCTTTTGGAAACCACAAAACTGGTTAGAACCGATGAAAGGCATGTTCGCTGTTTGACCCTTTTCATTTCCTTCAATCTCTCACTAGGAAGCCACCGCAATATAACGTGGTTATTACGTTCCAATTGCCTTAAATTGTGTACGCATTCGTGTATCATGGATCATTGTTATTTGTTACGGCATTACTAAACTATACCTAGAAATACCTATGAATACCTATGTAGAATACCTATGTGCCCTTTTATCTTCCAATATCTTTTTTGTGCGTAAAAATAAATTCAAGTACGTGGTGAGACGCGAGTATTTCAAGGTCCCTGAAGTCCTTGTGCCACAGTAAATGGGTAGCTTGTTCCATTTTTTGTTTTGTAAATGTTTAATTACATTCGCAACTTTTCAACATTAAGTTTGCATGATAATTAATTTACGTGCTTAATTTAGACTTTACCGAATATATTAAGTCACATGAATAATTTCAGTATTACACCGATAAGACGACTAGGTATCAAAACTTACCAAGATTAGTGGAGATATATTCAGAATCACAAATTAAAGACGGTGAGCAGAAGATCAGAAGCCAATGGGATGCTGGGCTGATGCGTCGCGCAGAAATTCGTTGGACAAATATATCATGACCATTTCACATTTAAACCTGCTAAGTGCAAAGGAACGAACCCACTTGACTTGATCATCTGTGCAACAATGAGAACTTAAAGATCAAACACACAAATGACAAATCTAACGAAAAAACATATAGGCAGTCTTCGGAAAAGGATTGTTAAGAGGGACGTTTTTGTCAAGTATTTGGTTTAAAATCATAATGTAAAAAAATTGAAAAATAAAATTGCAAGTTAAGGAAAACAGGATATAATAGAAATATCTTATAAATCGCAAATGCGAGATAGATTCAAAAGATTTTACCGTGAATTGATAGAATTGTAAGCTTATTTAGTTAGCTATTGAATAAAGATATATTTGGATTTATAGTAGCAAAAAAGAACTACTTTAATTTATTTATATTTAAGGCTCTAAAAAAACTGCTTAGATTCTTGCTCATTCGCATGGGCGTTGCAAAAATTTGGTCAAGGGTGGAGCGGCCAGTTAGAGTTGACATTTTGGAGACCTTTGAACGAAATTCAAAGATTTAAGGGGAGGGAGACCATGGCCCCTCCCTGCTTCCGTCCGGCTACGCCCATGTTCATTGGACAGTAAACATAGGTTGACAAGTTATTGTTGGTGTAAAAATCGCTATCGAATAGGCCCTAAATAATGCAGTGGTGAGCATAAACACCCAAAAGGCGAAAGAATTTGAAATAATATTCGTAAAGAAAAATGCCTAGAAGACCGAAGGGTCCCAACTACTGTTTTCAACATAATAATAAGAAAAATCAACAAAAAATGTGGAGACCCTGGTATAGGTACTTAATTCTGTATTTTTTTTTTTGCGTTTTGTATATTTTAAAAAGGAAACGATGCATGGTTTAACATGTTTTCAAGCTGATGACGACATTATTTTATTCCTATTGACCATTATTAATTTGTTTACCTATAAATTAGCGTAATATATTTAAAATATAAGATAAAGTGTAAAATAAAAGATCAAATTAAATAAATTTATTAACCGCGTTCACCGAATGGTGATATAAAATATCGGTGAACGATTATCGTTTTTATGCTAATTTTCAACATATTAACGGAACAGTCGCTGTTTCTTGTAGCCACATTGAGGCGTATGGTAATTCAAGAAATCCATATCTTGTGGGAAGTTAATATATTAAATTAATATTTCATGTAATTTTTCTAAATAATTTTGTTGTTTTTTTTCACTGTTTAAAATGAACTAAAACTGCCATAAGGAAGTTCAGTTAGGATTATCTTGGATTATGTTTATGTATTTTCGATATATTAATATCTATTGATGAAAATACTATTTATCAATAGTTCATACGTGGTGAACGCCGCCGATGGCGCTTTTGCGGTTGCAATTTCGGACTAGCGCCAGTGCCATCTTCTCATGACACGAGAAACGATAGTTGATAGAGACATGGCTGGTATTTTTGTCTTAATCATTTAGAGTTTTTAAATGATAAAATTCAGAAAAACGTGTTATATGTTCTGTGTCATCCGATAAAATACAATCAGTGCCGTGAATGTTCGGACGGGGGAAACAATCAACGATGGTTGAAAACGATGAGTGTCGAATTAACACCAATAATTAGTGATTTCAATGGAGACCAATATGAATGTTTTTTCGCCGATTTTTTTGTAGTGAAAATGTAAATAACCACGATGTTGAGTGCGGCACTTTATTTCGGTCATATATTTTGTTTCCATTTCTAACATAGGGAAAGCATCAAGCAGAAAATGCATAGAACTTTTTGCATAAGGTTCTTGTGTATATTTTGGCTATGCCAAAATTTCTGTGGTAAGTATTCCCAACGTGCATTTAGCCGTACTAATCTTCCCAAAGAGAGGAGGGTAATTGCTTTATTTTTGGTGACAACCATTAGTCAAACTAGAGAAACAATTTTAAACAATTTAATCTGGCTGATAGAATTTATATAAAGTACCCACCAAAACAAGTTCAAGGTTAGAACGATACAAATTTGAGATTTAACTATGCTTATCCAATATCAGAAGACCATAGCTCTGCAATTTTTGCAGGGGTGTTATCCGAAAGGAAAACAGAAAAGCTAAAATGTAAGTGCGACACTTGTTCGGCTACAAACTACACATGTGAAACAGATGGTTACTGTTTTACTATGACGTACCGGGTAGAGGATGGATCTGTAAAATATGGATACAGGTAAAATAATTCTTTATTTTATTAAATTAATTACTTATTCAATAATAAAGATATAGTTGAATATCGACATTTTACAGGTGAAATTTACATTAAAATTGGTAGCCAGTCTAAATTTTCCTTCTGTTACCAAATTTTGATCCTATTCCAACCTCATTCCTTCAATTGGTGGATGAAATTCGATAATTTGGTTTATTATAAATTATTTGATATATATTTGATATAAAAAGTTGTATTGTTGTATTATATTGTGTTTCAAAAGTTTGCTTATTACTAAAAAATATGGAACTACTTTTTATATTGCAAAAACATGTATTTGCTATACTGCACATTCACAAAAACAACTTTATCTTATCTGGTTTTTCAATTTTGTGCATGGTTTTTTATCTTGCCAAAAGTATTTTTTTCTTTGTTTTTATTTAGATTACACTGATTGTGTTGTAAAATTATCTTAGTGTTTATTTTAGTAAAATTAAAGATTGACACTGGGAAAATTAGCCTGTACTTTTCATAAAATTGGAAACAATGTAGGCAGGATATTCCTTTTAAATTGTTTAAAGAAAGTTGTTAAAAGTATCCTTTAAGTTTGGACGTGGAGTAAATATGTTTTTTGGTAAACTTGGGAATAAATAAACTTAAAAGATTCTTGCATATCTACAGCTACTTTAAGATTATACATGTGCGTTGTCTTATTTCTT
The DNA here is from genome assembly GCA_902655005.2 of Marronus borbonicus. NCBI lineage: Eukaryota > Metazoa > Arthropoda > Insecta > Coleoptera > Scarabaeidae > Marronus > Marronus borbonicus. Next base: position 4,885,725 of record LR737390.1, read on the forward strand.
CTAATTGATGTAAATTTCGTAACTGAATCTGTCTTTTTATTTACTTTTTATTCCTTAGTTGTGTTCTTTTGAAACAGTTCAGTAATATCTCAATGTCATCTTGATCTAAACATACAGATGTATATAGCGATTTTGGAGTTGGTTTACATTGGTTTTATTAAAACCATGTTTCTGATCAAACATTGCACAGTGTGATACTTTAACAGTCTAGGCGAATAAAAATATTGCAATAAAAAATATAATAATAAAAGACAATTTTTTATACATTGTAGCTCTTTCCTTAGAATAAAGAGAAACTCGGAATGTCTATTAAGCCACTTGATAAGTCCAGTAGGGAACTAGTGACATACTTTGTTGCTACCCAAGAATTTATTTTGTTGCTCCAGCCGTTTTTGAAAAATGAAGGCTGCGCTAGCTTAGTATTAAGGTAGTGTAGCCACTCGCTGTACTGGCATACTGCAGATATCAACACGAACTAAACGACATATTTTGTTGCTAATTTGTTACCAAAGAATTTTTACATGAAGATAGTCCGCCTATTTCGTCTTCTGTGGACCACTATGTATGTATATACTAGGGTTGTCACCTTTTGTATGTGATCGATGAGGACAACCTGTATATCAAGGTTAATGTCAATATGAATAACTAGTAACAAAATTTGAAAGAGCTGTACCTGTTACCAGTAACTTTGATAAAGTATCTAAGCGAGGACAATCCTTGCGAAACCATTACGGCTGGCAACCTGAATATATACACTGATGGGCTAAAACCGGGAAACATCTAAATATCTCCAATAATATTGCGGACATTGCAATAAAATTCAGTGCTTGTAGCTTGTAGGTAACTGATTATGAGAAAATATCGGCATTTTATTTTTACTTACGCTTATATCGGAAATAAAAAAAATATCAAAAAGTCTTATTATTTAAACAAATGAGAAAAATGAACTAATGTGATGGCTGAGGCTGTTTGACTAAATGATTATCAGTCGAGGAAATTCTTTCTGAACTTCTGATCAACTTATCAAACGTTTGCTAACAGAGATATGTAGACTCATACAAAGCAAAAATCCGCTATGTTAGGTTTCGAAGCTCATCGAAAGTTGAATCCAAATTTTTGTAAAATTTCGGCAATTTGAAGGATTGCATTTGAAACTTTGTTGGTACGTCTTTAACTTATACTCTAAGTAGGACCACAATAATGCACTGTATTCTTAGTTATGTCTTTGAAGCTTCCAATTGTGTTAGTAAATGTACACATGTTTCTTTTGGAAACGAAAAACTTGCATTGGTTCTCTGCGGAGTATTCAAAATACACATGTGATGTGCCGTGTAATTAGCGCCAGTTTTGATGTAAATCAGATGATGTAATTGAATGAATTTCGCTTGCGTTTGTAGTCAGATTAAGGATATTACAGGGATTTGATGGATTAGTCAGAAATTAAAATATTCACTTTGATGGATCAGAAAACTCAGAAACCTTTCTCTTTCTTTTGAAGAAATGTTTCTATTTCAAGCAGCAGATCCAAAAAATTTTAAAACTTTGACTCGCCTCAACTACCTCATTTGATTGTAGTAAATCACATCTCCATATCCGCTACTATCGATTTATTTGAGAAAGAAGAATTATGTGCGGCTTAGTGAATGCGGATGGATAAAATTAACTACTTTCCTCGTCACATCCATGATATTGCATCATTTCTAAAACCAAGCAATATAATGGCTGTTGATGTGTTCATCTTTGACTACAAATCCGTTCTTCAGGCCAATCATGCTTGGTGCATCAGTGGCAATTCCGCAGATTTTTTTCCAGTTTAATTTTAATTGTTGATTGATACAATGAACAAATTTCTTGAAATATGTGTTCACCTAATCCTTGATCTTTATATTGTGGAAATAAGCAAGTTCTTCATTTTTCATTCTTCAATTGCGAAATAATTGTTGATCCCACCGAGAAATACAACTAGTTGTTCTGTACTCACAACATAGGCAACTAATTTTTATTTTCATCGATATAAATTTTGATTTTTTTTGTTTTGAGAATTTCTTGCGGAAATACATTAAATTAACATTTAGTAAAATAAGAGATTGATAGTAACGTGTAATTTTACCATATTACTGGCGATTTTGAAACATTTTTTAACGAGCAACTTTTCGTAAATATAAAAATATAGTAATCTCCAGATTAAATTTTAAAGTAAATATACGTATGAAATAAATATTTTCTTTTGATATGGTCTAGAGAAACCTGGCACCCCTGCTATGGGGCCCCATACGCTAAAATGGTTGGCCGGACCTCTTATAAAGTATTAATTAGCGCCATTGCTAGATATTCAGACGATTTTTGATTGTCATTAACTCTACAGTGAATACTTCAGTAAGTGTTATTAAGTATATGGGCCTATTAGACCTAACATATTCACTGTAGAGTTAAAATCGGAATTCTACAATATCTTGTGTATAAAAATGTTTTTGAATTTTATCCGTCTAGATTGTTGAAATATCACACTTTGGTTTTGTTGTTCTTTTTGCAACATTTTGCGCGCGGCAAAATTATGGAATAAATTCATTAAATTTGAAGCATTTTGTTTTTCCAAGAAATACTCAGGCAGATTTTTTTTTGTAACAAACATTTCTCCATGAATTATATTTCTCCTATTTCTGGTTCTTAAAGTTTTTAAATAGTGGAAAGCAAATTTGAGTTTTGATAAATGTCATATGTCAACTACTTCTTCTTTGAATGGTCTCCCAGGTTCCTTCAGGTGTTACGCCTCTTGATTTTTTTTCTTATGGCGGTTGATATTTAAAATAAAAAATCTTTGTTGATAGACCACAAAGTTTATAGAAGATTTCAAAAATAGAATTGAATATAAAATTATTAATAAAATGTATGTTTTCCACTCTTTAAGTTGCGTTTATTCGAAAATTCGAAAGGATTAAATGATCTCTTAAAGTACAAAAAATCCATGATGCAAAAATGTTTATTTTTCAACAATAAAATTGATCTGTCCGAGTATCTCTCCGAAAAACAAATTGCTTCAAATTTAATGAGTCTAATGAACTGAATAGCTTTTAATCAACGTAATTCGTGCTTTTTCAAATTTGCATTTGAATTTGTTTTATTTGCAAAGATTTCTCGGTTTACAAATTCAAAAGTCGGAATAAAAGTCGTATGAGCATTAAATACTACCTTACATAAAAGTCCGTTTAAGTTATGTAAATACCCAAACTATAGATGTTTGTGCTGCGTATTCTTCAGGTTCAATGTGATGTTGCGTAATCAATTACCTGCACTTTATAGGCGCATAGAATACTTTTCATTATAAGAATTTCTTCTACAGAAGTATGTTAGATCTGATCCTTAATTCGGACAGGCTACATTTTCTTTTGTATAGGATATAAAATTATGTTTACTCCTTCATATTGCTTTAGAAATCGTTAGTAATAACACAGCAAGAATAGATATTTAAAACGCAATATATTACTTGCTGTAACAGCATACTTTTGAAGCACAGTATACAAACTATTTATTGAAATAACAATGGATAGCTAAAGTACTTATAAAGTTTATAAAGTAATAATATGCTTTGGTATTATGAATACAAGGTAATAGGTAAAAATTATAGAATGTTCTATCTGTTGCTTTCCCTGACCTATCGGTTAGCATTGGTTTTTTCTCTATAAAAATGTTTGGATTATATGCAGGCACGTAGGATATTCTTAAAATATCCTACTGCTTTTGCATTTAACCAAGTATTACAATATAAATAAATAAGAGTGAGTGTATCCTTTACTTAATGGAAGGCTTGGAGTAAACGATGTGTCTTCATCTTAAACAAGCGATTTGCACATTTTATTATAATTGTCCTCGACATTTAGGATGCACTTTTTACGTAGATTCGTACGTTTTCGTTGTTTTTTTGCTATAATTTATATCAGAATTTATCATTTTTTGGCAGTGTACTCAATTAATAAAATAAACGCAGACTATAAGTATACGTATATGTGGTAAGTGCACGTGCACTTTTGCCAATTTTTTAAACTAATAATTGATGTAATGGCTGCAAAGTTAGGACGTTGGCATCAAGATAACAAACTCTCAATTTTATTGTTGGTATTTTGATGGTTAATTTTATTTAGGGGAGAAAGACTGCTGCCAGACCTAGAAAGTAAACATGTTGTTCAAGTGATTATTTCTTTAAAAAAATTGAGGGACCCGTTGATCCGGGTGTGATGAAAACCAATTGCGCAGAGTAACTTTAAAGTGTTTTCACCGCTTGTAAAAATACCGTTCGAATCTCTTCAAAATAACGTGATGTACGCGGTACGGATTATCACAAATAGTTATAATGTAATAAGAAGTAAAATACCGTGTTGAAATCTTTGATAAGTTATTTTCAATATTGTTACAATTGCGCGATTTTAAAATCCCGTCGTTCTTATTATTCAGTAGTAATGAGTACTGAAGATGTTGCGAAAGCTGTTGCTCTAAAGAAAGATGCATTAAGTGTGTGTTATAATACGAAAACTTCATTCGGCATTACTAACGTTAATAACACACTTAAAAAGATTTCGTGTTGCTACATAGTGGGGTATTTGATTGATGTAGGTGGCCGAAAATTGATTTTGCAAAAATCTATCCACACAGAAAAAATATTTTAAGATAAACTCGAATAATCAGCAGTAAACGACACGCTGTGAAATTTCCACTCCTCTCTATAACGCTAAAGCCATACGATAAATTATAATTTGACAATTTCTTGTAACGCACTTCTCGAAATGTATCACTTTCAAACTAGTCTCCTTGCAATCCCAGCGCCTCTGCCGCAAAAGGAATGCCTTGTTTTATTAATGTGTTCAACACCGTTCGAGATTCATTTTCAATTTGCTCTTTTGTGTCTACTATTTGCATTTCCAGCTTGATTTTCAACTTTGGGAAGAGAAAAAGGTAGAAAGAGCCCAGTTTGGCGAGTACGTTAAATGAGAAACAACTAACCACTATCATGGTGGAAAATCTAGTTGTTCCTGTGCCACTTACATGGATGTTCTTCTTCATATCGTCTCTCATTTGCTTTAGGACGTCACTGTAGAACTCTGCATTAATCGTCTGACCTGGCGGTATGGATAATCATTATTGAAAAAATAGAATAGCAAGAACGTGATATAATCAACTGATGTTTGGCCATTTTTGATTTTAAGGTAGAACTTGATACGGATATGCTGTCCTCTCAAATTAGCCTTTGAAAAATTGCAAATACAAGTATACACAACAATGAAAAATTGTTTCCTCCTGCAATGACGTCACTTGGTATACTGAACCGGAAAGAGTGGCGTTTAATTGTAACCGCGTTAATTCACGCGCATGATTCAAATTTTGGCAATTTTCCGGCAGTATCTCGTATATTATGCCGCGAATATTATTTTTTGGGAACCTATTTTGAGATGGTTATGGACTGCGACAAAGCGAGCAGATACAAAAACATTTTCCGTATTTTCTTACAAAAATTTAAAAAATCTGAAGGAAGCATGTATTTCGATATTTCTTTTTTCAATAGTGGAAAGACTAATCTTTCTACTTTAAGATTTTGTAAAAATTAGTTTCAGAATCTAGCAGTTTTCCGTAGTAGTATAAGTTCATTCAGATTCAAATATTGGTAGAAATTAGAAATTTTTGTTTTTCTGTTTTAATTTTTTCAAATTTAATCTATTCACAAATAATTGGAAAAAATCATATTAGTTACCTTTTTGATAGAAACTATTACTTGTTAAAGCACCATAAGATAAGCTGACACCTTTCACAATTAATTCGATGCTGTGAGTAACCAATTGTATCTAGTGCATATATTATGAGAAAACTGGATCTAGTCGTAAGCAAGAAAAAATAAATGTATTTTCGAGGCCGAGATGGGGACTGCTCCATCATTTGCCACAGTGAAATTTTAGACAGCTGAATCTAAAAGTGGTCATACCAGTTTGGCTAATGATAAACGTTCGAGATGGCCAAAAACTGCAACCACTACCGGTAATATCGGAAAAGTTCACCAAATGGCGCTAGACAACGGTTGAATTAAGGTTGGACAGATAGTAGAGGCTGTCGGCGTCTCGAAAGAAGATGCCTGATACAGCAGTATACTGCTACATCAGTACAGCCAAGACACAATCGCAACAGTGGACTGCGAAAGATGAATCGGCTCCGAAAAAGGCTGTTCCATCGGCTGTGGAAGTAATGGCGAATCTTTTTTGGGATCGTCATGGAGTCGTGTTAATCATTTATCTGGAAAAAGGGAAACAACTGAGGTGTACTATGCATCATTACTTGACAAGCTAAAGGCAGAAATTAAGAAAAAATGGCCGCATTTGAAGAAAAAGAAATTTGTAGATCACCCACCCTTTTTACGAGATCTGGCCTTCAACGACTTGTTTCTGTTTTCCAAGCTCAAAGTTTCTCTTGGAGTATAGAGATTTTCATTGAATGAGAAGGTGATTTTTGGCATAATCTCGACAGGTCAGAATATAAATTTGCCATTTATACATATATCATTATAAAATTTGTACACAATTTTAAAATGTATTTTGTATCTTGAAATACTCACATCGTTAACGTTTCAATCCCGTTGCAACGCTTCTGTTACGCGCCCGCGAGTCAACTTCATATTTTTAATCCATAAGCATACACTGACTAAATAACTACGTGGCGGTCATCTATACGAGTTAGCTACAAATCGTCCCTCCAGTTTCTTACGGAATTACATAGAACGCAATGTGCTTCGGCTATGAAGTCCGTAATGTCAACATTTACATCGATTCGATGATGAAAAGTTCTGTTTACAAGGATGTCGCACTCAAGCCAATCCATAACTGCAAATACCAAATAGCAGAGACCACTGATTTTTTCATTTTTGTCATATGTCCTCCTGGATTATAGATGTTAAACTGGACTATTGATTTAGTTAGTTACTAAACATTTCATCTAGAATTTATTGCGTGTCTTTTGGATACAATTGTCTTACATTAAACATTTCATTTAGAAATCTAGGAAAGCGCATGCTCTTCATCATTATTTTCTGATAAAGCTGTAAATTTGTTTGGGATGTATGTTTTTAAGATTCATCTTGAATAAGTCGCTTAATTTGTATATGTTATATATTCGATATGCATTTTTAATCGACCTAACATTAAAACTAAGCCTACCAAAGACGTTTTCATTATACTTTAGTTTGAAATATGGTCCAAGCAAGCGCGTGAAATGGCAAATATTAACAAACAGTTACTGCTCTTAACTTCTTCCGGGTTTCGCTGTGTGTCAAATCTTTCGCTCGACATTTCGCCGTTCATGCTGACGGTTTCTTCAGGATAACTGAACTGAAACCCGGAAGAAGTTAATAGCAATAACAGTTATGCCGGCCGTGAAAGCTCACGCAGTATTATTAACAAATCGGTTTAAATAAAACAAAACAAATGATGAAACTTGGTGGAAATGAAAATCTTACTAAAGTATGACGTGGCAATTTCTCTTTGCTGAAATTCACATTCATTTAAAAGTTATGTAATATAATTGAAGGATGAAGACATAGCGAAGGAGAGGGTAAATGCAAAATTTGCACCATATGTAAGGGTCTTTTAGAATAGTGAATAGAGATTCTTGAAAAGGGTATTTTTTTTAAATAAAAACGTAGGCTTCCACGGCTAATGTCAGCTAAAACTAAACGTGTTCCAGGTTTGGACCCTGTCATGTCGTTTTTTTTTTGTTAAACGAAAGCTCGGCGTTTCGTCCACAATCAAACGGCGCCTCTTCTCTCTTTTTCTCTGTCCTCTAACTCAGCATGTGAACCATGCCAGCCATTAAGCATAAAGGACGTAATATAATTTCATCTACTTGGTGACATTGGAAAGATTTTCAAATAAAACAAATAATCTATTCGATTTGTCATAGTTCGTAATAGTAAATATTTGTCTACAATGGGAAATAATCTCTGCATAATGTAGTTGCTTTAGAGGGCAATATCTTAGCCATCATATGGCTGGCCTAACCTTGTTCTCATATTACAACTTGTCAGTCACAGATAAAAGTTGTGTAAGGAATCTTGCTAAAAAAGTCCAATATCCTCGATCAAAGGAAGGTAAGTTTGTAGCTAGGCTAGCTAATTTTCATTTTATGTTTGTCGGTGATTAATGTTGAATAGGAATATATTTTACAAGTAGATTAAAGATTAAATATTGTAAAGATGTATACTATATCTAATATTGTTTACTCGGTATTGTTTAATTATAAGTACTTTAAGCTATCCACTGTTTTCGTATACATACCATGTATATGACACCGCATAAATTCTTGTTTCGCAGCTAGATGTTTAATATTATTTATTTATGTGTATCTATGTAAAAGTAATTACTGTAATTTGTACTAACTGGTGTTGGGATGCGCAACAATGTAGCTGTCTAAACAAAGACAACTTTTTCCCGCCGGAGAATGCTCTTCTATGTAACGAACCGTCGTCGATCAAGAAGGCTCGGGCCTGTTGCGATGAAGGTGATTTTTGTAATGATCAGATGCTACCGCCACTTCTCTCTAGCGAGGAAATGGGGAAAGTCGGATTGTTTCCGGACGAGAACGTCGGACAAGGTAACGTGTGGCATCCCCTAACCGCTAGCCATTAAGCGCAACCCTTCGAAGGACAGGGTTACCTTCATAGTAGCGCAATAATAGTAGAACGCTAACTCCATTAATAATGATAACACGAGAGGATTAATAACAATTTGTGATTTCTTTGTAACTAACTTCCGTCAGGTTGCAACAATGTACCTTGAAGCGGGTCGTGAAAATTTCCCTTGTGCGTTTTCTAAAGAGAGTGTTTTAACTTTTTTTATATTAAAGCAACTATACATTTTGTCCAGTATATATTTGTTTAGATCGAGATCGCCATCTTTGAGATTGTAAGTAAATATTAACTTAGAAAGAAAGTGTTTAAGGGAGAAGCATGTTTTTTCTGTTTTGTTGTAAGTAGACGTACTGTAAATATTAAGAAATATAATGTGCAGCACTTTGACGAATATGATCACCTGTTCCAACAAAAAGAATTAAAAAAAAACTTAAGATTTATAGTAGAAACATAAAATAAAGAGTTTACTAATAGCGTTAGAACTTGTGTGTGAAGATGTAAAGTTGGCAAGACTTTCAATGTAGTCGTCGAACTTTCACAGCTGTGTTCAGTAGTGACTGACAAGTTATTACGGAGAAATACACCATTCAGTAGCATCAAAATTTAACAAACCTTTCGTGCTTTCTCGTTGAAAAGTTTGAACGAACAGGTTTAGTTGCAGAAGATCTGCATATGTGCGCTATTCAGCAGAGAATATCGCTACTATAAGTTGGTGTGTGAGAAAAGATTCCACGACATTTTCAAGAACTCGGCCTTTCTCAGATGACTACGTGAAGAATTTTACATCACGATCTGCACTTGAAGACATAAAATTCAGCTTATTCAATAATTCCAATCTGCTGATCATCATGTGTGTCGAACTTTCGCAACTTGGGTTCGGGAGCAGTTAGAAGTCGATCCAGATTTTGGTTCAAAAATCATATTTTTAGATGAAGGGCATTTCTTCCTTAGTAGATTCGTGAACAAACAAAATTCCAGGATTTGGGTTGATAAAAATCCTCAAGTGATTCAAGAATAGAACCATTCCTGTGCTGCAAAAGTAACTCTTTGGCGCAGTATTTGGATTCATGATGGAGTAATTGGCGTTTATTTTTTATGGCCGCAACTGTTGATTTAAACAATGTTTTCTTTTAATAAGACGTGTACGGTGTAACGTCATATACTTCATGAGACCATCGAATTGTTGCAAAACAAATTTCCTGAGGGAGCTGTTTTGATAGATGCTAATCTGAACTGGCCCACACACAAGTTATTTAATTAATTATGGAACAATTGTTTCGGGAGTCCAGGAATTCCCGAAACGATTGTTCAAGTAACCTATGTGTTTTGCATCCTACAGTGCTTGCTATCATCATTCAGACATTGGAGCACAAGAATCCATTCAGTTCAACACTGTAGAGCAGATCATTAAATGATATGATTTTCAAGACATAATGCCGTTCATTATTTTTCGAGATGGTGGTTATTATCACGGAAAATTACTTGAATATTATTTGCAGTTCGTGCGCTCTTATTGGTGAACCCTTTATTTAAATTTTTTAATATTTTAATTCAGTTCCTAAACCTTGTTGTTATGGTCATTTAACCGATGTCGCAGAAATTTTGTACAGTTTGTATTAATTACCTATAGACTACCTATATCCGGTTTTACCGACTATGCTAACACCTACGTTCAGGAGTCGTAACTGATTTAATGGCCAAATACAGTAGGCTTTGTAAGATTGTTTATGATACATATCGTTTGTAACATATGCACTTTCTCAGTGTTCAATACAATTGTAAATTGCAGAAGGTCATAAAACTCTGTTTAGTTGTTCTTGAGTCACACAATTTATATCTGAATTTGGTAAATCGTATTACTGGACAGCTTGTATGTACATTCTATATTTTTACTTTTTCCGAATTTACTAATATAGCCTGGAACGTATTATCTCCAACTTTTTAAATAAATAAGACAAGCATAGACTAATAGCGAGTTGTTGGTTCTAATTCCTCGTACGTATTTTTAGGACATTCATTACACGGTACCATACATAAGGTTCGCAAATAAAAAAATCGCAAAAAGTATTTTTCTAAAAAAAAATGCTTGGTTAGAGTTATCTTAAATTTGCAATGATTAACTCACTATTTTTAGCAAAAAAATCACCAAATATTTACTTCATAAAATTTTTAATTTAGTTAGGTTACAGAACACATCAGAAAATGCCTAGAAACAATGACCAAAAAATATAATGCTAAGATAGCTTCCTCATGGTATTGATGGAATAACTCACGGCAAACGCAACAAAAGTAAAGAAAAAAATACATTAACTCACGAACATGTTTCTGCCTACCCGGCGTCATCAGGCTGCTTTCTGAACGGCAGGCATGCGTTTCTTTGGCACTAGAAGGCGCCAAGAAATATCGAGTTTGTCGTTTTGAAAGTTGTGACATTAACTGCGAGGTAACGGCGATAGAAGGTAGAGGTCCTCAATAGTTAGTTTAATTTAACTTATCGCAAAAATACTGTACAGGCTAATTCATTTTCAACCCCGCTTACTATTGGAGATGAAGAGTTTAACGTTTGGGAAAGTTGCTATATTTTGTGTTTGTTATGAACTCGAAGAAACAATGGACCTCTGACAAATTACGTTCGTAGTTTAAAAAGAAATCGAAAAAAATCTTATTTTCTTTTACCCCTGCTACCTTATTTGGCCTTGCTGAGAGATGGGCTAAAAACACATTCTGGAGGCCGCTTCCGATCTTCTATATAATTGTACTCAGAGAAAAGACTAACGATGTTAAAATCCAATATGGCCGCCGCAAGAAGCTGTTGGTGGTCAGAAAGAACTGAAACGTCATATGAAAATTTCGAATACACCACTAAATAGAAGATCGAAGTTAGCTTTGAGAATGTGTATAGTTTATCTCTGTAAGGCCAAATAGGTCATTTGTCACAGATACGTTTTCTCTTTGGGTTCATAACAAATACAAAATTTAACAACTTTGAAAATTAATCAGTTTATTTACCTACATCTTTATTTGATGCAAACTTTGTAGACGATACAGTATAGAAGTATACTAACGATCTCTGGAGCAAATCATTGGATTTATACGAGTATGCAGAATAACAAAAAAGTTGTTGCCACTTCGTGTAGATAAGCATCTAACACAAATAGCAATAAAAGGAAACATGTGATAATTGGATAGTTTTGCAAGTAAAGTGAAGCAAAATCGCTGTTCAAACATTATAAAATAAATTACATTTGGTATGTAGGTTATTCGAATGTTCCTCCAAATGAGGACGATTCGCGCAAAACCCAACAAATGCTCTTCACCTATATTAACAAGAATTAGGATTTGTCTCTATCTTTACTTCTCCGATGTATGCGAAAGATGTTTTGCAATGAAAGTACCCTGGTATTTTTTCATTTGTCTTTAAAACCAAACGCTTCACTTGTTAGAATTCACCCTTTTGTATCTGGTTTACATTCAACCAAAACCCGACTTTTATATAAATGCTTCTCAAGTGTTGTACCAATATTTTAAAGCTATTCTCGCTGCTGCTTTTGAATTCATAGGAGCATTACGATTAGAGACGGCCACTGAGTAAAACATACTAATACATCACTTTGAAATACCTGATATTTTGACAAGGGTTAATGCAAACTGTTCACGTAGAATACGCTTCTGAAGTAGCAACATGTTTTTTTATTGTATCCTACTGTGTATCATAATAAGATGACCATCGTGTGTTCTTTTTATCCCAATTGTACTGCTACTATTTTTTTCAATCACGTCGATTAATTTCATACACTTACTATTTCATTTCGTATATTCATCGTATAGGTAAAGCGAAACCCGCCACGAGGTGTATTATTAGGAAATAATTTATTCGTAGAATTACAATTAGATTTCTACTACATACAACCGTGTAATGTATATGGGGCCGCGTTATGTAGTAAGTGAAAGTTATTACGTTAGCGTCCGCATACTGCAAGACTATTTGTACGAGTTGAAAGAATGTACACTGCCTACATGTACATTAACAAATAATCATAACTGTGTGCTGTATTCGAGTTCATTACGACTATTATGGAAGCCTACAAGCAGTGGAACACTGTGGGATTCGTCGAAACGTAATGCACAGATAATTTATGTGCTTGTTCTCAGATATTTTTTTTTTCGTTCAATCATCTATAACCTACACGATTTTTGTTGTAAAGCCATTGCTTTGAGAATCAATGTCTGCGTACATGAATCATACCATATACCTAATAAACCTTTTAGCAAAGTATTTGTCGAAAACAAACTGAGACGAATAAGGTTGCAAGGATTTCTATTCATCATCATATCATTCCACTGATAATAACGCATGCAAATAATGTTTGCGAGCTTTTATGATATCTACGTAGGTATCCCATGCTGTACATTTGTTTGGATTTTTCTTGCGCATCACTTACACGTCAAAGATTTTTGTTTAAGTACACAGTTCCTCTCAAAGATTATTTTTATGGTTAACTTCATTAATATGAGTTATTTGAATGAATGTAAGAAGCATGTTTTATTAATCATTCAACTGTGGGAAGTTCTTTTATTATACGCAGTTTTCTGAACGAAAAGCTTTTAGGTGCAATTTGCTTGGTTTTTAAGTGGAAAAGGTTGTGTTTCATCTTTGCTTCATTGTCTTATCCTTTACTTGCTTTCAATTCCATTTTTTTGATCAGTGATTTGGATTGCATCTATCTGCTTGCTTTCGAAAATGAATCGTGGAAGCTAGCAATTATAAGCAGAGAAAAATGATTTTAAGTGGACCACCCTATATGTTCAAAGGTCTCTCATAAGATGCCTATAAAAACAACTCCAACTTGGAAGTTCTTCACATATTCATTGCATAGGAGACATTTATATCGAACAATAGGAGAATGTATTGTAGATCGGCAATGAATTAAAATTAACTGAGTAAACATATTCGATAAAGCTTTCTTGAAGCTGTCTGATTTCATAAAAAAGGGAATGTACAAACGACAGCTGAATGGCAAATTGTACTCAACTGTCTTTTCTTACAGACATCTCTCCTCTTCTTGGGCGGCTCCTAGTCAGTAAAGATGTTAAATAGGAATAGCCGGTAGGGATTGCTACACTAACAGACTTTTTATCGAATTCTCCAAACTTATTAGTCCTGTCTCGGTTAGATCGTATAAAAGCTCTCGCATACGTAGATTTGCGGATTTGCTTTAACTAAAGGTTCTAGTCTGGTCAGTCTCATTTCCGGCAGAAACGTTCGCTATCCCGTTGGCATCAATGTCAGTGTGTTCTGTCCAGTTGAGTATCCGCAACCTTGTTATTACTATACAAAACGTGAAAGCTTTTGCAATCAGCTACTAGCCTGGAAGAAATCTTGCCTCGCAAGTTTTGATTGTCCTGCTCGATAACAAATACGAGGCATGTTTTAAAACTAACCACCGTGCAAATTATTATGTTTCACACATTTTTAAATCTCTTCTGCATAGAACTCGGCCGCTTAGGCTGTGGCTAATCTGTTACAGCATTTATCATCGATGTGCTGGACTCTAAGCTACGTCTTCATGTGGGAGAACAGATGAAAATTACAGGGAACCAAGTCGGTGCTGTACGGTGGATGATTAAAGACGTCTCATTTGAATTTTCCTCTTGCGTCTTGTGTTTGTTTTTGATCATCTACTTACAACCTCGACTCCCTCCATCTGTTCTCGCATGAAGACGTGGTTTAAGGATTATCACTTTGATGATGATGAAAATGTTCCAAGAAAGTTTCTGTCGAAGTAACATCGAGGGAATTGTCCAACGATGTCAAGGGACACATCAAGGCGGCACCTTATGCTCAATATTTTTCCGTTGCGTATTGGGCAACATTTTCATGAGTATAATTTTGAAGAAATCAATGTTGCAAATATAATTTCAGTGTAGTTATATACAAAAAAATAAATATTAAAGAAGAGCAAAGGTAAAAAGAAGAGAGCGTCTAAGAAGAATCAGAAAGGAAAATGGTTATTAACTTCCAAAACACAGATGCAATATTGTATTTAGTTATCAAACAACATGAAATTTGGTTCCATTAATGTTAGTCATTTGCTGCATATTTGTTAATATTTTCATTTTAACTGCAATTATACGCATGCTCCTGCAACTACTTTCCTTAAAACAGAATATGTAACTGAATGTTTTAGTAGTAGTAACTGAATAATTTAAAATTTAAAATCGATTATGTTAGACTGGAAAACAAAATAAAAATTTTATTTTTTCCGTTCAGACAAGCCGAAAAGTTTCCGTCGTTACGTTATCGGTTTCGGTTTTTTGAACTTGTACGTACATTGTTGCAACTGCCGGAAAACGGACGAACTGTTTTTCTTTTTTATTCCGTCGAATACCAGTATCAAAAACGAGAACGAATCCGTTCTGCGTTCTTATCTGCTTCAGCAACGGCGAGCAGTCCGTTTTTGCGATTGGTATTACGTTTTTAATACTGGGAATGGAAAACTTTTTGTGTGTGAATAACCGTCTATATAGTGTAACATTACACCTCTGTTATATCCGTTCCACCGATACATTGACCTTCAATCGATACCCCGCCATTATATATTATACCAACCAAACATCATGATCCTTCCATTTGTAGTGAGACTGGCTATTTTGCGTATACGTGAATAATAGTGAATAGTACACATGTATATTTTGATAATTGCTGTTTGACGTTTAGAGACCATCTTCGAAATTGAGAGTCTATAAGTTTTGCAATTGATGATGAGATCTCAATATTAGTTTATTTATATCGGTGCCAATGGTCTGTCTGGGATATTTGTCAGCTTTTCGTTTATCTTCTTTCCTTTCATTTTTACTACACAACGAGCAGCGTAAATATTAGTGTTACGTAAATGCACGTAAGTGTACAGACAGGAACGCAAATATCTAAACTGAAGATTAAAAGTGTTGATCATAAATTTTAATCAGCGTTAAAAAACGCTCATTTGGTGATATACAATTTAGATAACTCACTTTATTTCTTCGTAAGCCTTCATTCAAAGCCAAAAAAGAATTAAAAACCTTGTTATTCCTTTGTTAACATCTACAATTGAATCGGTGATGTTTTACGGGGGAACACCGATAAGCCAAAACTTTAGACTTCGATGAAATTAGGGACAGAAAGAGTACCGTGATATAAGAACAACTGGTCTGAGTTGCCCGATTTCGGGTTGTAGCCTCCTCAGAATATTTGCACGATTAGTTAATTTTTGTAAATACGTGATAACAGGTCTCTAGGACTATGCAACCGGGCATTTTTTTTCGAATTATCTCAATTACATAGGCTGACGTACAGTTGATATAATATTCTCTTCGCTCCTTGCACTTCTTTATTTAACTGGCACGTTGAATTATGGAGAGAATATGTTTTTCGACATTCCACGAGGCATTCAATTGTTTTCCGATTTGGACGATTATATTAACCAAAAATGGAAGTTAATGCACATAAAGTAACCGCAACTGGACGAGAATTTTGATAAAAAAATCTGAATTATTTGCGAACGTCGTGTGTATCGTTCCATTACGAAATGGTAAATACTGGCAAGCGCATATGTCAAAACAACAAATTTAACATGGCTGCTACCTGAAAGAAATATCAATTTACAAATGCGTTGTTTCTATTGGAAAACCCATTATAAGCTATTCAGATCAATTGGAGTTAATTTTGGGACATCAAAAAAATATTAACAATGAAAAACGAAGATTGAAACTAGAAATAAGAAAATTACAAAAAATTGTTGCATTAAGAATCACTTAAAATCAGATAAAAAGTTAGATCAAACGCAATTTACGAGAAAATTTTATTGGACATCACTACTAAATAACAAATTACATCCTCATTACTCCCTCGCCTTTTTATCACATTTCTTCTATGATAGAAGCATGTCGTGCCATCTGAGACCTTTTACACTGTCTTGTTGGAGTAACGCTCTGAGAAGGTTAACACTTACGAACCAGAGGAGATTACATACTGCGCCATCAGAGAGAGCGAGCGGTGAGAGTAAATTCACGCTTTGATTTCTATTAGTTCGGATAATAAAAGTTACACGGTTTTTTGTTTTGAAAATATCCACGGATTAAAATAGTAAATATATTATTCCGTTATCGCTTCTGTTAGCGTTATGTTTGTTTTTGATCTTTGTCTTATCTGTTACTTAGAGATCGTTTCTGAGCCAACTCCGCCGAACATAATGCCTGTGTGCGCCTAGCATGCAAATCGCATTCCCAGCTCACGCTGAGCACCTATTTTCCGTTTCTTCGTACTTCAAAATAAATAATGTAAAAAGCCCATAAGTACATACGTTACACATTCTTATGACTGAATTTGCCTCTGCTCAATATTTGATTTGAGCTGCGCCAAAATATTACGAAATCGTTATCGAAATAAATTGATTTTTTTCTACAATGTACAAGTAATTAAAGTAGATAGTGATGACAATTTCTGAAAATTAGTAAAAACATCATTTACAAAATATTCAAGTTCAGAATTCTCTATTTAGGAAAATGCTTTTAAATCCAAATTTAGACTCAGGTGGCAGGAATCTTGGCTGTATAATATAATAGTTTTTGAATGTTAATTGGTGTCACCGTCAACTGATTCCACAAATTAGAAAGGAAAAAAGCTGTAAAGGCCTAAGTGTGTTGAAAATTATTTGAGTGCTTTATAGCTAAGACATGAATGCAAACTACAAATATTAATTTACAATATGAAAATTCCAAAATACTCATTGGAAATGTTGTCCATTAGGAAAAAAGCTTATTGAAAGTTAGGTAAAAAGAAACATGTATAAAGTTCCAAATTATTAAAGGAATGTTATGCCTGAAGTGCATGGTGTTTTCAAAGAAAAACACAGTACGTGATTCAAGTTAATAAAGTAATCTGCATAAGTAGAACTTACAATTCCAGTGTCTTCCCTATATTTAATGGAACTAGGATTCTTATTAATTAATTAATAAACAATATTTAAAATAGTTTTGTTCAACTTCAAGAAACGTTAACTTCCTCAAAATCAAAGGAGTTGTCCATATTGCAAGGAGTGAGTGCTTAAGCCAGTGATTAGGGACATCACTTTTGTGTGCGCAAATGACGTTGGATTTCTCCAAATGTCTTTAAGTTTAGACGAAAATATATTGAATTCTTTAAAGGATAAGTTGCAATTTTGAAATTATTGTATTCCTTGAAGAAGTTAGAAAACTTACCATTAAGATTAGGTATGTATTTATTGAAGTTTCCGAAAAACTGGTCGAACTGCAATATTTCCAAGGCTAACATTTGAGGTCATTTCAGTTAAGAAGAAAAAAAAATTATTGTTTTTGAGTTCAGCACAAGAAGGCTTAGCTTTTTTAGCAGTAATTTTGTAACATTTTAATTTGGAAATTAGGTGCCGCGCAAGAGCTCATGACAATGTTAAAACGATGTTTCTATACTGTTTGAATATTATTAATTAATTAATGTAATTTGTGTGTTAATAAGAAACCACGATTTACTTAAAATATCCGATAAGACAGTAGGCCAAACTAAGCATTATAATAAATGAGATGCTAGTTTAAACCTGCTATGCAATTACGTTGAAAGATAAAAGAAGTGATAATCAACTTTTTTGATAAACATTCGGTAACACAAAATATCCTTTTCTTTTATATTTGCGTTAAATAACAATAATAATAGGAAAAGCAAAGCGCTGGATTTTATCACCGACAATTTTCAAATGTCATTGTACTCTTTCCCGGGGGAAACTGTTGAAAAACAATTACATTTACAAGAGTGAAGTAAACCAGAATAAATTTACTTGAAAATGTGAAAATCCTAAATATGCATCTCGTTCGTCAATAGTAAAATGGTAAATAGACGAAACATCGCAAAATACAAGATGATATGCGAAATATACCTCGCCGAACTCTAGCTTTGATACCATTGCTGAACACCATTTACCAGAAAGCACAACATAACATTTTCGATTCCAATTGATTTTTAGGCTGTTGGCGGACTGATGGAATACCGTCTCATTGTGATCCATAACCAGAAAACCTTTTTTTTTGACTCTGACGGTAATTGATTACGTATATTGGTATATACTGTGTGAAATTAATTTTTTGACAATGATTACTAACAAGCAATATAATACCATTAATTCGTAATATAGGATTTATTACGCTTTAATTGGGTTAATTGGGTCATTCGTCATTATTTTGAAATAATATTTTGGGAAGTACTTTAGAGGTAATTCGATAATTTTTGTTCTCGAATGTACGCTTAACAACGTATCATGTTTAGAGAAGAGTTTAAACACGCCAGGCGAATATTATTTGACCATTACGTTTATTGCACATTATCGACAGGATTTTTATGGTGTGCGCCTGTGTGTGCTCGTAGATTGTGATTATTGATACTTATTATGCACTTAATCTTTGTTGCTATACGTACTTAATTAATGCGAACCCGGCCTTGTTATCATTTATTAGTTTTGCGATAATAAAACAATCAACATTTTGCTGCTAAGTAGGTAGTGACGAAATCCTGCAAAATTTTATATATATATAATAATATTATATATATATATAATATTATATATATGTATATATATATATATATATACAAGGTGGGCAAATGTAGATACTTTTGTATGGTAATTGGATAACTATTAGTTATAGAAAAAAATTAATAATATATTCTCGATGTCTTCTTTCAAGATAAATTCATTGGTGGAAAGACAAATGAGCTATCGTCTTTTATTTTTACAAAACTGTAAATTTTTTGTATCTGTTGGCATTTCATTTATTTGTGAAACTTTTGACTCTCTCGAGTCACTTTTTTGAGTAGAATTCAGTGGCGTACATGGATTTTGACGATAACATGAACTGTTTCTCACCGATTTCAATGGCTATTAGCTTGAGGGTTACTAGCTTTTAAAATAAAACTTTTCCTAGTACTGAAACTACATTTTTCTTCTATTTTACATTTTACCACATTAATTAATTTTATTAATTTTATACAATTTAAGTTTCTGGAAACTTGGTCGTATTTGTAAAATTCAAATGATAATAGTACAAAAAATAAATATTAATATTTTTTTCTTCATTTGCGCTTAGTTTAATTGGTGATAGAGATAAGATAAGTCGATGCCTTAAAAGGAGTCGTTGCAAAATAAAATGTTGGAACTCCTTGATTTAGACCCTTTCTTTTTTCATCCCATATTTTTTTTGCATCATCTTTATTTTTAAGTTTTGCTTTTTAATTTTGTATTAATTAATAAACACTGCCAACGTGTCAATTATTTGTCCTGTAAGTTATTCTGTCGATCGATATGGAAATTATAAAAAGACAAAAAAAAATGAAGGGAAAATGGGATTAATGCTGAAATCTGGAAGGAAGGCGATCAAAATTTGGTTAACCCTCTAGGTAACCTAATTAAATAAATTTAAAAAGAAGAAGTGCCTAACGCTTGGAAGAATGTAGTCATCTGCCCAATCTATAAGAAAGAGGATAACTCCTTGTGTAATAATTTAATTCGATGCCACTTATAAAATTCTAGCGCTGATCATAAGAGAGATGTTATGTTTGTTATATGGAGTTATATGGAAATCACTTAATGTTAAGGAGATTTTAAAATAAGATCAACGACAGACCAATAACGTATTCCATTGGTTATTCTCGAGCACTCGATGCGGGAATTGAATGAACTTAGAGCAATAATTTGTGTTTTATTGGCAGTCAGAGTTGCAGTCGAAGCAATTTTATCGCCTTGGCTAGCGGAGAAAAAGAGCAATGGTCCAAATGAAACATGACATGTAAAATCTCTCCACGAAGGTGGTGTATGTTCCATTGCCACTGCTCAGTCCAGAATTGCAAGCTTCAAGTGCGCTCTAATGCAGTCCAATGGAATACGCTACAAGTACTCCTAATCAAACAAAGACAAAATAATACTACGAGCAAAATCTAGGATTGCATATGGTATTTATGACTAATAGGACTAAAGGCATAAATAAATGCAGTAAATACAAACTTGAAAGGATTGTGCAATTTGATTAGCTAGGAGTAACAATCATAAAAAAAAGATCGGGTAGATATTGAAATAAGAGACTGGCACAGGGAAGTAAAAATGATAACATCTAAATTAATAAATAGAAGAACAAAAATAGGAGTATACAGAATAGAAGACAGATAGATACTAGAGAAGAGTAACCACTAAAGAAGTTGGATGTTTACCAATACGCGAATATCATACAAACAGTTAAATCCAAGAGAGAGGTGGCTAGGGCATGTATACCGAATGCCGTCAAAGACTTAGGAAAGCACTTTTCGAAAGGGAAGGTTAGAGAAAAAGGACCGAGGAAAAGATGGTTGGAGAGAGTTAATCCATGATTACGACGTTATTCACTGTTGCACAATAAAGCTTATTAAAGTACACAAATATGATTTTGCCGCCACTATTTAGCGGCGCATTCTTTTTGCCACAAATTTTATAGTGTAATATAAATTTATTGATAGAATAAGGTGATGATCCATACAATTGCTGGAAAATTTCAATTTACATTTACACATATTGTTTTGCATGAGGCATAGCAAAATATCATTGTTTTTATTTGCAGTGACATTTTGCATTAACTATATCAATATTTGTCATAACAAGCGTGGCAATTTGATGTATTTTGAAAGTGTTAAAGGGGGAAGACTTTTTACGTTGTGAAAAGAAAAAACTGTTGGAGAGCATCATTGATATTTTCGAACTTCAATATTTTATTATTAATTATATTATTAATTATTCAATCTAACGGACCGTCTGTTGATTATTAATCCTTCAAAAAGTTGATATGAAGACGTTTCGAGCTAATTTTTCCACATAACATTTCTTCCCTAACAAATGTCCAAAACTTCTAAAATTGCGATGTGAACAGCATCAGGCTTTTCAGGAGTAGATATCAATAAGTGTTTTTCCAATTTACGTTTGAAAAGCCAGGGTGATTGAATTGTTATTTATTAAATGTGATGGAAATATTATAGCAAACTGATTATTTAACTTGTTACCACGGAAACTGCGGTTCTGTTTGTGAAAAAGTGTCAAGGTTAACTATTCACCAATATCCATCCCTTGTTTTTGAAAGTGAAAAGTTCTTACGTAGTTAAGCTAAAAATAAACATGATTATCTTATATATTATTGATTTCTTCTGTCATATATTGGTTTGTATATCTAATGATTAATTGCAAGCCTTGTTAGATTAAATAAAGATTAGAATAAGAGATGTAGTTCTTTCTAGAAGTAGCCTTTTCTAGCAAAGGCGCAAGCATTAAGGTTTAGCCACAGTGCTTTTTAATCTTCTTCTGACATTTTATAGTTAAAAAAGCATTAGTTTTATATCGTTATTTAGGACTTTATCGTTCTTTCCGGAACATTATATTGCCATTCTTTTAATACTTCCTTGAATGAAACTAACGAATTGTAGCTTGTGTTACTTGAAAAAAGAAACAGTGCTTTCATATATGGAACATATTGAAAAAGAACGCACTTCGAGGATAAATTTAGAAGGTCAAAAAGGAAAATAAACCAAGATGTTCTCTGTTCTGATTCTCAGCCGTCTTTAACATAAACTCCAGGGAGCTTATTTTCGTAACACCGCAACTGGAAATTGGAAGAGAATTGCCAAAATTCTCCCTAGTTTTAAATAATTGATATTCGTGAAATCAGGAGAATTCTATCTCCTGATTTCAGGGAATTCAACTCTCTTATAATATCTCTTGCTATTTTTTGCGATTCTTTTCACACATTGGACAAATTGGATGAACAGAAGCATTTTGTAGCAATACCTAATAATAATAAATTTGTAACTACGTCACGTGCTGATTGCTTTCGTTCTATTGGCTGAAATGTATGGATACATATGGCAACAACAATAAAATTTTCTCCCAGATTCAAGAATATTGGAAATAAATCGAGATGAGTAATTACCGGGAATTGATTTACCCAGAAGGATTGGTTCGAGAATAAGCCCCCAGAACTAACTTAACGCATCAGCAAAACTTATTTTTTCGAAGTTTTATATCGCACTACGTACCTTACATCAATCTATAGTAATACGTAAACATTATGCATCGTAGCCTAAGATCCTGTTTTAAACATGTTTAGACAACCTTTTCTAACATTTTCTGATAATCCCGCAAAACTTGTGGAAAATGATTACTCTGGATTTTTCGGGGTCGCTGATCATAAATCAATCTACAGTCAGAATATTTCATTAAGAAAGCATTTGGACAAAGTTTCTTCGAATAAAGTTTATAAGCGTCAAAAATAATGCTTTTAATCTCAAGAATTTCATATCGCAAGCTAGTCCGTGTTTGATCCCTTAATTTGATCACTATGCTGAATCAAGATCACTATTCGTCGGAGTTCTATGATTTCTACAATTTTGACTCGAAAAATACTAAACACACTAATGAAATCGATTTCTAACGGTCCCGTGGTTTAAATTGGTCCACAGTCATGAATACTTCTTACTCGAAACGTTCTCGAAAGGCAATTATTCTCAATGGATGAGGGGGTGACAGCATAATCAAAAATGAATAAAAAAATCGTTGTTCTTTAAAAGATAACCTCAAATGTCACAAAAAATCGTCTTTTTGGCATTATTGGCAAATTTATGTTGTGAATGGTTTCCTGGGAAATACTCTTCCATTCGAAAAGAACAGCTTTGAATTCCCCAAAATTCTAGCAGCGAGTATGTGTCGCCCATCTGATCATTTTAGTACATTCCATAGATGCCTTATGGAGTTCATGGGCTTCTTGGTGGTAAGCATTATCCTACATAAAAAGGGCAGTGTTCTTCTACGATGTTTTCTACGTAGAAGTGTGCATTCATGGATCTCCTCCGTATAGAAGCCAAATCTGTACCATCATTGGAAGAAATTTCTCCCCAGAACGTTTTGATTCATCAAGGAATTGAATCCTCGGAGAGATATTGCAGGCAACATGTCTTTCCTGGCTTTTGCCAGACTGATTCAGTAACTATGTTCCCCTGTGGGCAGTGCTGTAGACTTCTCTTGGCAGTCCAAAAATGGCTACATTTAGAGCTCCTGCTAACTGTTTAGCTCTAAATTGGTACAATGCCTGTTTCTTAAGGCGACTTGCATGGAATATCTACCATTCACATACCTCGCTAACTGAGTTACTGCTTTTACTGTTTCGTCTTCTCTTAAGTTGCGTGGACGAAGTTATTGCCTCTTACAAACCACTGTAAACAGCGTTAAGTCTTATTAACGTACAATTGCAAAATGTTACTTGACATGTGTTAAACAATTGCAATTATTTATCAGTACTACTAAAGGATATCGCAAACCACCCCACCTACATGTCCACCTAGACGTATTTATAAATAAGTTTGTACCATGCGATTATA
>LR737390.1:4910213-4952540 GCA_902655005.2 Marronus borbonicus
GATTAATTGTTGAGAATTTGTCTGTCAAGATTTATCTTGTTATGTTCCAAATTCATTGTACATCTGACTAGTGCGATCGAATAAAAAGTATATGGAAAATTTTCCTTTTGTGTACTTACTACTATTCCGCTTTAATTAAAAACGAAAATATCCCAGTTAAGAAATAGTCTAAATCACCTTGTACTGTTTAAGAATTTCATCCATTTATTTTTATCTCGAACGAATGCAAATGATAAGCATTGCGATATTAATCAAGATTTATTACATTGACAAAACACTCTAAATAATACATTTTTGAGGACCCCACATTGGAGATAATATTGAATTTCTCAAACATTTGGAGAATATACATACAATAAATGTTTCTAGATAACATACGTACGCCTAAAGCTTAACTATATTTATTGCACCATTTACCGAATCGATCATTTCTACCAAAAAAACGTAAAACGGAAACGCGTAAAACGACAAAAACATAGCCAAGTGTTTATTTATTTATCGACGCAAGAGTATATGTAACACGTCAAATTCGACGTAATTTTAAATACAGCTGTTTGTGAAATGATAGAATGTACTAACACTGCACACAGTAGCGCACCACAATAAGCGAAAGCCTTTACCATTTATACACAATAAGCAAAGTAAAACTCAATCATATTACAAATTAAATTAGTTAAATTAGATGAATACAAGTAAGCTTTATTCCTGCTGTGCAAAACGCAGAAAAATATCACAAAAACAAATAATAATGGAATCATATGTAGTAACTAATTTTCCAAATTTTCAAAATGTTAATTAAAGAAGAAGCCAAATTAGCAACACTGAAAAACCGCGCGATGTTCTTGTTAAAATTTCTCTGAAGAAGATAATATACATATTATTGAAACGTTAGACACGCCTATTTTCTTTTCTTTCACTAAGGACAATATAACACGAAGTACACAATTTTCAATTGTACTTGGACACAGCCACGAAGAAATTGTTAATTATTTGGAATACATCCTATTTGGAAGTATAGATGGTAGAATTATTACACAGTGAAGGAATCCTACGGGCTTGAAGCTTTCCAAATTTCCAAAATATTAATTGAAGAAGAAGCCAAAATGGCATCAGTGAAAAACCGGATGATGTTTCTGTTAAAATTTTTCTGAAGAAGATACATATAATCGAAACGTATTCGCAGAGTAAATCGCAAATTAATCAGAGCGTTCGGGGGAAATCATACTAATTCTGAACTACTTTCTGCTAATCAAAGTAGATTTAACCGATCTCATTGCTCTGCGAAAGTCCAACGTAACAAAACGGATGATCACCAGTATGTGATTGTGTCTTACAAGATTTGTTTTACAATTGCAATAGTATAGCCGGACAGGTAGATTAACTGATCCACTTACATTGATCAAGGTCTATTGTAGGCCAACAATGTAATTCTAATGTTCGTTGGGAAAACCTATTCTTCTGTCGAATTCCTGAAGGCTCACCTAGCGAAGTTTTTGTCAGACTTTCAAGCGTTACAAAAGTCACCAGGCAGACAAAATCCGATTCTAGAGACGGCAAGACAGTGGCACAATCGTTTCCTCATCTTCCAAACATAGACGGCACTGGTCCTCCTGGACAAGCCCCATTCTGTGTAGGTGGTTCCTGCCCTTTCATGAGATAGACCTACAACCCCACTTTCGGAACATTGCTTGTTCGGCCCAGTGAGTAAGATGCATTTTGATGATGTTAAAAGATGTGCCAACTAAGATATCTGAACCCAGCGGAGTGTACTCGGCACCCTTCCTAACAGAGGTATCGACAGTCTCATTGGCATCAATACCAGTGTATCCTGGTAGTCTACGAGTCTGGAAAGTCTTCCCTATCGTAGCGCAGTTTGGTTATCAGAGAAAATTGATCTCGTTTGTATCTGACACATCTACTCAAATGCCCATATTGAAAACAAATAGTACTACATTCTGTGTACTTTCTGGAATCACCTGCCTTAATCAAGAAGTCGCAGTTGCTGCTCTAACAATCCGTATCGGGGTAATATACATACATCAAACGAATTCTTCAAAGATGTGGCACATAGCATGTCCAAAGGCACAGACCGAATCTCGGCACCAAGAGCCTTGTCATGGATTTCTGTTCGAGCGCAGGCCATATTTTGTGGCCGTTGTACTGCAAAATCTGTTAGTTATCTGTTAGCAGTTATCCTGATTTACCTTTCCAAAAGTATGTGAAGTGAAATACACTCCCCGACAAAAACTTGGTAAGATGTTTTACAGGTTTTAAGGGTTACAACATTTCTTTGCGAAACTAGCAAAATATCTAATTAAGTTTGTATTCATAAAAGTAAAATAAACTTAAAAATATCTCCTTCAGTAATATATGAACTAAATAATAAATTATTACTCCAATGTTTAAACAATTTCTGCGACAAAAATTTAGACGCTCTGTTGCAAATGTAAAACAAAAATCAAGAAATGTGTGATCAGTAATGCGTAGATCCTCCACTGTTCTTAATCACTTCCAATAGTCTGTTATTAATAGATTTATATAAATTTAACACATAATTTTGAGGGATATTCTGCCATTCAGTCACTATTGAAGTTTTCAGTTCCTGTACCGCGAAATATTGACGGCCTCCGCCATAAACGCGACGTGCCAATTCACCCCACATGTTTTCAATAATGTTTAAGTCTGGTGACCGTGCCGGCCACTGTAAAGTTTTAAACTTTTCTCCTTAAACAATTCAGTAATGGTTTTTGCTTTATGAATTGACGCGTTATGTTGCTGAAAAAGAAGATTGCGCCCGGCCCATTGGTTTCCAAAACGTACAAGATTGTCACGCAATAAGTCTTTATACGTCACAGATGTCATTTTGCTTGTGCAAAACACTATCTCACTCTTATCGCGAAATCCAATCGCTGCCCATATCATCACAGATCCACCCCCTAATTGTCTGGTCATTTTCACTTTTGGTTCCTTTCTCAGATCATGATAATAATGCGAGTACCCATCCGGTCCGTCCAAATTAAAACGTTTCTCATCGGAAAATATAACTTTTTCCCATTGTTTCTTCCAGGATACGTGTTCTTCAGCAAATCTCAACCTCGCTTCTTTGTGTTTCGCCGAAAGTGGCGGTTTTCTCAACATTTTCTTCCGTGATATTACCGGTGACGCCTTTAAAATCCTGTGAACATTACGCCCGTTCGTTTGTACCCCCGCCTGTTCTGCAATAACTCGCCGACGCAGAAGAATTGGATGCACACCGCAATATCATGCGTTTACCCCGCTCACTTACAGCTTTCGGTCGCCCCTGGCTTTTTGGTTTGCCGTAATTTTCCAGATCTTTTAGGAAATTTTTAACGGATTGATCGCTTCTTCGTAACCGACGAGCAATTTCCTTACTAACACCATCCTGGTGCCAGGCTAGAACTTTACCGCTTTCTATCAAGGATAATTGCTTTTTTCTACCCATATTGCAAACACTTTATAAAATATAATTTCTGGTGGTGAAATGTGTACACTTTACCAACACAATCACTGCATTTAACTTTTTGTCGCACATTTTATATAATGTCTATAAACTTTGTTTCGTAAATAGAAACGATACCGTATCTATGTTTTTGTCGGGTAGTGTAGGATCCAGGAGGATTTCGGAAGTTAATCTCTTCTCTGGTACCCATCGTCAGGCTGGTTATTCTTTGCAAAGCGGTCAGGTTAGCTCTCACTGCAACCTGTGTGGTTTTCTTTCAATAGATGTAAATAATCATAGGACGAACTAGTCACATACGGCCAAATTTGTGTAAAATGGAAGGTTCCTATTGGCAAACGTAAACATTTAGCACGGAGTAAAGTGCAAAAAACATTCAACTTACAGCATTGAGTATTGGAAGTATCAAAAAATAGATATGCTAAATATCAATTTGTGTTGTACCTTAACCTTTACCTTTCTTAAATGCATCCAGTGATAAATCTTTAACCAGTAATTAGCTACTTTGTATTTTAACTCCTTGCGAAAGTAAACTTAGTGTTGATTACATGGACTAGGGAAAAATTAAAGAGTCAAACAATAATTAAAATTTAGTTGCGACAAGTAGTACAAAATAATTATGTTAATTAATTTGTCCTTTTATTATTAAAATAACTCCTTTACTAACGGCCATATATTTCGATATTATAAACGGAATAAAGCTTAGAGATCATATTGTAATTTAATTATCCGCTTGTAGAGTATTGGGATTTTAAAAGTTGATATGAAATCTTAAGTAGAATCGGTAATCTAATTCCCTATTATCTCATGATAAGGTAGTGTTAAAATAGTTTTTAAAAATCTGTGATATGAAGGTATAAATAAAATATTTGTTTAAAAATAATGTATGTGGGTTTCTTCTATATTCTATATTTTGATAATTAATAAATACATTTTTTTATCTTTTGCTACAAACCCCGCCAACTTATAGACTATGAGAAATTTATGTTTCTACTAATTTGTTTTAATTTTTTAAGGGCATCAATACTGGGCATTTTTCTAGAACTGTAGATCGATTAGATTTAATGATTAGAGATGACCAAGGGAGGTGAAATTATTACTTTTTGGCAGCGTCTAGACAGACTCGTATCTATTCGTCTCATAAGAAAGGGTTCGTGTTGCCTATTGGTTTCTCCGAGAGTCACCAAAACACGAGTCTGTCTAGTTCCTGCAAAAAAGTAGTAATTTCACCTGCCTTTGTCATCTCTATTAATGATTAAATTCTTAGATGTAATTCATTTGAGCGTTCATTAATACTTTCGCTGCTATAGGCAAATACATTCGCGCGTGCTATTACATAACATAGAGTGGAGGCTGAAATATCTCCGCAACGAAAAGGTTAATGATCATTCTGAAAAAATACTTATTAGGGTAGTGATACAAGGAGTTTGACGGAGATGTAAAGCGTACATCATAATAATTGTAAAAAGGAAATGCAACAAATTTAATTTTATTGAAATGTTGATGTGATAACATATCGCTATTACCGCTTTACTGTATTACTTACTAATTTAATCAGTTTCATTATATTCATTTGTGTTCTCAACGCTTCACATTATTGCGTTGCTTTTTTTTAAAGTTAATCACTTCTCTAATAACTATAAATTATTTCATATCGTCAGTTGCTTTTTACTGCTTTATTTAAACATGCGACAAGTTTAAACCTCAGTAATAAATATTGTAATTGCAGGCGTTAATCTCAGTTATATTGCACTTGCATTTTTTGATGCAAAATTGTGCGTGTATTATCGAAAATATAAGTAAAAATTATACACAAGATAGTTCAGGATGTTGCCCTCAGAAAAATTGCAACAAACTATTTCAAATTATGTTATTGTATAAGGAATTGGGCTATGGAAGCGTGTATTTTTACGTCCCGCACATTCGCACTTTATCTCCCTAATAAAATAAACAACAACAAAAACATTTTGCTATTTTAAAGGATTTATTTGATAACAAAACAAACAACAATATTTTATATAAATAGTAATAGCAAAAAAATGAGATAAAAACAAACACAAGTAAACGGTACTGCATCGTAATTTTGTGCTATAGAGCATTATTGTTATTAATGGTGACTACCCAGTTGACATCTGAACTCCTCTTGGAAGCCCACTAAAACCTGAATGTTATTGTTGTCAAACCATTCTCTAACCAACTTGCATGTGTGAACTCTACAGTTGTCTTGCTTCATTAAAAAATTATTTCTGTATCTGGCAAATACAGAAGGTAAAATAACATTTTGTAGGATATTTATCTTCTATTTCTTGACAAATACCACGTTGATGGCAACCAATCCGATTCTTTCTCATCTAGATTGTTTTCTAGCATTTTCTAGAGCCAGGTTTTCCACACACGTATTACAATCCCAATATATATAAATCAATAGTTGCAACCCAATATATTTCAAGCAAACGTGAGTGATGCCTCACCGAAGAACGTACATCTTAAAAACAATTAACCCCCTGCGAAAGTGGCCAGATTATAGGGTTACATAAAGGCGGGAAATTGCGCGTAGACTTGATCGTAATCATTCGACTGTATTACGGTGTCGGAAGCTGTGGAATGCAAATCAAGGTAAAGAACGTAGAGAAGGTTCAAGCGCACCCAGAAGGACTACCCCCCGAGAAGGTTTTCTTTTAAAGCACTTGGTTGTGCAATACCGGTTTCACTCGGTAACATTTATTGATACAAATAAATATTATTTTGCAAACATTTTTTTGTGTTGCATTTTTATCCAGTCTATCAGAAAATATAAATATAATACACAAAATGAGAAAACGCGTAACAAAAAAAATAAAATCTCATGTATACAGCGTGCATGAAAAGAATTAATGGGACAGGTATTCTTGGGCGGAATAAAATGACTTTTCAGTAAAAAATAACTCTTTGTGCACGTCTATACGAATTGGCATTGATAACATCAGATTAAACATTTACAAGCACGGTAACGGTGGAATATGTACACTACCGTCCATATTAGTTCGGACAAGCAAATAAATTAAAAAAAAAGCGAGAAAATATTCAAACTCATTTTTCCAAAACTTTCCATTTTATTGCATTTTATTAATAGCGATTAAAATTAAAGTATAAAAGTAAAAAAAAAGTAATTCTAACGAAAAATAAATAAAAGCTTCTTAAACGTTTCATTCATAAAAGAAACTCCCTTTTGCGCAAAGAACAGCTTTCACAATCCGAGGTATCCACTCCACTAGTTCTTCAAGGACTCCATTTGGCATATTAGTCCGTTCCTCTTGTAAAATGTTCCACAGGTGGCCTACGGAGGTAGGGCATACTTTTCGGAGCCTCCTGTCCAATTCATCCCATAACAGCTCGGTGTGGTTTAGATCGGGGCTTTGCGGCGGCCATGTCATTATTTGTAAAGTGCCATTATCTTGTTCTTCATTTAAGAAATTTTTACATATCACTGCTGAGTGTTTGACGTTGCCCCGATGGTATTGCATTTTCTTGCAGTATTTCTAAATAACCTTCTTTTCGCAAAATACCTTCGATTCGCTTCAAGTCTCCTGTACCGGCCCAGGAAAAACAACCCCAAACAAGCATAGAATTTTTTCCTTGCTTGACAGTTAGCACTACACAATCCTGCAACATTCTTTCGCCTTTCGATTTTCTTACAAAAACGCGTCTTGATTGTCCGAACACCTCAAACTTTGACTCGTCTTTTCCAATCATCCACTGTCCAATTTCTGTGTTTCTGCCCACTGCAGCCGTTTTTGCCTGTTTCCCCGTCGAAGTAGGTTTTTTTTTTGTTGCAATGCGACCGTGAAGATTTGCAGCTTTTAATCTTCTTTTCACTGTAGTAATAGAAATTTTTCTTTCACAGTCGCGATTCATTTCGGCGGCGATTTGTGGTGCTGTCAGTTTCCTATTTCGCTTGCTCAGCAATTTTATACGCTCATCGTCGGCGTGAGTTGTTATTCTCTTACGACCTGAACGCGCCCGATCTCTTAAACTGCCCGTGCGTTGATGTCTCCGAATGATATCACTAACAGTCGATTTATTAACATGTATTTTTTCGAAGATTTGACGCACTGAATAACCTTCATTTTAATAACTTCATCACACAAAAAGATACGATATTAATACTAACGCACGCACGAGCAGGTTTATTTAGAAACTAAAGCATTTATCAATACACAATAAACTTTCGGGTGGCCTGCTCCCACCCCAAAGAGTATTGTAAATTTATTACCTGCAGTATTGTCCCAAAAATAATTCTATTTGTGCCGATGAGGATTATTCTGAAAATTACTATATTGGGTCATAAAATATAATAGGTTTTTAATCGTTCTCTAATCGATATTCTTGGGACCTAATATAAATATGCTATTTATATAGAAATATCTTTTAGTAGAGTTTGCAACATTTTACTAGGTGTCCGAACTAATATGGACGGTAGTGTATGTAATTGCTTGAACAACCTACAAGGATGACGTTTAGATACTTCCAAGGTGGTACGCGCTACTCTATTTTAAAGTTGAAAGGCTCTAGTACTCCCCAGCATCCCAAAATATAGCGCCATAAATAATCCGGGACTCGAAACATGCATAATAGTAAGCCCTTAATACAACAATGCTATTTTAGCTAGCCTACGTAATGCGAAGCAAATCTGTGGGAGTTTGTTGCAAAGGTCATCAATCAATATGAGTCTGCAAAGACAGGTATTCTTCAATATGTTAGGAATTTTGGTATTTGCCGGATAGATTTTCCTCCAACTCTTAAAAGTTGGCCACTGTTCGTCATCGATCCCCTTGTACAGAAATTTATAAATACCGTTTTATCAACATTTAGTTCCATGCCATTGAATGAAGCTCATTTAACTAGATGCTGCTTGTAAAAAAAACTCGCCATCTGCATACATAACGAAATCTTCTCCAGTACCTACAGTATATTAAAAATAATAAAAATCCCAATATGGAACCTTGGGGTGATAGACGATACAATTCGAATAAAAATAATATGAAAATCATTTACGATTTATCAAAACTGTTTGTCATTAGAAACAGCAATGAGGAATTGGTAGTAAACTATATATTTTGTAGTGACATGACGAAGTTCTGATTATGTGAATGTAGCCTAGAAGTTTTTAATTTTTTATTTGGGATATAATTATCGTCGATTTATATGCATGGGGTCTTTGTTATCTCTGCTTTGTAATATTCAAATACAAGTTATTGTATCAGAGTCTTCAGCTATTGATGTCTGGAAAACGTGGCCACGTTTGCCTCTTCCAGTTATGCTAGAAGTGGACATTAATTTCCTTCTTGTGAATGAAGCCCGTTATTGTACATTTGAATTCTACATAAAATCTATAACAATTTAAAGATTTGGAAATGCAGTATCTGTTATCGCAGTCCTCCCATAAATACTTTTATACTGTTTAATGCGCTTTTACAATTTTCTGGTGTATATGGGTTTCTATGTGATCATTGTGCAAACTATATTTTGTTTATTAAACAGGCAGTTTCGGTAGGACGTTGTGGTAAATTAATTTCAAAACACGTGCAAAAGTTCCTCTCATAGCCAAGAGGATTTTTTGGTTATTTCGAAAAGTACTACCGCTGTTAGTAAATCTATCGAATTTACAGATAAAAGTGAATTATCTCAACAACTTTCTTTTCATATAAAAACAAGTACGTACTGAAACATTCTAATAGGAGATTGTAAGTTCATTGAGCTTGTAATTTGCGCATATCGTGCGCCTTCATACGATATACAAGATGAATAAGCGACAAACTAGTACAATTGTGAAGATGTTAAAGGAAACTAATTTTAAAATAAACATGCAAGTAGATACTCTAAATTCTATTGTTAGAAACACATCTGGCTTTGAATTAATCTTTGAAGGCTTAGCTTAAATGAAATCACCAATCGGCACTTAAAAGTCTGATTAGAAATAATAGATTGAAATAAAAAGTCAAATTGTACTAAACAATTTTATGGTAGCATCTTAACACGATCACTCTATAATCGATTGCTTAAACAACGTCTTTTGCTAAATCATTTTATTTTCTGTTCATACAGCTGTATAGATAGGGATTTGCTTGTTCCTGTTGGTAATCCAATGTTCTGTTACCATCCTCGAGTTGTAGTGAGTAAGCAGACGTCGCAATGTTGTAGTGACAAGGACTTTTGTAACGAGCATCTGCTGCAGAATTATTTTACAACCAGTGAAGGTAAAACGCTGTTATCTTGTCTGTGGCCAGTATACAGTACTAACCATGTATGCCGGGTTGAGATACTTCCTGATGGAGGGGGCAGCTTTTTTTCCATATCTACCAGTATACTCTTCTTTCCTTACTTATGCAGTGTCTTGCCATTTGCTCTAATACTCTAGCATTCTTATAGGTATTGCGATGTAGCTTTAGCTATTCACTTTGTAAACATTTTATTGAAAGATCATTTCGAGAAACGAGAATTGTTTTGATTGATATTTGTAAATTCTGGACCTCTTAAAACCCATTAAGACGGTATTTTTTTATTAAAAAAGTAATTGAAAACTGAAGTTGAATGCCTCAATTTTTTTTTTAATTTATTCCCGTTAGAACCCTTAAAAAAATCGAACAGGCTAATTGAAATTGTTCAAAGGAGATATGTAATATTCTCTCATTAAACATTACTAATGTTTGGTCACGACGATAAATAGGTATGTATTTCAGAATTAGGTCTGAAGTTAATGTTGAATAGTAAACTATTGCGTACTATGAATTTAATTCTAAAATATCCCAGACTGCGCGCCGATATAATACATAAATATATTTTGTCTTAATCTTTACTTTACCAATACTGTTAATAAGCGGATGAATGGTACATGTAAATGTATTTTTGACGTTTCTGTTCCAATCGAAAATCCAGGTGTCTGTCGGATGACTTAAGAAGACCTATAGAGAACCCCATGTTTTGCCATTCTATGAACCAATCACGCCACTTATTCGTGATGAAGTGTTGCAGAGACCAAAATTTTTGTAACGCTCACCTACATCCCGAATTAACGCCACAGCCCCAAGGTAACTTGCGCGCCCTACAGCGCAAAAGCTCTTGGCGTCTAATGCAAATTTTTAATCTGTATACTTACATTGTACATAGCCTATATACATTTATATAGTATTGTTATATACTTATTATATTATCGCTCGCACTCTGTTGAGGGCAGAAGATCTTGCTAGCAAATTACAGCAACCATTGCATCTTGTGTAGTTTTACATTTTCTTCACTTTCTCTGTATGAGGTATATAGTAGATTTTGGAAACTTGTATGCACCTTTTCTCTATATACAGGGTATCTCATGAAACTCGTTAGTTGGAAGTTTTGGCGATGCTATTTTAAATTGAGGTTGAATGAAATTTTGCAATAGGTAGCTATAGCGTCGCACCTATTTATTTAAAATACTTTCGCCTGCGAAACTTCCTGTTGGACCGGAAGTGGCTACCAACATTTTTTCATTTTAAATACCATGGTATACTTTTGATCAGCTTAGTCGATTGTACTCATCACATGTAAATAATTCCAATTAGGGTACCTTACGCCTAGAATCTACAGTTTTCGAGATATTTAAGATCATGAAATTCTAGCATTTATACTGACTAAATATTTGACAATGTAATGAAGATTAAGGTAGGTATTTACTTTTGTAGAATGAAATGAAGCCAGGGTGTTCATAAAGTGTTTCCAAATATAGATATTTCAAACTAAAACAACTCCTTTCTTCTGGTATCTTTAACTGCACTATTAATTTTTTTTTTTAACCTTATAAATAGGTTAATCTTTTAGAATTGTGCACCATATGATGTATAATGTGTAAAGTAGTATAGCATTGATTTTGTAATTTCTACTTGCAAGGTTGCCCTATTTAACTTGACTGTGTATTGTTCATACAAAAAACAGGAGTTTTTCCAATTTGAAAATAGCTGTATCTGGAAACAGTTTAGGAACACGTATAAAATTTAATTACGGTAACAGTAAGGTTTGGTATGTATGACCTTCCATGTCGTACCACAACGGTGAATACGTTAATCTTCATAACATTTCGAAATATTTGATTCCAATAAGAGCGGTGCAAATGCTAAAATCCCAACATGATCGTAAATATCTTCAAAACAGTTGACTCTAGGGGCAAGGTGCCTTAATACAAATTATTCATATGATGTGTTCAATCGATTTAGCTGATAAAACTTATACCATTGTATCTAAACTAAGAAAGTAGGTAACCACTTCCGGTTTAGCCGGAAGGGAGGGGCATTTATTTTAAATTAATAGGTCCGATGTTATAACCACCTATTCCACAATTTCAGAGTTCTATCCTTAATACCTCTAACTAGGGAGTTTCGTGAAATAGCCTGAGTAGGTACAGTAATAGAATATGTTAATCTTTCTTGTTTGGAAAGAGATATACCGTGTGTGACTCACGGCGGTGAAAAATTAATTACGTCATACAAGTAATAATGATAAGATAGATGCGAGATAGTATCTCAAAAAATGAAGGTTTCGGTACACTCTGCGTCACATAAAACATTTAATAATTTGCATGAACAGTATACAGAATGATTGATAAATAGCAATTTCTATTTTATTATTTTGAATGAATTGCGTTGTTGGCTTCTCCATCTACAAACAAACCAATTCATATAACTATTTTTAATACGTTTCGAGATATTTGCAACTTTGTCCTCAATCACCCAAATGAAGATATATCTATTTACCTCAAACTATCGGAAATGCAAACACATTTTCACGCCAATCTTTACAAGATTATATTGGCTCTGTCTAGGCATATGAACGCCTTCGAAACATACAGGCTGTTATTAGTATTAAACACCAATCTTCAACATATACAAACATCAGAAACGTAAACGAAAGAACATCATATTTTTAATTTAGATACATATCTTTAACATTTTTATATGTTGCACATGTTTAATGTTGAAAGGAAAACTGATATTTACAGTTAAACACGAGTCCTGCATTTGTCAAATTGAAGATTTTATGTTATTTGAAGCATGAATTTCAATTGGTAAACAACGCAAAGTATCGGCAACCTCCGCACCGAATCATTCAGTCACTGGTTGATGATGAGGACCATTCGTGTCCTCGATGTCCCGGACTAATCATATTACTATATAATAAATTAAACTTGTGCTGAGGTTGCCGATACTTATGCGTTGTTTACCGTACTACGCCACAGTACTTGCTATCATTATTAATTTCACTGATGTAGAAAAAGAAAAAAACAGAATTACAATGGTTCTTTTTTGCGAAAAGGACCAAGGGACCTACAAACGTTCATACAGGCTAACAAAAAACAACCAGTCACACAATTAAAATTAACTATGAACAATCTTATAGCTTATCTACTTACTTATCAATCTACAGTGAACGCTCGAAATTCCTTCCTTCCCCTTGGGCAATTATTTGCAAAAGCTATTCTGCATTTTTCTTAGCATAGTAGCTGTTGCATTTCGAAATGCTTGTATGATCCCTAACTTTATATACGCACATTTTACGTATTAACCATTTTTTTTATGATTCATTGTTCAAGTAGGCTTAAAATTTCATGTCAACAATTAATGCCAGAATGTTTTGTTGATGGTTGTCATGGTAACCAAACAATACTAACACCAAAAACTACTTGGATGCATTATCCCAGTGCAGGTGTCGTGGTTAACCGTTAGTTAGCTTTCAATATTAGGCATGTGCATTATTATAGAAAAATATTGGAAATATAGATTCCCTCTACGGAGAATACAAAAAAAATACATGTTGTCGTTTAAAAGAATGACGCTTCTGTTGTTTGAATTTGGTAAAGTTTGGTGTTCAATAGCGATCACTTTGTATATTTCGAAGGCGTTTTAATATCGCGTGTAGATAGAGCCAAGTGGACATATTAACCTTGTGAAAATGTATGCTAAAATGTAGAATAAGCATATGAACTAATATTAGGTTGATTTATTTCTATTTTTAACGAAACTAAAAATATAACAAAATACAGCGTGTTTTATTTAAAATAATAAAGTAGGTTTTTGGTCCTTTACTTATCGACCACTCTGTATCTCCTGAAATGTTTTTGAAAGAGAACTTATGCTGTCTATTACATTATCTGAAAATGTTGACTTTCTACCATCTACAATTCTACTGTATGTTTCTGAATTTCGTGGATTTCCGTTGTCAACTGTGCGACCGAATTTATTTATTTATGTTTATTAATATTCGATCCTACGATTGACAATAGAATTATAAAAATTTGAATTTATTTATTAAACAATGTGTGTGATGCGAATTACGCCGATATTTTTAGTGTTTGACGTATTGCAAAAAAAGAGAAATTAAGTAAAGATTGAAAAAATGTATTTAATAAATAAGGCCTTTGCTCATTATAATAAATATGTATTTTATTATTAATTAATATGATAGCACGCTTATGTAAATTTCCTTTGTCTTTGGTTAGGATAAGCTTTGGGTTCCGGAATATTGGCTGCTACGACCTTGCAAAAATTTTGATGAAATCAGAAATAAAGCGTTCGGTGTTCCTTTATTTTATATTTCTTATATTCAGATTGAGAATAACGCGTACATTATTTTTATTCTTGATGTACAGGGTGAACATTCTAATTTGATATCACTGTTTATCCGCACAAATAATGAGTAATCTTGACATTTTCAAATTATATATGTCATATACTATGCTGTTTTCTGTTTACGTTTTATATTTAATGCTAAAACTTTTCACACTAGATACGAGGAATAACCATAAATTATTATTTTGCTTTAATTGGTCACTATTTGAATTTATGCTGGTGAAGAAAAGGGGGTCTTCAATGCGTTTTCGACGGATAGCCTCTTTTCTCTGTCTAAATCACATATAATTTTTATATTCTTATTTAAATAATGGTGGATACAATAGCAATTTTATATAGGATTAAGGAAGCATTAAGGAAGTGTTCTAGTTTCAAAACCCGCAACCTCTATTTCCTCTGATTTTCTAGGGAGAACAAGAAACATGTACTTCAAAATGTTTAGTTGCTAATATTTAAAGCTATTACAGCATTACACTTTAACAACAGGAGATCAGTAACTCAGTTTGATAGGACTGAATACTAACCGGTTAATAATTTTATGAGTTGGGATCAAATAACAGTGGGTAATTAATCCTCTGAGTTAACCTTTTGTATATTTATGAGGTAGAAAGCAATATTATAAATGTAAAAAAAAAGAAAGATCTACTCTGTACGCACTGAAACTGGTAGCGTAGTGCTTAGAACGATTGTCGGAATGCAGAGGCCGAACCCCGGAATTCCTAATTCTCAGGGTGCGATTTCCGTGGATTTTCCCACCCCGTGGCGAATCGTGAGGATGAACAACTTAAGACGCATCATGGACGCAAGTGAGATACTAACTCACTCCTAACCGATGCCCTACGCAATTGGCGAATATATAAAGATATAAATTACCACCCACATCTTCAAACCATGAATAGCAAGCAAGAGTTGTCAATTCTTATTTTACTTTGCTGGGGCTGTCTTAACTGAAAATTGCAGAATTTTCAACTGTGATTTTAATTATCATAGCGAATTAGCAACTTTTTAATACAATTCCGGTCAATGATGACCGGAATTG
Source organism: Marronus borbonicus (assembly GCA_902655005.2). Lineage (NCBI taxonomy): Eukaryota > Metazoa > Arthropoda > Insecta > Coleoptera > Scarabaeidae > Marronus > Marronus borbonicus. Next base: position 4,925,362 of record LR737390.1, read on the forward strand.
TATTACGGAAAATTTCCATTAGGAAGCATTGTCTCTAAAACTGAATTAGTTTAAGTAACGGTGAAGTGATTGTGTTTCATTGTTGCAGCATTGCAAAATTTATTTATAGGAATAAAAATATTCAATTGAACACTTTAAAGTCACTCCTCGTGAACTTGTAATATTAAATATAAAACTTGCAAATGGAATTCTTTATGGCGGTAGTTTAAAATTTTAAGAGATCTCATTATTTGTGACGATAAAGACACGGTACCAAATTAGAATATCCACTATATTCATAATTCTGGCATGGTGTTACTATTTGGATGAAAACCAAGCACGCCAACCTATTTTTTATTTTAAAGCTATAGAAAAAAAATACTATTATAATTCTTACAATTATATTTTGGAAAATGTGAGGCTTATCTAATAAAATATCTTATTCACAGCTGCATATTGCAGAATAAAGCTATAATCATTTAACTTGACGTCGTGGGTCACCCGTGTATCAATTTTTTTTCCTGGGAACGATTATTATTACTGTTTATCGTATATCACCATATCACCTGGTTAACTTTTCGCGTGTAGTCCGTCAATAGTTTCTACGAACCTATTTCTTTTAAGTAAACAAAATTTTAGATTAAGTTAACATTGATGAGTTCATTTACCTTCCAAAATCAAAACAGTAGCGTACCATACTTAAGCGTGCTATTAATACATTGTTTAAGTTTTAAATAGTACGCATATTTGCAATGTTAAGCTAGTTTATAATTTAGCACGTAAAATACTTTAATTCTAAACTCTGTTGGTGTATACAAGTTCGTTTCCAACTTTTTAATCCTGGTTAGTTCCTATTACCTGCATTAACTTTCTTTCTTTTGCAATTGAGCGCACATTGTAATTTTTGCATTCTATACAGCACTGGTGGCAGTTAAATCTTTTGTATATAGTTTACTTCTTGTGAAGGTTATTTTCAGGAAAAAGAATATTTTTCGAAAAATTAGCTAGCGAAAGGTGTAGAAAATTTGTAAGGCATCTTCAGTCTCGGATAAATTACATGGTGCTATTGTTTTCTGCAAATTTAATAAACGAGGGGCATCCTTTTCTTTCTTTTTTAACATCAATTTGTGTCTTCGGAGATTTGTTTTTATTACGCCCAGTTTTCAGTAACACTTGCTAAACAATAGCGATAATTTTTGTCCCACTATTCAACCCGCCAGTTTCATTTTGGTTAAAACAATGTGTGGTATAAGAAATCTTATTAAAAAATTCTTATTGGTCTTTATACAGATGCCTTAACAAAAGCAACTTATATTTCAACCCAGAAGGTATGGACGTTTGCAAAATACAGAGAAATGAACCGGGCATTGGGTATAGTATCAGTGAATGCTGCGAGGACGGTGACTTTTGCAATGAGCGACTGAACCTGACGGTGAATGATTTGATCAAAACAGGTTAGGATCATAGTACATTCTCTGTCTCAGTGGGTCAAATCATTACAATATCGCAAAGAAACATCAACAGTTATTAATTGGGCGTCCCCATTTATTTTATTTATTTATTTTCACATGGAACCATGTATTGTTATATGTGCGGGGTACTCATCTGGTCTACACATATTCAATTGTAATTACAACAAAATTCTAAAAACTGTTGTTTTTACCCGTTTGCCGATATTTTAACGCTTGCAAACTTCAACACTTTCTGGTTGAGCGAACATGAAAAAATATGTTTAAAAAGAAATTAACACACTTGTTTACTTTACAACAAATAATTCTCATAAAAATTAAATTCCATGTAAATTGTATTAATTTTAAGTGGGCTTTAGAATTAACATCTTTTTAATTCCGGTACTTTTATCAGTTATTTATCTAAAACATTTGTTTTAAAGAGAATTGCAATAGTGCTTACTCATTTTTTTAATTTCGAAATTAGTAAAAATTAGTCCATCTTGGTATACCTTGATATGTTTAATATCAGAAGAAGGCTAAATTGCTCGAAATATACTCAGTCTGCTTCAGGTCTAGAAAATGCCAATAATATTTGTTTAAGTGTTATTGGAATTGATAGTGTAGACCAGGTGATTTTGTGAACGTCTGCAATGTATGTGACGTCAAAATTATGTCTATAGTGATGGACATAAGTCTTACAAACAACAATTTTTCTGTAGTAATTGCTGGTTATTTCATGAGAGAAATGAGTAACTTATCCCAATTTGATTTTCCAAAGTTGTAACATCCAGTCAAAGCGTTATTTGTCTAGCTTTGGCCTTGTCAATGAAGTGCAACTCACAATTGCCTTTTGTAAACTCTACCTCAGTACGATCAATAAATTATGCTTTGTTTACTTTGATAACACCTACAAATAGTATCTACATTAAATTCATACTAAAATCGTTCCGTCAAATTTTGCATGTCCATTCTTATGTTCATCACTGTGCCCAGGATGTTTTAGGGTATCCTAGGAAACCAATGGCTGACATTGTGAACCGAAAAGAGGGTTTAATTTATATTTTGCGATTAATATGTATACACATTTTTATGTTTCAGACCAAAATCAGTGTGTCATGTACGTCATACTAGGATTAAAAATATTTTCATTTAAACGTTTCTCCATACTGTATATCCCTTACTGTACTTGATCGAAACTTGCATGCTTTGTGGAAACGCTTTACCGCTTTTGCTTGATGGCTCATTTAGTCGTAGTATAATTTTAGGCGTAATTGTAGTGAACTAAGTGGTAAGTTTTTTCAATTCATATTCGTAATTCGTATATATTTTTTGGATTCCTTGTGTATGTTCTCACTCATTGTGTAATCAAGTTTCTAACTCGCTTGATTCTAACAGGCTAACATATTTTAAAGAGCAGATAGCTGTTGATGGTGATTGTATTGACATTCGGTGATGTATTTGATTTATGTTAAGGTATTAGCGTTTATGGAAAACATATTCAACAGCTGTCTCGACTTTTGATTTAAGTAAAATTGCTTTTTGAAATTTCGATATCTGTTCCCCTTGCACGTTGGTTGTCCAAGCGCTATTTACATTGCTAGAAATACCGTTTTTTTAATTGTAAGTCTTGAACAACGAATGTGTAGATTGTTTTGTCAGTCGTTTATATTTTACCGCATTAATAGCGGTGAAATAGACAATATAGCGAATTAAATATTGATAAATTGAACAGGTATAAAAATTAAGAAATCTGCAAATGTAATTAATGATAAGTTAAAAAGCCACGTATGATTAAAGCGCAAAAGATGGGAGCAATCCTCATTGAAACGAATCCAAATCATTTGGAAATTAGTAGGTGCCATATTTAAATTTAAAAGAACATGGAATGAAACACATACTGTTGCTTAAATTCATGGCGGTGGTAGACAAAGGGTATCTAATGAGCAGTAAGCCCGGTAATAAACATTCTAACGGATGACTTTTTTTTAAGTGTCCGAAATGCTGTTCAAGAAAGTAACTTTACAGGATCGTGCTGACCTGCGTTTAGAAGAATGAAATCTAAATTTTAGTGCACAAGACTTAGTTATGTAAGGAGATATGTGAAGAAGCGTAATTTTTTTGATTACTTTGGATGGCGTATGTTAGAAATTGGATCAAAGATTCGCTGGTACCTACATAATATTGTGCATGGCAACCCCAACCGGTTTTGCTGGTGTTGTTTGGTTTGCCAATAAGATTATAAATTCATTCATTGGCCAGCCAGAAGTACTGACTGGAATCCATGTGAAAATGTTGAAAATTAATGTGTTTTTTTCCATGTCAAATCGTAATCGAAACCCCTGGTTGTTGGACTAAATATTAAACACGTAATTCGCTTGGTATTTCCAACGTAATTAAATATCTCACATCTCACATCTTCCGTTTGCCGGACGGATCTTTTGATCGAATATTTAATTACCAAGGAAATCACGGATTTTCACAATTTACCGAAGGCAGCTAAAATATATTAATTAATAAGTCGAAATATTGTAGATAAATAGCAACTAGATATTACAAAGTGCATTGGAGCCCGTGATGTGGTGATTAGCAGGTCTCTCCAGCAAACGGAAGATGTCAGGTTTGATTTCTTACCGAGGTGAGGTTTTTTTCAAATATTTAATTACGTTGGAAATGCCAAGGAAATCAGGGATTTTCACAATTCACCGACAGAAGCCAAAATATATTTCAATTCATTACAATACTAAATTAGAAAAGAAATAAAATAAATTAAAATCAAAAAAATAAATCTTTTAGCAGACGAGAAAATATGTCATGCACTGACTTCAAGTCGGCCTAATAGGAAATTTTAGTACCTCAATAACACCTCCGTGTGCAGTCATCATGACCATAATTTAGCTTATATACCTTTATAGGGTAGGTTCTTCTATGCCTATGACTAGCAATCACATCATTGCAACAGAAACACCGTCAAGTACACTTTGCTTCTCAGCGGAACTGTATATTTGAATTTATGTTAGAATTGCATATGATACAGCTCCTTCCAAAATTTTGAGACAAAAAACAAATGTTCGTTAGGCTTTAAGCTACTCTAAATCGCTAAAGTTGTACAGTTCATCTGATAGATTTTCATCTTAGTCGTAGATCAAACGACTTTATCAACAGGAAGACAAAGGCATAGTGTTGCAATTTACAGAACATTTATTAAATAGAATTGCCAAATAACATAATTTTTCTTTCCAATGTTATGCCATATATAACAAATTCTTATAAGTAATTCTTGAGGAAGGAGTTTGACATTTTTGCATTAATATTCTCGACTTAAAATTTGGCAACAATTACAGTACACAAGCTTGCATCGACATGTTTAATTAATGGCATAAAGTTAGCATCAATTAATTTTCGTATTAAAAAAGAAAATGAGATTTTCTTCGTGCATGTCTTAATTTTCCAAACAAATTTACTTAACATTTTGGATCTCGCAGTAGTTTGATGCCATGAACAATCTTAAATAGACATTGACATTCTTCAGAAGGAAAAGATTTCTGCTGTTTTTATACTTGTTCAAATTTTTCGCTTTTCGATATTTCACCCTACACATTTTTCTTTCTTTCAAGTCATCAATTTTAATTATAACTGTGTGATAAACTTTAGGTTCCCGATGGGGTACGTGGGAAATCGCAGCAATTATTGCTTTCCCTTGTCTTTCGATCACTTTCGGGGTACTTTTCCTCTTCCGCCGTATATACCATAATAAAAACACGATGCACGACCCGCTACCACCTATTGAGGATAGTATGGAAGCTCCCAACTTACCCATCTTGAACAGTAGAGTGAGCCTAAAACATATGATAGAGATGACAACAAGCGGAAGTGGTTCAGGTACGTAAAATTTTATAATAAAATAACTAATTTTAGGTATTTAGATCTAAAGGCTCAGTCTTCCTTAGTTTACTCAAAAAGTCAAAGTCAAGAACGTACTTTTCTTGTATCGTTTCTGAAGAGTTTTGAAAGACCAAATTACTGTCCGTATATACAATCTGTCTACTGTTGAATTTGACAATAGATCTGGACAACAAATTTTTGGGTTGGAATTTAATATTTGGGAAATATGTTTCGCTTGGTCTAAAACTTATTTTTTGGAGTCAGCCTTCGTTTAGTAATTTGACCAGCTTGGAGATCTGTCCACTACTGTTTTGCTTGCTATTGGGAAAGCAGGCGTTTAGGATGGTCGCCTTTAGAAGGCTCTTTGTCGTCCAGGGCTTTTAGCTTAGCTTCCTGCCAGAATTGCAGCGCGGCAGTGTTTGCCTTCAACCACTCAACTGTGGCTTCATTAGCGCAATTTGCCGCAAGCTACCCAGCCTTGAAGGTTTCACGGCTTCTCCTTTAGTGTCGACGATCTTTAGGAGTCTCACCTCTTCAATGGCCTTCATTTAGTCCATTGAGAGGTTCACCTCTGGATAGTCGTAGTGCAGTATATCCACTATCTTCCCTTAAGGGGCTTCTTTGAAGCTGGGACCTCCAGCTGCTATGAAATTTTAGTCCCACTTAAAGTTTGAGCACTGTTAACTGTCCTTCGCTTCTTGTCAGTAACTTCCGGATTTGGGCCTTCTGCCTTTTTTTGCTTTACCTCCATTGGTTGTAGGGCTTTCTGTCGCGCTTCTTCAGGTTTGAGCCCTTGCATTGTCAGCCACTTTTTTTTTATTTCTTATTTACCGCTAGTCGGAGCTTTGTGATAGACTCCTCTAACTGTACGCAGATAGATTTGGATTTGTCACTATCGCAAGAAGTGGAGGCAATTAGATTTTCCTCTGCACTTGTTGCAGACTTGGTAGGAGAGGGATTTCTTCCTCTGATGTGCTTAGAGTGGTATCTGACTCTAAAGTATTGTTTGTTCGCTCCCATATTAGTTCCAAGAGCAGGGAAGATCTAAAGATCAACCGGGATAGAGCTCCCATATACAATTACCCCTTTCGAACGGGAAACCTAGTTGAAACCGGAGGTCGGCAGGTACCTGGAGTTCGCTTATTCGTGACTAAGATTAACCCACTTGACCATGCCCGCAGGGGCAAAAAGTCTTTAGCATAAGCTGTTCTACCGTTTATGGCTTTGAGGTTTTTTATTGAGGTTATCTCCTCTCAACCCGAGCGGTTAAACCAAGGTCCCCTACACAAGTCCATCTATAAGGCGGGCAGGTGTATGGTATATCACCAGCTGTTAGCTTGAGTAGCTAGAACAGACCGCCGACACCGTTGATATCTATGTTAACTTGATCTATTTATATCTTTTTTCTTTGATCGCAGGACTTCCACTTCTAGTTCAACGAAGCATAGCCCGGCAAATCCAATTAGTGGAAATAATCGGGCAGGGGAGATTCGGAGAGGTTTGGAGAGGACGATGGAGAGGAGAAAACGTAGCTGTCAAGATTTTCAGCTCCAGGGAGGAAAGGTCTTGGTTTAGGGAAGCTGAAATTTACCAAACCGTGATGCTTAGACACGAAAACATTCTGGGTTTCATAGCTGCTGATAATAAAGGTATCTTCATGTTAAGCATAGTATTGATAGTATTGATATTTTCAAAATGTAAAAAAAGAACATTGTAATTGTAATTTCGGTTGTAGATAATGGAACTTGGACGCAGTTATGGCTTATTACTGACTACCACGAATATGGTTCCCTGTTCGACTACTTAGGGAAGAATACGTTGGATGTGAGTTCTATGATACGAATGGCTCTTTCTATAGCTACTGGTCTAGCACACCTTCATATGGATATTATGGGAACTCAAGGTAAATTTATTAGGGAAAACAATTACATTAAGGCTAAATTTATTATCATCTGACAATTCATGTGGGACCCATTTGATTAACTTCCACGTTTTTCCTAATTGCAAGAATGTGAAAATGCAAACGAATGGTTTCATTGTTCACCTTAAATCTTTCTGTAATCTTTAAGCACGTTGCTCTGGAACTTACCTCCACAACCTGTTGAATATCCTCGTTGTTAATAATCTTCGATCTCCCAGACCGTAATTCATCGGTTAAGCTGAAATCTACTGGAGATAATTTCTTCGATCACTTGCAGCTTCGCGGCACATGTTTTTGCGCCGCCGCTACAACTTTGGTGCCGAGTTTATACTGGGAGAGTAAACAACTTCGAATTAAAGTTTTATTCGAAATCAGATAAAACATGTTTTGTTTTTGTCGTTTCTAACGTAAGCACTTCAAAGAAAACAGTAACCAATAGTGGAATTTGTTCACAGGGAAACCAGCTATTGCTCACAGAGATCTGAAATCCAAGAATATCTTGGTAAAATATAACGGTACCTGCGCTATTGGAGATTTAGGATTAGCTGTTAGACACAACGTAACAACAGATACTGTCGATATCCCCTTAAATAATAGAGTCGGTACAAAAAGATATATGGCCCCAGAGGTAAGAGTATTCGCTTGATATCATTACCAGCAAGATGACCCTGATATACGCCAGCAACACTAAAGCATCGGTACACTTCGCACCACACAAGTTTTTGAGGAAGCTTGGGGATCCCATTATATGACCTATAATGGCAATCCATGCATCGTGGAAACAGCTGTTCCGGGGTGGTTAATTAAACTTGTGCGGTGCGAAGTGTGTCGATACTTTAGTGTTGTTTGCCATACTACGCAACAGTCCTTTCTATCATTAACGTACGCTGTTGTATATATAGGTGTTAGATGAAACCATGAACATAAATCATTTCGATTCCTTCAAAAGAGCAGACGTTTACGCTCTGGGATTAATATTTTGGGAAATAGCTAGAAGATGTAACGTTGGCGGCATCTATGATGAATATCAATTACCGTTTTACGATGCCGTACCATCGGACCCAACTATCGATGAAATGAGGAGGTGCGCGCTTAGTCATGTTATTGAAAGTATTACACGTTGTCTACTGTTTTATTTGATTTTTAGAGTGGTTTGCGCAGAAAAGCAAAGGCCGAACATCCCAAATCGTTGGCAAAGTTGCGAAGCGTTACATGTGATGTCGAAACTAATGAAGGAATGTTGGTACCACAACGCAACGGCTCGTTTGACCGCCTTGAGAATCAAGAAAACTCTCTCTAATTTCAGAGCGTCGGAAGAATTAAAAATATAGTTTACGGTTGCAAGTAATATATTAATTGGTAAGATTTTTTGCATTATTGTGGTCATAGTGTTTTCCAGTAAACGGAATTATTGAAAAATACAAACAATTCCTGTAAATCAATTTACGAACCACGGCTTACGATTCTATCATCGTTAAACATACAGGGAGTCAGAAAAGATCAAAGAAACCTGGAGGGAAAATTGTTCGACTCAAAATATACAGAAAAGTCTTAATGAACATGGATGTGGACTTCTTTTTATAGCATTTGCACATTTTTTTGCTTTTCTTTTAATTCACTAGCAAAAAATTGTATTTAATTATTGTAGTTTTATTATTATTATTGTGATTTTCAATGGCTAGTGCATAACTTTCGTTATGCCTGTTTACTCCAACATTGAATTAGCCGACATGAATTATATATAAGTATGGGAATTCCCAGTGGCGGACTTACCAGTAAGCACACTAGGCATATGCCCAGACTTTGAGGGTCGGTAGCTGGAAGTTTTTTTTTTTTTTTTTTACCGGTAGATTATAGATAGGAACATTGGTACTTACAGTTGGTCGATGTGATCCTCAATTTAATTTCCATTGGGAATATCTATTTTTAAAGGTTTGCGTCCGATGATTAATTCACTCTCGCCTAAACGGCAAAATATTTTTTTCCGTCTCAAAACGTATTAATCAAAATTCTAAATAATGTATTTCACTATGCCTTTCTTGGAATAAGGCATGAATAAAAGCGTGCCAATGGCGGAAAATTAAAAATCGCCTATTACGTAGAGACGTTTCTTTTACTCTCGAAACAGAAAGAGGCGGCCGGCCGAATCGTGCCTACGGGCGGCGCTATAGGTAAATCCGCCATGGGGAATGCCAACATCATTACGTTGATGCGCAGATTCCTTTATTTCGTGTTTTTGTAAGACTGCACCAAAGATTACTCTTAAGAATGAGCAAAAATTAAGACAAAATATAAGGCAGAACTAAAATATACTGGTAATATTGAATTTTTATTTCATTCCAAAATTTCTTTGATGTTAGGGGTTTTCTTTTGTTGTTTTAAACGACTTCCCGAATAAGCTGTGAAACCTTTTTTACACCTATTATAAATTTTCCGGTATAATGTTGGTAAGAGGGCTTGCACTCGACTGGGCAGAGTTAAACGCTGTGTGTCGAGTCCGCTAGGATCAAAAAACTTTCTTAGTGCGTCCGGTACACTCCCGAGTCACCATTCGCAGTTGCTGCGCTTCACCCCTTACGGCGAGGGGGAAACAGTAACAAGGCCATGGAACACTTTACACATACAACTTACACACTAAAAGGCTCCTGAGGTAATGATAAGCTTAAAAAAGCTTATACAGCCCGTTGGGCCGTCACCGCTCTAAGAAAGTATATATATTTTGCGTTTGCTATATCAGCGTAGTCTTCTATTACTATATTTATAGGTGATTTATTAGCTCATATATTGCTTTCGAAATTTATTACTTGTAAATGTAAAAAAAAAGCTTTAATTCCGCTTGTAATTATTTGTTTTTTTTCTTTTTAGGTATATTTCGTAATGGAAGTGATTAAGAATGTGAGTTTGTGTGAATGTAAGAGTGTTTATTCGATTAACACTTTGACAATTATTCTAATTTACACCAAACACTTAGAACAGTGATGTTAAAGTATTAATACCAGATGGTAAGTTTACTTCGTTTTCAGAAATTTTTTGTTATGTAATTTTTGTTAATTATATTCACAAAGCAGAGTGAGTTAACGGTCAGCCATACATATGAATAAAATACACAACTGGAAAATACTTATTAATAATCATGAACAATACTGACTTGTATGATTTTCTACTTAAAATTCTGGTCTGCTACTATACACCTTATTTTTTTTTAGGTTGGTGATGCATAACATGATTTATAGACACAATTTGAAAGTATTATATGCTTTGATTGCCCTTCTTTCTTTTAGTCCTTGCATTTTAATTCGTAAATTTCTATAAATTTGCTCGGTAAATTATCTGTTTTGCAAAAGAAAAAAATCGTTTACCTATTAATTCCCATCCTTTTATTTTATACCCAATATTTTTAAAAGTAAAGTGATAAGTAATTAAATAAAAAATAAATGATTTATATTTTTATGATAATAAAATTTAATCCAATATGGTAGATCTTTGACTCACTCTGCAAGATTATGTGAAAGACTGCTAGTATGTCTTTTTTATTTTGTATATTTCTGAATCAAAACGGATATACAGTTAGTAGGTTTTGTGGCATCTGTGTCGGCTATCAATTATAAAAATAATGTGTTTCATTTTCAATATTTTCACTGTTATTGACAGAAACCACTCCAGTCCACTGCCCTATCCATTCCATAGATGATATACATGTAATATTAAATTGTACAGTTTATACACATCAATCCTTAAACCTCAGTGACGTAAACAAGTGAAATGTTTGCAAGTTACTCCGTCTACGGCACAATAATACACGTCATTTGAATACAATTTCTCAAGTACTCCTTAGGAGGAGCTTGCAGGCACTTGTTCTTATTTGTGTGTCGTGAGTTTTTAGAAATTGCAGATGTAGATTTTTATGAAATACGTATCGACTGATATTATATTTATACGACTGTTTTATATCAGCCAAAGTTACCTGTCAATTATTCCTCTATAAAACAAATAGACTATATTTCATCAGTACTTTCCATTATTCTGTTTATATTTTTTGTTATGTATTTTATAAAAATCTACGTTGCAGATTTAATTTGTTGACATTTCTATTTTTTACGGTGTTTATTGTTTTTTTTTTTTACATAATTTTTAAGACAGATGTTATACAATTATTATCTATATTTTCTTTTGTATACGATAGTTCCAACAATTTGCTATTATAAACATCAACGTAGTTACAGATGTAAAATTGAATTATTTTTAATTGTACTAATTTAAGAAGTTATGGTTTCCATATTATGTATGTATAGAGAGACGTAGCCGAAGCTGAAATGGTTTATTATTCGTTTATTTTTTTTTAATTTAAATACTAGGTGTATGTAAGCCCTTACTATGAGTATGAAAATGTGTGTGTATGTGAGAAATTTGGAAGATTTTTTTGTAGTTCCTAAATCGTGTTTACCTTCTTAGTGTTAAAATTAAATTTGAAATTATTGTTTGTCTATAATATTATTTTTTTAAAGTGGAGTTAATTAAATAGCTCGAGCGAAGGCCAAAATAGATCAATTGTATTATGATATTTCTTTCATACTGTTAACTATATCGAATCCGTACCGGCAAGATACTCTAACAAATATCTCACGTTAACTCTGGAAAACGTATAAATATTGTCTCTAAATTTTGAAAATATACGTTCTTAACTTTCACGTACCCCCTGCACAATGGTTAATGCAATGATAGGCGTTTTGCGTAGGTTAAATGAAGCACGTAAGAGTTACCGGAACGTACCTAGTGAGTAGGACCAGAACAAAGAAATTCTACAAGAGTTAACTCAGATTTATGTGATACAGGAAAAGAACTCTAGACGACTCCGTAGCCAGAACTTTGTTTGCCACTTTAATAATATTATGCTGGATATATATTTTTTACTTTTAGTATCTTGTAATACTCTTTCCTGTTATCCATGCTATGTTTTCTTTTTTTTTTGTATTTTTGAATGCGCCTGTTACCTCAATTTTCAAAATAAAAAAGAAAACGGAACTAATCCTTTTACACAACAGAATTTGTCGGTTACAGGTTCATTATTTCGCAATTTCGATAATTTACTTCAATTCTTGGCACCGTGGATACAATACAATAAACTATAGCAGCTGCTTCCTTATGAGTTGTTCATAGTGACCTATTCTGACAAACATAGATAAATAAACATAAAGAATTATGGTGGGCAACTAAATCTTACGTTTTACTACTTCGATATAAAAGTACGTATTTTCCATAATTGATTTCCTTTTATATATGTACCAAATTCGGTGGTGTTAATCAGCTTATTTTTCACGAGAAATGCGTAATTCGCCAAACTGTCCTTAACCATCTCAACCCGACAATCCACTGCTTTGTTTCGCTTAAAGAACTGGACCGTGCTAACCACTAGTCACACTAAGCCGCAAATGTTACACAGGCCGCCATTCGAAATTCGTAGAATCATGTAACGAGGCGTTAAGCGTCACTGTGATCTGTTGTCTACCAAACCGATCAGACTCGAAGTAAGTGTTTTATTCACATCTCCGAGATAGCACGTCAAATAATTTTACTTAGTGACGCATTTACTATAAGAGATTTAAAAAAACCTTAAATATGAAATTCTTATAACATGTTATTTTTGCAACAAATTTAGTTTGGATGCATGCAATGTCGGCTCGCAATAGCCATAAGCATCATATCGTTTCATTTGATCGATTAGAGTCGCGTTGAATCGTTTTGCCGACTATGACTGTGGCAGGTTGGGTCGTTTCAAAGGGCAATTGGGTGTAGAGGTGAACTAAGCGAAAATTAATCAATTAAAAAATAATTGGGCATGCAGGGTCGTTACCCGCTTGTTGGGAGCAGGTCTCTAAAACCAACCTTCAATACCCACACAAAAAATCTTACAAAATTGAAAGAAATAACCTAACTTCTACATTTGCTGCAAATTAATACGATTATTATAAATTTAAATAAATCGATTAAAAATTTGAAAAGGAAGAGTCATCGTTTAGAAAGCATGTAAAATGAACCCGGCATTCACAATAACTATATTTAGGACATTTTCCTATACTGGCATCCAGGGAGCGAATGATATTTGTAGGAATTTCTATATAATACCTGTTTAACATTACACTAAATTTATTCAAACTTCGTAGAATGAATTCAACAACTTCAGCTTGAGTATAAAAGTACGAAGTACCAATCATTATAAGTGTCTCTATTCTTTCCTTATCATTTCAAAAGAATTTGAATTTAATTAGATTATTGATTCGATGTAGGGTTATTACAATTTTATAAATTTGTAAGTTTATTTGCCACCAACTTATTCAATTTTTGCAATATCTCAAAACTATTTACAGTAACTGTGTATATGGGAGGTTTCGTGAAAAGCCTAATTAATTGTCTATCTAAAAATACACGGTGTTATATTTTAAATAAGTTACTATTACTCCCGCTCAAGTCGGTAACATTAAATTGTGACATAAGTAAAAAAAAGTTGAAATTAAAAATTCTTACCAGAAATTTATCGAATTTATTCCATTCATCGTGAACTAAGCGTATTAACTAAGCATTTTCATTTTAAATGTGAATTTAATTCCCTTAAGTGTATACATTGTAGCCCGCAAGTCAAATAAGGAACAGGTAATATGCAGTGGAGATCCTCACATTATCTGTTCTCTTTAATTTGAATTCAAAAATTTCGGAAAACAAAATTTTAGCACAGAATTTTAGGTTTGATTAACCGTAACAGAAAAAATAACAGGACCTGAAGAAGATATTAAATTTATTGTCGAAACGTAAAGTGGTATTTATAATTTTCCTGTTGATTAAAAACCAAGCCGCTACCAGCAAAAAAATTAATATAAAAAATTAACCAAAAATATCCTGTAAACACAAGATATGAACGTCTGAAATAAAATTACACAAAATCGCTTTGCTGGCGTACGCACATGCTTAATTTTCGTTGTATCGAACGTATGTGATACAATTCACAGAATATAATTAGTATTCTCAGTAGCTCGAAATGTACGCAAAACGCCTAAACCATAAGACTGCGTTTACGTAGGGAAGCGCGAAATTAGTGTAAGATTTTGATAATTGAGATCAATAATTTGCTTTGCCATAACCTAACCTAAATTTGTTGATATTAACAATTGCTTTTGCAATGCACGGAATTGCGCACGTGGCGTGTATATAGTTTCGCGCTACTCTATGTAAACGCTACTTGGGTATGCTACAAATACAGGAAAGAAGCATAATGACCATAGCAAATAGGGGAATTGGTATAATTATTGTAAATTTCAAGGGGATATTAAATAATTGACAAATATGACAAATTTAATTGAAAACAGAGAACGCTTCCCGAAGTATTTGAGTTTGATCGTACTAAATATCGTAGCTATATAGTTTATAGACAAGCAATAATTTCTAATGATTACCCATTAGATACGAATTATTTATTTATAATATTGTATCTGAGGGCGATCGTAAACAACAAAAAGTAATTTCGAAGAACGATTCTAAAACTTAAATATTGTGCTAATTATATTTTTATGTAAGAACGATTATTGCCTAACACAATTAGTTTCGCCAACAAAAGAATAAAATATAATCACGTACCTTAGAGTGTACGTACAAAAAAAAAGTAACAAAACCTAGTTTGCGATGCAGAATATTTTTTATGACAATTGGAGGAAGATTACTATATTAACGCTAATCTATCTAATCCCTCACTTTGCAAATAATACTGCAAAGGACATATTTTGTTAAAGGAAAATTTTAATGTTTGGAATATACAAGTTAAAGGTTTTTTTTTTTTAATAGTAGTGTGGTTAGTAATTCAGAACGTGTTAGAGTATTCTCAAACTAGAATTGCATATCTTACATGGAACAAAATATGAGAAACCATGTATTACAGCCCTTTTGGTGCAAGAGACGAGAGAAAAAAAAAACGATTCGAAGACTGATTTGGCTAAGTTTATTATTCCTAAATTACGTAATTAAAACATAATTGGCTGAAAGCACTATATTTTTAACGATTTTACTAAACGCAGGAAACGTTTGTAAAGGTGTGCGGTTAAGTTTCGTGTTGATGTTTTAATTTTACTGCACAGTTTGTATATTGTATGAAGGCAAAGAATTAATGTACACAGATACCACGTAATTATATTATACAGTAATTATTAATGTTAATGACTTTATATTTAAAAACGTATTTAAAATTTAGATGCATATTTTATCATTTAAATATCTAAACTTATTGGAATATGCATGAATAATTCTATTCCTCCTTTTTATCTTTGGTTTTTGCACTTTCCCGGTAGATACAAGTACTATTTTTATGGTTATTTTTTTTTTTTTGATTCGATTGTGAAGCTAATGATGAATAAACTCTAGACAACACTAAATTACTATTCTAAGAAAACGATGTAGAACGGTAAATACATATTTGCTCAAAATCTGTTTAACTAAGTAGATACATACATGAACTGAATTGACACTGAAGTAAAATGATAGAGTATGCATTGGGTTGTTCTCATCTTTTGTCAATATGTATATACAGATGTAGCTATCCTCTTATAAAGTTGAAAAAAGATATGGTTAACCAATAAATGGTAAAAAATATTTTTTAAATAACAATAGTGCTGTTTTGCAAGGGTACAAATTCGTGTCAGAGTTTTTATACAGAGTAAATTTGTTGTCAAGTTTTGCCAAATGATGCTCGTGTGATCATATTTATACCAACACACATAAACTGACAGCGATCCAGCAACAAAAATTATAGGACAAAGAATTTCCGAACAAAAATGAAATAAGCTACTGCTTTTTATTGAGAATGCAAACAATGCAGTTTTTGGAAAAATAAAAAAAAAATTGATAATTTTAGAGTTTTGAAATATATACCTATTGACCTATACAATTTCCAAGAAATAAATAAACAGCTAGACCTGTACGGTTTTTTGACCCAGGGTAGCAGCAAATTGTGAGCCTTGGTACAATAACGAGCCATACCCCCTTTTTTTTTAATCGAATTTTAGGGGACATTGGTTTGTCGTATGTAGCAGAAAAAAACAGAAAAACGCTACAATAATAAAACCGCTATTAGTAGTATCATCGAGTACATGCGCATTCCCGCTGTGTTTGCCAAATTTATATAGAACATATATTTTCGTCGTGAAAATGTTTAGAATAAAAATAGTTTTTTCGCGTCAAAGATTTTCAAAATAATTTTGACTAACTTTTTAATTTTAATAATAATTCCTGTAAGTGTTAGTTATGAAACATACCTTACTTACAAGTTGCATGGCTTGTTTTTGCATCAAACAAGCTTATGTTAGGTTTGTAACCCTTATGTCAGTATACTTTTTTTTACAAAAAAAAATGTTTTTGTTGCTCGTGCGATTTGGTTACTGATAAAAAACCATATAATTACACATTGTTTTATTTTTCTTCTTTTATCAATTTCTATATTGTGGGTGCAAAAACCGACCACGTTTTTCAAGAACTTTTCTGCTAATACAGTATAAATAAAACAATTTAGTGAAATATTGACTTAAAAATGAATTACTTCATTCCAAGTAGCGAGAAATAAAGCACGTCTTCAGTTTTCTCAAAAGGAAGCTTTTTGCGCATAGATCGTTATTCCACCAAGGTCTTTCAATTGTTTTTTGTTGTTTATTTCAAAATTCATAATTTTCTAGATTCCACATGCACTGATTTCTTAGAAGCTGGTGTAATGGGCAACTAGGGATAAACTTTTGGCCTCTGAAGTTTGAAGGTGTGGGATATTAGATTGTTTACGCAGTATCTGCCTTCAACACTTGTCGCAAATCGTCAACGCCATTTTATAGTACTTCCTACCTGACTCGGAAGAACTTCGTGGTGGTGATGATCATGAAGCCGCCAACAGGTCCAAGTTTCCCACAGAGCACAGATAAAGGAGCTATTATTGGAGGCGAAAATGCTTTAGTTTGGAAACGAGGCACTAGTATGAGGCGCGCTAGCGTTGTATTTCCAGATTTCTACGGTTTTAGAGGTCTACATTCTTTGATTTTTGAAATACTATGTGTCATTAGACAGAATATTCTGCAATCAGCGCGGAAAATCAATTTCTGTCAAAATCACTCAAATCTACTTTTAAAATGAAAGCACACAGACTACAACGCCAATACCGAAGGCTGAAAGATACTGTAAAAAATGATTACGCAATCTTTTAAACATTAAATATATAACTTATTAAAATGTGTGTCCATTTACGTCATGTACATTGGCTGGCTATCTGTAAAGCTCTTTTATCTGTGCCGCAAAGCTACCGCCCCATTACCCTTTTTTTCGGGCCTGCCAAAAATCATCGAAGCGAATAGGTTAAAGTTCGGCATCGATAGAGGTTGTCGACGGACTTTCAAGCTCTGCTGGCGAAGAATGATATCTTAGACAGATTTGGCTAACGGGAAATAACTCTTGCCGCTTTTTCTTTAACATCAAGAGGGTGTTCGATTCTGTATGGCACGACTGGTTGTTCTACAAGCTCCTTCGCTTGCGCATCGACCATAGATTGGTCCGAATTATTAGTTCATATCTCTTACATCGCAGATTTGCTGTCAGGACGGATGATACGGTTTCGTGCCCGAGAAATTATTTTTGGTTTCTTTCTTATTCAATACCTACATGACCGTCATAACGTCTTCTCATCGAATTCAATTGGTCACATGCGGATGAGACTAGGATATATACTACCCACCAAAACGAGAAATACGGATCGCCTAATTTCAAGAGACGTGTTGACAGCACGTGGGAACTGGTGACTTGCGCTAGACCCGCCTAAAACCCGTGTTATTCATTTAACGAGAAAGAAGCATGCACTTTAGCAAAAGTTGCAACTTGATGGAGCAAATAGCTGCTTTGGCAGAAATACACCCGACACACGAAGACTAAGATCCAAAGAACTATCGGAACATTGTATGCACTGCCCTGCTAAGAAAGCAAACTACACTAGAAAATAAAATCTAAAAAAACAAGAACAAATTTGGATCTGAATGAGTGTAAGACTTCATGGTATATAGGAAGATACTTATGCAAGGCCAAATGGCGAGGGATCAAGGGTTCCAGGGATATCAATGGAAGAGTTAGCGGAGAGGAATTGGCCCTCTATTTTTTTGTCCATCTCTGTGGAACGTCATCGAAAAATGTTGCGGGGACACTAACACCGCGGTATCGTTAGCCGTTTGTGAGGGTTTTTTTTCCTCGATCCTCGAGCTTTATTCCATTTTCCCTTTACAAACTTTTTAAATAAATACCTCTGAAGAACTGCCAAACACCAGCTAAATATGCCATTATTATTAATATAGTTGCGCCAGCAGCGGTTAAAAATCTATAGAAATCCAGTACTTGTTTTGAACTCGATCACAATTAATGACTCGTCAAAAGGCACATGTGATAGCGTGGACTGGTATTTGAGGCACCAATAAAGATTAATTTTTGTTATCTCGGTTAAAAAATCGCAATTTTTTGACTAATATTGTTGTTCAATCCTCCAGTTTGATTATGTAATGCATTTGTATAAATATTTTGATTTTAAGAAATTTAAATGCTTGGCGGTTGTAAATTATTTTGCCATGTATCTGCATTTTTGACTGTAATTTTCATGTCCTATAATTTTGTTGTGGAATTAGCCCACGAAACAAAATAAAACTGTGATTTTTACAAAATACAAACTATAATAGAAACTTTATTCGATATCTTTTTAATTTCAAACCATATCTCTATAACTATGATCACACATGATATGTAGAAAATATAGAGATTATGGTATACTTGAATCAAAACAAATATCGTTTGACATCTAAATTTATATCCAAAACTTCGGAGATGGTTCAAAAATATATATTCGGGTTTAAATAGGAAATACTCTAATCTCTATTGATAGGTTATAAAAGAAAAAAAATTCCTCAGGATAAATGTACACACAAATGCAATAGTTTTCCTCAGTACTTTATATATATAAATATAAGTAGATGTTTTGTTGAGAAGCAAATGCTTTTACGTTTCTTTTTCTGTTATTACGTAGGAAGCCGTTGGAAATTTCCTGAGTATATTAGGTTTTATAAATATATATGATATAAAATAAATTATCTATAAGTAGGTTTATTTTTATGGAAAAATATAACAAAAGCATTTGCCTTTTATTATTATTTTGTTTTTTTTATGTACAGAGATGTTTTGTGCTTAGATGCAATTATATACCATTTGTAAACGTATTTGAAGAATATATTAATCTAAAATTAAATGTATTTATTTTGAATTCCTCCTAGACACTGTACTACTTTATACTTCGGGCGACTTCTGTGGTCATTCCTTTACCGAAAAAATGCAAAGTTGTGTGGCTGACCGATCTGCGCCCTATTAGTTTACTGCCTACTATACTATGTCCCAAAAACAGGAGGAGTAGCGAAAGCAAAATGGTTCACACGCATACAATATAATGAAATACGACTATTCCGAACAAAACGGATGGAAGATGCCGGTTAAGGTAATTTGAATCTATAACGCGTTTACCTCATATAACCTCAATATGAATTTATTTACGTTTTACGTGTTACTTTACTTTTGCAAATAAGAAAAAAAATTAAATATTGTGTGCGTACCTACTACATTAATAAACGAATAGATAGAAATTATTTCAACACTTGAATGATTGAAAATTATTCTTGATAAAATGTTCCACTTCTACAAATCATACAAATAGGACTTATATAAGATTGATTCTTATTTTTTCATTTGTTACTATAGATCAACTGAGAATATTCTACAAGTATTAAAAGACAGGCGACAATTAAGACACTTTATTGCGAAAATCTTGAAATCTTGTGATCGTAGTATTAATAGTACATAATAAATGTAATATATAACATGGCATTTATTATAACAACAAAAGTGGAACTTCCACATTTCGGTTTCTTTTTCTACAGTTTTGCCATTTTGCTGCACAGACATTATTAACAGCTTCTAAAAGAAGTTGACCAACACTTGCTAATTTAAATTCTCAAATAAAAATCTGTCGATTCTGTACACCGTTGACTGCTATGCCTACAATAGTATTACCATAAATGCACAAATAATGGGAAATATACACTTATATAGCTTACCCAAAGTATTGGAAACATCAAACACAATTGTGATCGTGCTCTTACCACGACCTTTCAATAAAAACATCTTGTATGTGTTCAAAATGTTTTTCTCGTCCAGCGATAAATGTCCGACACGAGAACGTTTTCTCGGCGGAGAAAGTGTGAAAGTAGGGGGACCGCCTCCTTTACTAATTATTCGACGACTTAGTTCTCAAAAGAATTCGTTAACTAATAAGCTGCCAAATAACCGAAAAGTATTGTAGAAGATTTAACAACGTTGACAAGTTATAGTAAAAACTAAACATGGCCGACGATACTGGCCGTTATGGTACTGTTTGTATGTAAGTCGTGTTTGATCAGAGCCAATGGAAGCACTTAATTTTTGCGCGAAAAATTTAAATCGCCCCTCCTGTTATTGAGACAAGGTATAAGTAAAATTCTACGTAAACAAATTAACGAACACCTGAACAATTATATATTACCTGTGTGTCAGTCTGGTTTTAAGGGTAATTATAGTTGTGCGACTGCCTTGCTGAAGGTCACTGATGATGTCAGGGCTAGGCGACTTGACTCTAGTGATCTTGTTGGACTTTAGCAAGGCTTTTGATATCCCCCTCAGTTAACTTTAGCATATTGGCTTCAGCGATTCTGCTGTTGTACTTATGTTTACTTACCTGTTTAGTAAATCGCAGTATGTGAGGCTTTCTTCTGGTAATTCTCCTCCCCTACGACTTACCAACGGCATTGCACAAAGCTCTATATTGGGTCCACTTTTGTACTCGATATACACTATTTATTTACCATCTCATGTTCTGACATCCAACATTCAAATGTACGCAGCTGATACAGAAATTTATAGCAGCTTCGCACTTTCTGATTTACAATCGTCCGTAGGATCATTAAATCGCGATTTAGTTGAAATTTGTAAGTTCTCCAAATAGCGCGCGTTGCAAATCAATCCAGAGAAATCTGCTGCAATTCTGTTTGGCCGACCTAAAGATGTTGATGCGGTTCAGAACATATTACATTAAAATTAGATGACAAAGTCATAGCGATTGTACATGAGGCAAGAAATCTTGGTCTTATAATTGATAATACATTTAGATACAGAACATACATCTCCAAAACTATCAGAGCTGCATACTTTAAACTTAAAACTCTATATCCTTATTGTTCTACGTTCACTACAAAAACTAAGGCCATGCTGCGTTAAACTCTTGTTTTATCTTTATTCAATTATGGAGCGCCTATGTATGTGTCTGGATTGTTTCGATAAAATGCCTGTGCAGAAAGTGTAAAATGCTTGCATCAGGAAGTTCGACAGAGTCTCGCACAAATTGGTGGACTTTGGTTGGCTAGATATGAGTAAACGTAGACTATCCATTTCACTAAAATTCTTTCGTAAGATAATTCTAACGCAAACACCTTCTTATCTACTACACAAAATCCGGTTTCAAACAGATATCCATGATATCAATGTACGTAACAGGAACTTAATAAGTTCGCCACCCCACGAAACTTCGCTTTTTGAACGATCATTTACATACTTCATTTACTCAATGTACAACTCCTTACCAAATTCATTTAAGATTTTGTCTGTGGCAGCATTTGGACGTGCCCTCCGTAAACATATTTGTCAGCAGTAATGCAGGTATAGTATTGTTTGGGAGATGAAGGGGCGTATTAGGCATTCTTTTCTTTTTCTCTTGTTGCGGACATGGATGCATATTGCGGAATAGTGTAGGTAATTTAGGATTAAGTAAAGTATAGATATGTTGGCGGAAGAGCAGGTAACGGTTCCTTTGAATCGGTCTCCTCGGCAAGATTTTAATGACTCGTGGCTATGGTTAATTTTTATTGATATATTTATTGTATACTATCTTGTAGTACAATTTTTATATATGGATCTATTATTATTATTTACTTAACAATAGTCACAATGTTACCAAAATAAAGGGTTTATTATTATTATTAGTTCTTTATCCATCGATTGATTAAGCGCTTAATTCAGATTTGTTGAAGAGTTCCTTTTTTCATCGATTGATCCATCCAATTATTTCAAGTTCAATGGATCTACTGGAGGTAATGTATTATATATGCAGCTATGCAGAATAATTTTGTGTTGATTCTCAAAGTAATGATGTCCATCAACTTGTTTTTGGATTGCATATAAACTATATAATTACTTTTTTATGGAAAAAAGTGCAGTAAAAGTAAAAAAAAAGTATTTTGCGAATTAAAAAAAATGTCTAGATAGAATAAAATGCCAAATATGTATTAATCATATAACATTTTTATATTTAAATTCCATCAAGAATTTTCTGCTGATGTACTTGGATATGCTTGGATGCACTTCTTTGAGCTTCTAGTTTTGTGTACACTAATTTAAAAAGAACAGTGGAAAATGTTAAAAATATTTGAATTTTTTGTGTTTCATTCAAAAAACAAGTATAATTATATCTACTTGCAAGGATATTAAAGGACACAAGGGGATTGTCTAAAAGAAAGAGCCCTATATTTAAACAGACAACACGCAAACATTAACTTCACCATGGAAATCGAAGAAGACGGCACCTTACCATTCCTAGATGTCCTAGTAGAGCGCAATCACAGCAGCAAACTAGGCCACAGTGTATACCGCAAGAAGACCCACACAGGCCGGTACCTGCATGCAACATCTCACCACCATCCGCAACAGAAGAGATCCCTCATCAACACTTTATTAAGAAGAGCGGAGAAAATCAGCGACACATCACAGGAATAGCGAAATACAACACGTCAAAAACGCCCTGCAGAGAAACGGCTACAGAACAAAAGATATAAGGAAGCCACGAGAGCAACGAAAAGACGAAGACCAACAACAACCAGCAGGATACGCGTACCTTCCATACATAGCCGGAGTCACCGACAGGCTAAAAAAGACCCTAGGGGAGAAAAACATCACCACACGTTTCAACACGGTGACCAAAATCGACCAGCTACTCCCTCCTAACAAGGACGTGTTACCGAAACTACGAGCAAAAGGCATATACGAACTGAAATGCCAATGTGGAAAAAGCTACATCGGCCAAACAGGACGGAGTATTCAGTGCAGAGTGAAAGAACACGAGAGAGACGCACGCCTTAGGCATATTGAAAAATCTGCAGTAGCAGAACACCTGCACCAACAAGGAGACCACCGCATAAGCTACAGCGACGTTAAGGTATTAGCCAGGATCAGCCACTATTACCCGAGGATAATACGCGAATCCATAGAAATAATGAAGAACACCAACAACTTCAATCGCGAAGACGGATACAAGATCAGCAACACGTGGAGGTTAGCACTACGGAGTCGTCATACAACGAACGACGCGATTCAGCGGAACGGAACGGTTATGGATCAGCAAAGCGGAACAGATCTATTATTCAGTGGGAATCGTGCCCATCGATGACGTAACTTGTCACCCCGCATAAAAGAACGCCTTTTTTTTCTGTCGATTGATAGAAATATATAATCATGTATGCATTAATACGCATACATGATTATTGGGGATTTTTATTATTATTTGCAAATACCGTACATCCTCTAAAAGCCAAAAGCTTTGTGATGAAGCGCCTTCGAAGGACACAAAAATTGTTCACGGATGATGTATCGCCGATTATCAAAGTTAACAGTATCTCATCATAACCCAGTCTCTGATTGTAGGTTGGTTGCTTTCAACTGAAATCTGCACTTCTAAATGCTAAATGCCAGAACGATTCGACCGAAAATAACATAATTGTACGTTACATATTGAATCCGCATTGATGCGTGCATGTACAGCAAGGTCCATCTCAGATGTCAGAACTCTCGTAGACCTCTCGCCTCACATGGTTACACGTTTGGTGCAAGCGACAAGCGTGCAGGAGTCCTGATATTTGAGATGGATATTACTGTACATACATAAATTAGATTATTTTAACCTTTTTTAGTTGTACACGAAGTAAATGTGACAATCAGTCAACGTCAGCTCATAATTTTTTAAACTTTTCCAACTTAATCTATGAGTAGACTTTTTGCGCGGCAAGTAGTAAGCAATGACACAAACCGCACTGAAATTTCTGATCCCGGATGGGATGCTGTAACAAGCAGGGAGAAGGTTTTAATTACATTGACGGTCATAAATGGTGTATTATTTGGCGGATTAATAGGTGGTTTAGTTTCAATTATCATACTGTATCCCCCATGCATTTAAGTAAACCTTTTATTTCTCTAATCTTTACCACGAAATGCAAGATTCAAAATGTTTTAGAATTCGATGAAAACAAACATGGTTTGGAGGCTTTCAAAGGAAAATGTATCTAAGATGGCGGTTTCTGGGTTGGGATCGCATCGTTGTCTGCCGACGTTCTCTGCCTCACTCTTGTGGGACTTCAGGACATTATGTTGCAGCTATAACAGCTCTGAAGATGTTCCATAAGATTGAACAGACAACGACATAGTTCCAACCCGGAAACCAAGAGTATAAAGATGTTAACGTTTTTTAATAAATGTTCCCGTACTTGAACACATTCAAAAAGTTATGAATTATCTTGCAAGAGAAATTTGTGAATAAGCAGTGCGGATGATTAGCAAATGATGGGATGGACAATTTAATTAAAACGTTTACAGTTCGTTGTGTAAATGAACAACTTATTATAATTAAATACAATGTAAGTATGTTTAGTTTTGGTAAGAATCTACCCGACATTAATTTTTTCTGTAGTATGTACTAAGTTTCTTTTGTAATGTTTTTGTGTAGGAAATTAGTTCTTCAATTTTGAAAAAAAAAAATAATTTGAAAAACATACTGGCGTACAGGTCTTTATATAATGAAAACTATTGAAGCTGATGATCATAATACCATAAGATTTGGAATCACAAACAATTGAAGTATAAGTAAACATTTCCGTAATAGGCGATAAAAGGAAATTAAATTTGATAAAAATAAAAACGAATTCTGGAGATACCCAATTAAGATACATAGTATGGTAAACTAAAACTCAATAATTCTAAAGCTAAGTGGATGGTCATTCGTCTCTGTCCGAATTCAAAATCTGGGTGGTACCCATCTTAGCAACAGTGCGAGCTTTTACACTATATTGGCAGTCACGCTTTTTTCTTGTTGGACTACTTTACTTATTTGCATGTTTTAGTATTCGAGTGACTTGAATACTCATGTAATTAAAGGGGCTACAGACAGCATGGCAAACGTTGCCGAATGTTTACAATTTTTGAGTTTGTCGTGTCGTGTGTAAAATACGTATCACCAACTAGCTATTGGCACGTTCGCTCTGGAGGCGATAGAAGTTTGTTGCCAAAAACAGTTGATTTATGCAATGTATACTTTCCCTCGTTGTCTTTATCTCATCTAAAAATTACATAAACTTTGCCTGATGTTTTGATGGGCAAGCAATTTTTTAATAGCGTCGAATCAAAACATGCGTTGTTGTTTCAAACGAACATTTGGTGAATTCTGAGTCGGATAGACAGATGTGTTTCCAACGTCCACTGCATCTTTGAATTTTCAAACGCAGGTTAGCCGTTTGCGTCTGTTTGTCAGTGTTTGCATGTTTGTTTGTTTACGTTCATAGTCTTCTCTGTCTTCTTGTGAGCAAAATTATTTTGTTGTAATTTTGTGCACAATGTTACTATTAACACCTTTTTTGGCTATATGTCCGCCTGGAAGTAAAACACATCACAAACGTATACGTATGCCCAAGTTATGTTCGAGCACGGCCAATGTGCCTTAACCAACAAGAAAGGATCCTAGATGTATTTAGAGACACATGGTAAAACCTAAAGATCTCATGGCTGTGGAACAGATATTGTTAATATGCGATTTAGAGATGAGAGTGGTAACGAAAAGTGCCTCTGATCCGATAGTGTAATAAGGTAAAGAGCAACGGCTCGGTAAGTACTTGACTGGGTGGAATTAGGCGCTGTATAATCGAGTCCCATTCGAATCAAAAAGTTTTGTTAGCGGGTCCTGTACACTCCCGAGTCACCATTCGCAGTTGGGGTATTAATTAACTGCGTTTCATCCTTTACGGCGAGGGAAAAAAGGCTCTTGAGGTTATGACAAGTCTTAAAAAGAGAGCGTATAGACCCCATTGGGCCGTCTCCGCTAAAAAAAAAATAAATAAAATTGGTAAGTTAACAAAATCTTTCAATATTCAGTTTGAGTTTAAAATATTTACACGATTCCACCAACATATCCAGACCGCTTGAAGTTTCCTTGTGTCATAAATTGAAGATATTTCAGCAAGGGCAGGAAGGTTGATTCTTAGAAGTAGTTTGCATTTGTTGTACACAATAGCGTAACAAAAGGGCTATTTTTGAGAAGTTAGGAATTTAGACAAGTTCTCAATAAAGAGAGAGGTACATACTACATTATTAAATTATTATATATATATAATAGTTTAATATATAATATTAATATAATATACTGTGTGTCTGTAAAAGTTGGCAACAAATTGGAAACTTTTTTATTATACGTTTCTCAAAAAATTTTATTCTTGATAAAAGTTGCTGCATGAACCCAAACATACGGTAAACATAGCAGATCCACTCTGAGGTTAACAATAACAGTGCTAACAGCGCTTCTTTGGAAACCCCTCAAGAGTAAACTACCCTTATTCTGAAAGATACGCAGAAATTTTATTAGGAAAATTTGTTTGTGATGTAGAGATATAGTCAAATACAAAATTTCGGTCAAGCACGCTCAATTATGATATTTCGTCATTTTTCGTTTTTTTTTTTTAACTAGATGCAAATTGTTGATTAAATTGCTATATGATAACACTTGTACT
>LR737390.1:4962540-5074676 GCA_902655005.2 Marronus borbonicus
CAGGATAGTCAGCGAAACGTCAAGTTAAATATCGACTACACGACATCACCCGAAAGACATTTCTACAATGGATTACGGTCGTGAAAGCCTACACAACTATGTAATTCTTATTCTGTTTACTGCTGACAGAAACCATACTGTATCTTTCTAAGCTATGACAATGTATGTATTTGAACGTGTGCTTCACCTAATGCTAAAGTTCCTGTGGCGAACACCACCTTCACCAGACCCATACGAAACAAAATTTCTGCAGTACTTCGCAGTTTGTTATTTAAACCACCATGATGGTAAGCAACGCCGTAAGCAAGACCTGAGACGAAGTTTGGATTGCTTTTAGAGTTCGCTAGACGGTTTTCGAGCCATTGCACATCCTCTGCATCTGCTATGCCTACACCTACAACCAATACATGCGTTTAGTTAGACTAAAATTTGAGAGAGATGTAGCGCAAAAGTCAGGATATATTTATTTTACATAGATTAACAAAAAAAAAAAAAATAATTGAAATTTCAGAAAATAACATTTTTACAAATTTTACTGGATGTCTATCTCAGATCTATCTCTACCGTGATTTAAAGCAATCAACTTTTTTTTCTTCATCGCTTGAAATATTTGAATTGACTTCATTTTCATTGAATACAAGCTATTTTTGAACGAATTTTTCTCGATTCGCTAAATTTTGACGCATAAAGTCGCGCAAAAAAAGTACACGTAAATTAATTAAATTATATAAAAATGTACTATACAACAAAGGTAGTATAGAACATGCATTTTAAGCTATATTACATTCGAAATTAATTCGTAATTTCATAAATAATTTCTACATATCTATTTTCTTTGCGGCATTTTAATATAAATGTGAAAAGTAAATATTTTCATCTAGTAAAATGTGCCACCTCTCATGATCATCCACCGCAAAAACAAGCGAACATAAACACATTAGTTTTCTACTCTACATTCACGATGTTAACGATAAAATAGGCAAACTACTCCAGAGACATAATATCAAAACAATTTTTAAACCCGTCAGAAACCTCCAACTTATTGCCGGTAGTCAAAGTTCCTTTTTACACACCGAGGGTGTTTACCGTATCCGTTGCATTAGCTGAGCACAAGCTGGAAACCGACCACCAGATTTTATTTAACGATACCAAATTTCTGTCCCGTGCACCCTACTATTATTCTAGATAAATCCAAGAAGCTATGGAAATCTACAAACATTCCAACAATCCCAATAGAAATGATGGTTATCTGTTACATTTTCAATGGAAATCTCTCCGATCCGAATCCTCCAATCACAACTCGTCTCGTACCCAACCTTATAAGAACCTGC
Source organism: Marronus borbonicus (assembly GCA_902655005.2). Classification (NCBI taxonomy): domain Eukaryota; kingdom Metazoa; phylum Arthropoda; class Insecta; order Coleoptera; family Scarabaeidae; genus Marronus; species Marronus borbonicus. Next base: position 4,963,872 of record LR737390.1, read on the forward strand.
AGTAGCCCAGAAGAAGCTCCATGCAATTGAGCAAAACGTAGGCAGACTCTTGTAATTACGACGTGGTTTCAACCCGAAAAGCTAAATCTTTAAAATAATAGAACTAACACTTACTAATAAATTTACAAAAGGTTTAGGTATAAATTATGTTTTGTGTTTGGTAAAAATAGACTCTAAATCTTACCATTATTACTACTAACAAGTAAAATCAACGATTGTAAACGATAGAAGTAATAAACAGTTGACATTTCTTTACTGTTATTACCGACCGATATCTGGATGGGTCCTATTCTAGCATTACTCTGCCCTACTAAACCAACAAGCGGTAACTGACTCGACGATTGTTTTGAGATAATTGACGTTTTATGTTTTTGTTTCTAAATAATTGTTGTAGTTGCCGCTAAAAATAAACGAGGTTTTAAGTCGTTAAATCTTCGGATACCGCTTTTTGGCTTAGGAGGGCAGTACTATGACATTATAATAAACTAATCTTTTGTGATTCTTTGTTACGCTTGTGTATAGCTAAAATGAATATATCTAGGCGTTTGCCTACATTTATGTGCCAATAGCCGTTTCTCTCTCGTGCAATTTAAATTTTGGTAGTTGCGTGTATCTTTGCTTAACTGCGCACGTAATGACGCAACGGGTAAGATCAAAAAATTCGACTGTATTTACACATAGCTTTTCCTTGTAATTAAAAACTACTAACCTTTAAATTTACTTCCGGTGTCTTTTAATATAATATTGGATTCGATTGATCGCGAAGTTTCTTCTCTATCATTATTACCCTCTCGTCTCTCTCTCTCTTTCTTCTCAATTTTTAGCCTTTTATCTTCAGCTTTTTGTTTCCTTCTGGCCCTTGTCTCGTCATCTATTCCTTGAACTTGTCTCTTATTCTTTTTTACCTAGAAATGTGTTTTTTTTTGTAACATGTGTGTAGCATAAGAGATAAACGTAATACATTTACCTCATTTTTACTTTCCTGTATCGTTAATTTATTTGCATGTTCGATTAAGCTTCTGTTATACGAAAATACTATGCACGGCAATAAGTTTCTTTCAGCCATACAATTTAATAATTTGGGTATATCATCTAGTTTTGCAATCATCGATGACTGCTTTGCAGGAGATAATTCTTTAACAATATCTCTGGCAATATCTTCATTCTCCTCGTATATTTCATAAAACATTCTTGCAAGTATCTTCTCATACATAGTGACATCATTTCGGGTTATGAATCCACTTTCGGATATGCAAGAAAAAAACTGGTAAATGTTGTACTCTTCCGTAAAACGACGGCGTATCTTCTGGTTGGAATACATAACATGAAACAACTGCCATACTTCTTTTGGTGATAGATGAAGGGTTGCGGGTATTCCATTGTGTTCTTTTAGCGTTTTACTGTCCAGCGCGTAGTATGGATGATAATGTTGTAGGTTTGTAGTAACATCATAAACGTATTTTACCAAGTCCGTGTGTCGTTCCGTATGTTCTACAAGTACAACTTCGTAAGACTTACGCGTTTTACCGTGTAAGCGGTCTTGTTCTTGCTTATAGTTTTCATTGGAAACTAACCAATTGTAAAAATTTGGAACATCGCTTATAGTAGCTGATAATGCTAGAAACGGGCACCGAATTAACAACATGCATCTTTCCCACACTGCGCCTTCTTCACTTCCTGTTAATTTATGTGCTTCATCGAAAATCGCGTATTTAAGATTCTTCAGCCACGTGTAACGTCGTTGCGATAACAATAATATTTCAAAACATTGCGGTACGGTCACTAATATGCGAGAATTCAAAGTATTGTTCTTATAATCTCTAGTAAAGACTCCAACAACAGCTTTACCGGCTGGAAGCCTGGTATTCTTGAATCTAGAATATACTGTTGCCTCAACTTGATTCACCAAAGCTTTTGTTGGTGAAACATATACTACTACACCATCTTTACTTTCTTGTAAAACGCGTTTCATGCAATAATAAGCGGCAAAGGTTTTGCCACTTGATGTGGGCGCTACCACTAAAGCAGATTTATTTTCGCGAATGGCATTAATGAATTCTGCTTGCCAGGGATCTGGTGTAAAGCCAACGTCCGGATCGTATACACCATGTGCGATCCTTTTCATGTCAGCTCCTAAATGTTGCAATTGAAAACGGACCCAATTTAGATCCAATATTTTCTTGTATCGAATGTTTGTCGGTAAATTATTTCGGCGCGCTATTTCATCAAAGCCAAGTTCGTGTAGCAGCTTCGAAAGGAAGATTAGATCTTTTTCTTCAATTTCGCTATTTTCTTCCAAAACTTTTTTGACTACCAAAAAAATATCCTTGATTATCGGTATACTGTCTTTATTCGTCAATCCACTGTTAATATAGTCTGTATATACTCCCAGCTTGATTAATTCGGTTTTTAAAATGCTTTTTTCTTTAGTTAATTGTTCAAGGGCTGTTCTAATGTGACATAATTTATTTTCGATGTTTTTCTCTTCGCGTATATAGTTTTCTAATTTTTCTATTAGTTTATTCTCTCTTGCTAAAGTAGTTTGATCTCTAGACTTCTTATTTTCTTGTATTATCTGAAGAGACTTTTTGCTTTGTTTCTTAGACGTCGAAGCCGAGTCATTATTTTTACCGGGTGGAACTATCGCTTGAGATTTGATGCTATTACCTTCCAAATTGTTTCCATAAATTGATAAATATTGGGCATACCGGGCAATTTGCTTTTGTTTCCTAAAAAAAAAAATATTGGCCTTATTCTCAAAATTCTTTTTGGAAAAAATATACAAACTGATTCACGGAAGTAGTGCATTAAAAGCTTATGTTACCGCCTTCGATCATTGTTAGTCGAACTCTTTTGTGTGTGCATATCAGCGACGGTGACATGGCGGACGGCTGCGCAGGACAGTCAGACTCGTTCCTCGCATATTATGTAATTGTCATGCGCGGTCCTCCGTTGCATCACCTACCGCTACACATGCGACAGAATAATGCAGTAGCAGTTACATCACTCTTAGAGTACAAGATTTGCCATCCATTCGCATTGTAATGTAATCTTTATGAAATACCTATCTACAGTAAATATACAGTTAGAATAATAATGTGGTTTCATCAAACCGCCAACACATTAATCGACAACCGCCTCTATCACTGCTAAGGCATTTTAACACTTTAGTTTCGTTTTTATAACAACAAATTTATTAGTTTCGTTTATTGTATTTTGTAAAATTGTAATTCCTTTGTTTAGAGATATCTGTAGTTATTTGATGTAGAATCTAATCATCGTATTATAATTCTTCATATTGATATAGAAAAACATCGATGGACCTAATAATTTGGTACAAAAAAAAAACTGTCTATTGAAACATACAGAATCAACTTTGAGTTTTGAACATCCTGGATTTTATTAATAAGTATAAGAGCTATACTCTTCATACACCACAGAAGCTGTTTTCACTCGTAGTATGGCTGTCAAACTTTATTTGAGGCATGATCTCTGTACATTTTCTCTAAATGGTAACTGGTAGCTATTGGAATGTTTAATGTAAGTGGCCTTAAAATTTAGACGAGTATTTCAAAACTGAGGAAAAAAACCAAAGATCTAGAGTTACATTGTGATTACATATTATTAAACTTTTAATGGACCATTTCCATGAATAAGCGTGTGTAGTTTTATACCACTTTTTGATGTATTTAGCATTTTCTGGCGTTTTATTGAAATGGAAGTTTTGCTTAATTCGATCGTAATCATCTGTTAATGGTTTATTACAATCCCAGTGACGTATTTCATCAAACTCTTCTTCTCTAAGAGAACAAGGTGGATTTTGCCACTTGGCATTTTGAATTGTATCTCCACAATAACGTTTGATGAGAGTATTGTTTAGTAAATGCAAATTAACTTTCTCTGAAACAACAAAATTAAATTTTATTATGATGCAGCTTCTTTGTATAAAAAATTCTGTGGCGATAAAAGATATTTTTAGTATCACAGGTACAGTACTATTGGTGAAACAATCTTCATAAAAATACATTAGTCTTATGTTATTGAATTTTGGAAAAACTTGTATTACACTCAGAAACACATTCAGCACAATTATAAATTATATATTTGAAAAGTATTTGGAAGGGGTATTAAATTGCTTATTCTTATAGCAAACAACGCAAAAATATGTTATAATTTTTTTTAATATTTTTTATAATTTTATAGACTTTTGACCCAACAGGCGAATATTCAAATGTTCTTGGTCAGCAACATTAATCACTGCCATTCATTATCTTAAAGATAAACAGCTTTTTTCTAGTTGTCATGCTTTTGTTTTACGCAGGTTCTACGACTTTCACACACCATCTAAGGTTTAAAGCAAATTAAGAGCACTGCACAGATGCAAAAGGATATCCCGGGAACATGACCCGACTGTCTTGAGTGAAATACCGCGGCTAGCGAACAAGTTACGCTTTTTTAACGTGTTTTTATATTTTTTTCCGTCCGTTTTCAAAGCTTCGCACTGTCAGCATTCAACATAATGTTTCAATCTATGTACTGGATGTTTAAAGAATTTTCTAAATTAGAAATAGGACAGTTGTACGCTTCTTCATCAAAGATATTTTCATTTTCATCATCGTTCAATAAATCTAGTATTAATCGTATTAGCAAAAGTAGTATGCAAACAATTTTTTGTTTACGATCCAAAATGAACGGTGATGTGCGGCTTAAGACTCGAAGTAAACGATAACAAATAGCGATTTTAAGGATAAGCGCTACCAACACGTTCAAAGCTTGTTCTGATCAATTCTAAACGAGTGTACATGAAACTCAGAACTGCTACCTCAGTGTTTGAACCTTACACCTTAGTAATTCAAATTCTACTCCGAACAATTCTAATAACTTTTGCTGAAGAACAGATAATTAAAATTCTTGTCGAACTTAAGCATGTGTGATCATTTGCAACAAGGAAGTTGTGCTGTCTAAACAATTAGCCCTTTTAACTTTTTCAAATGGGAAAATGCCATATGCGCTGTTGTATTTTTTAGGATGAAATATAAAATAAGTCGCATTTGATTTTTAAATTGCCAAACCTGATTGTCGCCAATATAAATCTTGGAACCAAGTTATTTTGGTTCTAACACAATTGCACAACAACTAAGAATGTAAATTCCCGAGCGAAAACCATTCTGAAATAACACAGTCAAACAAATCTATTGAATAAAATTTCTCAAATAACTCTTAACTATTTAACTTCTCTTAACGATTCTGTCTACCATCATTTTTCAGGACTTAGTACTCTTTTAAGATATTACCTTTACTTTGGGCAAGTATATCAGGGAATGTCAACTACTGCAGTAACTGATATTACCGCATGAAAAAAAAGGCGCCAAGGCGAAAACTGTTGGTAATATTATATATATGTGTTGAGCTATTGAATAGGCAACTAAAAGTACACAGCTTAGGATACATTGTTATATAGTAGTAATAGTAATAAAGAAGACGCAGGGTATAGTCGCGCATTTTTGTTTTAAAATAAATTAACTAACAAAAACTACTTTATAACAGAAAAAACAGATGATTTTCAATACCTTTACACATTTACAAAAACCATGAATGTGTCCAATGCAGTCAAAGAAACGAGCAAAGCACTAGCCTATGCTCGAAAGGAAGAGGATGACAAGAATCATTGGTCTGCAGTTGCGGAGAACATAGTGGGAGCACAAATCTTTAAAATTAAAAGCTATATTTAACGTAACAATTCAGTGTTTAATGTTAATGAAATCCGAAAACGAAGAGAGATATGAACATTTCTCCGCTCAAGATTGGCAAAATTATATTAATCATGCAATGAAAACAATAACCAAAAAATAATGCTAAGATAGCTTAGCTTCCTCATGGTATTGATGGAATAATTCACGGCAAACGCAATAAAAGGAGAGAGAGAAAAACACACTAACACACGGACATGTTTCTGCCTACCCGGCGTCATCAGCGTGGTTTCGAGAGTACTTTTCATATCTCTACCTTCTATCGCTGTTGCCTCGCAGTTAATACCACAACTTTCAAAACGACAAACTCGACATTTCTTGGCGCCCTCTCTCCTTTTATTGCGTTTGCCGTGAATTATTCCATCAATACCATGAGGAAGCTAAGCTATCTTAGTATTATTTTTTGGTTATTGTTTCTAGGCATTTTCTGGTGTGTTATGCAATGAAAAGTATAAAATTTATTTCCGTGTTAATACTTTTTCCTGTAATTCATGTGTGTTTAGATTAAGATGTGTAGAAGCTCGATGATTTACAAGGCAACTCCGGGGAATGTAGGCTATATTTAGGAAAGCCCAAACCTTACCGATTTTGTTTAAATTTGGATGTGTAGATCGTAAACAGACAATCGCAGTCCTTTCTATATCTTCTTTTTTGAACAATTAACCTACTATGGCTAATGCAAATGCTAAAATTACAATATAATTGTCATTTTAATCTAATACAACTGAAAAACATAATTATTAACCGTTATACAGCAATTATTAAATGTTGCAGAAAAACCATAGAATTCAAATTTGAAACGTGTGTTTGTGGATGACCGTCCAGGCAACGATGACCCTATTTGTAGCGCTGCACCGCGGCGCTTGGCTAAATGGGACCAATGTTGGTGACATTTAGCCGTTGGTAGGGGTCATGTAGGGAAAACCCAGCCATTTATCGATCCAGGTAAGAACGTAATGTAGTCTACGTGTATCTATGGGGCGGCGTGTACTGTGCGTGGCTACGTGTGCTGTGTGGGTTTGCGTGTGTTGTGTGGATCTGCATGTTGCTCGGTTTGTCTGTTTTCTTTTTTGTTGAAAGAAGTCATTTTGATTCAGCTGCGGTTCGTATTGTTGCAATGAAAATCGAACTAATTTAATTTCTTCCAGATGAAGATTCCTTTCTAAATCAAATGCTGTTTCCGGTTACCAACGTAACTTTTTCGATGAATGTTGTCATTATAGAATACTGTAAGGTGTAGAGATGCTTATTTACTTAGCTACATCGCGTGTAAATGCGACGATCATGCGTCAATCTTAGTCGTATTTCTCGATGCCGTTTACTCAGCGATTGTGTCGAAGAAAACATGTTTTCACTATTACTACTCATAAATAATAAACATATACTGTATATTCTTTCGCATTTTTGATAATTTTTACCGTTAATGATAGGTATCACTAATCTGCTCCCTTAAATAACCCTTCTATTGGAAACCTGGTAACGTTTAAGGCTACTTCCATAAGAGCAATGCTTCGTTCTCAATGCAAAAGCTACAGTAGTTCTGCTACCATTTGTCTCCGACGTGTTTGAAACGATAAATTTTAATGTAGCTCCGCTGTGCTAGAGTTTGTAATGAATGTGTTTCTGTGTGGTCAAATGAATAAACTGAATCACATTAGCAGCGTGGCTGGTGGCAAATGGGAGATCAATTACAAAGCTTCGATTTCCTCGAGTATTTCCATTGCGCAATGTAGTGTACAAGGTATGCAATAGAAATGTACGAGGAAGTCGAAGCAATGTAAGCATCTCCGCAGCCACAGTGCACCAGCTGCCCCTGCACATTAGTAATACATATAAGCTGTTGAGGCGTAATAATTTTCTGGTATCGTGCACCGTAACTTACCTGGTTTGTTTTTTTCATTTTTTTTCAATTTCCCATTGTTAGCTAGACCGTCTGGTAAAATAGGATACGCATCTATTGTTTCTTTAGACTCACGTTGTACGTACTGTACATACTGTTCATATGCTTCTTTAAAGTGACCCAACTCGGCCGCAGATGAAAAAATCTTATCTTGTACAACGTAGCAAATATAACTAAACATAGTTGCTTGCCATATGTCTGCGATATTATTCCACAGAAGTGATACTTGGTGTTCCACGCAATATTTAAAGGCATATAATATACAATCCATCCAATTCGCTATTTTATCTTGAATATCCGCGAATTTATCGTTTTTAAATTTAACCGTAGGACAGCAGCGGTGTTCTAACTGTAACACTTCCAGTGATGCATAACAAAGCAAGATCAACTTCAGAAAATTCACATCTTTACTGCTTGATAAAAATTTAGAAGATGCAATTATCACAATGGCGCGCCTCGCATCGAATCCAGAATAATCACAGTTTACTACTGTAAAATTACTAACTGCAGGGTTACCATCTGCTACTATGTTGTTAAGCATTCGGCATAATCTTTTACTTAATTGAATAAGATCGCGTTTAGCACTTAAATTAAACGATGAAATTAAGGATTCATCGATATTAATTTCACATAAATCGATACACGGTAAATCCTTTGCACGAAAAAATAGTATTTCTGCACAAATTAAAATAAGCGCTTTGCGTACATCTACGATCAACTTCGTTGATAATAACATACGATTATTCAACGTATCCAGAGACAGGTGATAGCTTAGATCTAACAAAACACACCTAGGATTTACAAGATCCAAGAAGCAATCAAAGTTTGCACAACTGAATGAAGGAAACTGTTTTATACTATAATTTGAATGGTTCTTGAAATGTGTATACACCGAAAAACGTAAACATTTAATGAAGGAATTATTTTCCCAAACCTTTTCCCATGTTTCAAAAAAAACAATGACAAAATTTCCACCTTTATCCAGAAGAGAATGTAAAAATCTTTCACAAAAATATACGACGTGGAGGAATTGACCTCCCAACATGATGTCATGGTTATCTTGTAAAAATGCATACATGATTAGTGCATCGCCATCAATTAAAAAAGGAATTTTACTGTTTACCATGGGAGTAACATCACTGTACGTAGGGGAGTTTATTTCCATCATAAGGTTATTTACATCGATTACCTAAAAAAAAAAAGAAAAAAAGAAAACTCAGAACATTATGTCTTAGATTAACTATAAGCATTCTCTTTGTTAATTTGATCTTTTCAATGCATAATCGATTTCACAGTTCTAGCACAGAATAGTAAAGCAACTAGAAGTGGAGTTCTCATCGAAACCTTTGATCTTTTTCAGATGAAATCGATGACTGGCGCCATTTCGTCTGTTTACGACTTTGAAACTCTCGAGAACAGAGATGTAGTTTAGCAAGTCGCTTCTGAAAGCTTTTCGGATTCTATGTACAGTGAAAATAACATTAAGTTAATGTCATAGTAAATAATTTTGAAAATAATAATAGTATGTTTTAGCAAATATGTATATTATAAACAAACAGTTTTAGAAGGATAGTATTACCCATATTACAGCTTAAATTAGGGATGCGCATATCCTTGAAAACACAAGAGTTTCACTTCTGGTTGTTTTATTATTCTGTGGTTCAAGTTCAAACATAACATTTTAATTCACGATGTAAATATACGTACTTTTGTTTAATTTGCAACAAATTAAACAAAAGTGATTTAAACTTTTCGCGCAAGAAATAAACCCTTAACATCCAAACAGTATAATGACGGAAGTCATGTCAGCAATTTATAATGTTTACTAATACTAACTTAAAAAATTAAAAATTAGTGAAAAGTTAAATATGAAGCTTCTAATAAAGACATTTGAGAAACAGCAGTTGAAATGGTTTGATCATTTAATAAGAATGGAAAAAAGACTCGAACAAACGGGACACCCAAGGAAACGGGACACACCAGGAAAATACATACTGCAAAAAGAAAAACGCATGGAGTAGAACGAAGCAGATAAGTTGGCAAAGAACAGAAAAGAGTGAAGAAAATTAGTGCATAAAGACTGCAGAAATATTTACCTTTACACCTAACGGTAGAAAAATGTTGATTATATATACCAATGTCGATATGCCAGTAACAGTACTCAGAGATTGAATCTTCTACATTGTTAATAAAATAATAAATAAAGAAACAGGTCTCTCTACTTATGTGCTTTTTCCGCCAAATGTTCTGGTGTTGGAACATTTATCTCGGGATGAGAAAAACGACATTTTGAATACGTTCAAAAACTGTTTTCATCGGAAAATAAGAATTCAATTCATCTGCAGAGACGGATCGTAAAAGAAAACACAGGTCCATTGATATGCGCCAACTAATAATAAAACTACACAAAAAGAAACCATTTTTCCAAACAGCTAAAATTACTGGTAAATCGCTCTATACAGTGCAGGATGTAATAAAAAAAATTCGCAGTACATGCCGGTTCTTTGAATCACTGGTTAATTGAATCAAGCACTTCCGAAACTCAAAATAAGAAAGCTAAATCCAGTTACATATCATTCAATGTTAATTTTTGTGGTTACCTGAATCATTAAAAACAGATAAACAAACGTTTATCTGAATCATTTATTATCGATGTGTTATTCAAAATTCGGGGAATTACCAGCTAAGGTATTATTGTCAAAACAAACAGATAACAGAGCACCGTCCATTTTGTATCACGCACATCCAACATTTAAGATGCCTTAATTACCATAACTTGCAGACAATTCTTACAAGCAGCCAACCCTCACAATCGGACAATATTTCTGGAACCAATTTTTTAGTTGTAGGTACATTTCTATGTAAAACTGGTCCTGATGAGCGGGCGTTCTATCGGGCGGGTACGCACATAAAACGACCCCAGAGCTTCGGAAGCGGTTAAAGAGAAGATATAGGGCTGCGAATCGAGACCGGTTTTGTGTGTGGCGATTAATCGCCTATTTTGAAACAGGATATAGTGCAAGGAAAATACGAGGAAGTCCAATTGTCGTTCGCGGTCCGCCGCGATGTCATCACGCACCGCCGCTGCACATCACATTTAGAATATTTTGTCTATTTTGTTTTGCATCGCTCGTGAAAGGACAGTCACCCAAGAGGACAACCGTGAGTGTGTGCTCCTGATGGTTTTTTTTTACTGATTTTACTGATCTTAGCTTTGTAAAATAAATATACTATTTAGTAGCGTTTACAGAGGGAAGCCCGAAATTATCGGTGGTAGGGCGAAGTTACTTGAAGATATGGTCCTCGAGAATTGACTCATCCATCATTTTTTAATTTCACCCGAGAAGAATGAAAACACAAACACTATACCTAGAGCGCTAGAGATTGAATTATAAGTAAAATTAGTACCCATTAGTCACTAGCAGGTCTACTGAATGCGGTCAGTTTTAATTTATCATACATCAAAATTCTTTGTTTTCAGTGTACTTTCTTATTAACATCAAAATTAAAAAACGCTCAAGTTCTCTATTCATTTCATTTCCGTAAAAAATGTATATATTGCAATATAATTTTTAAAAAATTGCTTCAAACATTAAAAAAAACAGCAACTTTATGCAATATTAAGAAATTTATTTTAAAACTAAAATATTATTTACGAGTTTTAGAACCAATAAAAAGTTTTATAAGGAATTATTTTTTCATAATTCATAATAACAATGGAAGGTTTTCCTCTGAGAACACTTATCTTGAAATTACGCCCTAGTAATCAGGCGATAAATAAATGATTTTTTTTGTTTCCAAATTCCCTTCCATACGATGTTTTCAAATTGAAAATGTTTTTACTGGATCCTTTTCGCATAGTTTAGCTCTTAGATTTTCAACAACTACAGTGTGCCCCTGGATTGAGTTCACAATAGGTATGATGGACCAAAAATCTTCAAATTGGAATTTCATATTTTGGTGTTCCACCCTGCTTGGTCTGAAACTTATTTTTAGTTTGCTTTCGATTTTTTAAAATCAAGTAGGCCTTTACAGTTGAGTTGGATGTGCCCGAAGATTTTTTATCTGCCATGAAAAACGTGAATTTAGAAGTTTTTATTTTCAACGAGACGGACGTCCAGCTCATTCAATTCGTTCGATTACAAATTTTTTGCATCAGCACTTTCCAGAAAGGTGAATTGGACGACATGGTCCAATACATTGGTCAGCGAGATCACAGGATTTGACCCCTTTGGATTTTTACTTATGGGGTTATTTATAACAAAAAGTTTATTTATATAATCTTCATGATAATATAGACTTATTAAAACAAAAAATTAAAGATGCTGTAGATGAAATTAACCCAATGACCATAGCAGAACTATACAACCATTTCAGAGTTACGATAGAAAAATGTGCAGCTCTTGGAGAAAGCTAAATAGAGTAACTGTAATTTAATTTCCTTTTTTAATAAACTGCAAAAATTTGAATTTGAATTTGAAAATTCTATTCACCCTGTTTTCTCATCTAAAATTTATCATGTACTCGTAAATATTTTTCTTCTATTTTCAGTTTCTATTATCAAAGTAGGCCGATAATTCTGAAAGTTTGCACAACGCCTTAGCTTTTCATTTTGAACAACTTTTCTTAATAATACTTTGGCGAGCTGTGAACGGAAAAGGTACTTTACCTGAAACGAAAACGGTTTCTACCCAACTGTAAAGGCCTATTGGATTTAAAAAAAATCGAACGCAAACTAAAAATAAGTTTCAGACTAAGTAGGGGAATCCCAAAATATGAAATTCATATTCGAACATTTTTGGTCCATCATACCCATTGTGAACTCAATCTGTATAATAATTTCAAATAATTGAAAAATAGAAATAGAAAGAATTTCGCTATTCAAATAGATAGTAAATATGAAATCAATTTCATACCATTTTTCAGTTACAATGAATACAGACTTTTTCGATTAACATTGCTATATCATGCTATGCAAAATGGGTGAATGAAAGCGAATAATTTTGTTGTAATCGCTTCATCTGTTATTTAGCAACGTATAATGAGGAACAATAGACATGAAATGCAAAGCAAGTGGTAGAGCATATGGTAGAGCTATCTTGAAATTAGTTCGAATTTATCGGTGACAATAATTATCTATATATATATGACACATACACATTGAATTACTACCAGCAATTTTAGTAGACAGCAGGAATAAACAGGTATAATTAGTTGAATATTCTTTTCTTCAGGTAGGTGGTGGTACATGAATATCACAAATACAACTGTTATACTAACCGATTTTTGGGATTCATATTCGGCAATTTTCTTTTCTTCTTCGTGATCACTTAAAACGGGCCGCTGAATATTTTTATTTACTACTAAACAGACTTCTTCTTCTTCTGCTTCTGAATCAGTATTGGAAATATCGCTCATTTTCACACAATGTCGGATGATTTTTTAAATAAAATGGTGATTCCCCCAACACCTGTGAATGGAACTAATTTATTTCTACCCAATATATGTTTAGTATTAACATGCGACTCGTACCTTATGTAACAATAAGTCAACCTTTTCACAAGAAACAGTTTGAAATTTACTTAAATAACTCGCGAAAGAAAACTGCTTTAAATTGCTAACTCGGACAAGATTCGACTAGTATACAGATACTGGGACTTATATATGTATACGTTAAGTACAGTTGCTTCGGTAAACTTCGGGATGTTTCGATCCGTGAAACAGCTCTTCCAAATTAATTGATTAAACTTGTGTTGCGGTGTGTGCTGATACTAATGCATTGTAACTCTGCGCGCGTGGAATTTAAAGTGAAGGAGCAGTAATGAAAGAAAAGGTCCTTGCCTCACAAAATTCTGTGTTCTATATAATATGAAACCAGTCGCCATTAAACATAGAATTTTGTGAGACAAGGACATTTTCTTTCATTACTGCTCCTTCAACTTTAGTGTTGTTCTCACAGTCTTATCTTAATCTTTCTCGATTGAAACATTAGAGTTTGTCCAATTAGTATCGCCCTCCTCCACACATCGAAAATAAACCATAAACTATGTTGGTGGCGTTTCAATATCATGTTCTTTGATATCTAAAAGTGGGCAACTCAAAATTCACGTTATTTGACACTATAAATAACTTTCCTCCTCGGCTAAAATGGTATTTTAGAGCGCTCTCGGGCGGTGCCATAATAAATAAACACTTAGTAATATTACTTAATCTAAGAAATTACACACATAATAATTATCTGAAAAGTACAAAAAGATGCATCTACCAATACACGAACGATAAGAAATGCAATTCTACAATTAGCACAGAAGCATTCCAACCAACCCCTTAATTCATTCTAAAACCGGTTTTACACGTCGCGATTTATTGGCCAATTAATTGATTTTCGATTTTATCGTACTGGGTAAGACGGCAGAAATCGGTACGATTTCTTCGACAACTTATCGTACGATTAATTGTATTGAATAGAATATGCCAACCCAATAACAGAAAAATACCTATGAATTTTGTTTAGTGTTTTTAAAGATAAATTTCCAGATTTTACGACGATTATGACGTACGGATAATTTTAATTAACTAAATGAATCCGAGGTAACCCAAGCTAATTTGTGATTGTACCAAAACATTTGACAAAGACAGATTGCCAGTCTATTTTGAAAATTTTCTATTTAGTAATTCCCCAGTTCAACTAATACCGAAACTAAACGAGAATTCACGATTGTCAAAAAATTGTCCAATTCATGGGCGTAACCAGAGATGGGCAGGGAGGGGCTATGGCCTAAATCTGAAATAATTTCACTTTCTTTTTGTAGTGTGTGCATCCGTAACCGGAATAGTGATGTTTTACGCTTGCCATGCACAAAATCAACTGCAGTGGTGGGTTCATCATACTTCAGATTTTGTTTGTCTTTATACTCGTTATTTGACGTGTCCCAAATTATGGATCTCTTTTCGACTAACACAATTCAAAATTCGGCAACCGTTAAATATAGAAATTTGTTCAAAGAGAAATCACAAATTAATCATCATCATTAATCACCTTTTGCAACACGAAGAACTATAGTAAAAAGAAGTAGATGAAAAAATATTTTTCGTGAGAGTTGATCCGTTTTGGAATAACGAACGCTTTCAGATGTTTCGTTTCTTAACATTAGAAATTATATTATAGGAGGTATTCGATGATCTTCATCGGGTGAAAAAAGCAAAAGTAACATAAGTATAGAATATAAAGCAACATAGAAACTATAGGCGTTGTGTTCTTTATTATTGTGATGAAGTTTTATAGGTAAACTTGTCTGTAGCTCAGGCCAAGAGGGGTGTAGCCGCATGCCACATTCTGAATTTTTCACAGAAATTACCCAACATTTTTTTTTCAACTTCAATTTGAACTTTTCAGTGGTTTCAGAATTTAACTTTTTCAACTATTTCATAATAAACGTGTTTTTCTAGCTTTAAATAATTTATTGCGAGTAGGGTACATCTGCGCCCCATTTGGTTTGTTGCGTTTGCTTCTTTTCGTACAAGAATTGCTGAGATTACCTTAGACCTTAGAGGAATCCGTTTCATTTTAGGGAAATTACGTATTTACTTTGTAACTGTAAATGTGTGATTTTTACAGTTTTGCCGTAGGGAAACATTTTCGTTTTTCATTTTGGTTTCAATATGTACCCAAATTTTTATTATTTTAAAAATTGTGGAAATTTTCAGACAATGTGTTATTCTGGTAGTTTCTTATAGAGTGGGTTGGCACACCACATGGCCATCTACGCAACAAATGGTAGAATCTTGGAACCTTCATCATAGGTCATTTGAGAATACCGATTCGGTTTTGTACATCAATTTATCGTTTGGTTTCAAGAGTAGTGCCTCAGAGTTGTGGACAAACCATCACGGGTCACGGATCATTACCATTACTATACCGATCTCGTTACGATTGAGATCTCATGCTTTGGATTCCAGCTTAATAGCATTACAGTTGTTGCGGCCGTATTACACTACTTGACAAAGCGTGTTAGGGAATTAGAACGCCACTTCAGTAAAAAGTTAAACTGTTTAATTTTAAATTTAATTAATGTAATAAAAATACTATGACGACGGTAGAATTGGAATCTACGACTCTCGCTTGTTGGACGGGCGCGTTACCACTAATACCGCAGTCACCTGTAAGGACGAATCCTTATACCATATAAATACCTAGATGTATTGCAACATCTTGACAGAGGTATATTAGGCAAACGGGAGCCGAAGGTTCGAATCCTATCGGTGTATTTGATAGTTCATTTCATTAATTGAATTTACACCGGTAAAATCAATTTAAGATTTAAATTTCAATAAAGTGGAGGTGATTATTAAAATAAATAACTATAACCGAAAACTCTGTGAGGTCTATCAGGAAATCTTTCGCGATACTATCTCGATGTTTGAGTGGTTCACTCTGTATATGCATGTAATACTAATATTATTACATGCATATACGGTTGTGATTTATAAATCAATAAAAATCAAAACCGTTGTAGCCTTGTAAACAGCAAAAATTGTACTTATACAACATTTTTTGATTTAAGTAACTTCCTGAACAAAATACTTACATTTATTATAAAACCTCCTGTATATTAAACCCAAAACATTTTTTGCATTTCGTTGAAGGAGCAGGTGCTCATTTCTCAAAATCTGTATGACGTTTGCACTACCCCGTTATATAACAATAATTTTTCAATTTGCATGATAGTTCGAATGCTTATTACGAGAAAACCGTATTGAAAATATAGATCATTATGTAAGAATTTTTGAGAAGTGAACCTTTCCAAGTACAAATAAGGAGCGAAGACGCAAAAGCCGGCAAATCCTCCTTTAATGATTTTGAAGTAAGAGAACTATATAGCAAAATCCTAAAAAGCTCATTAGGTACACATAAGCTTTAGATTATGATCTCACAATGTAAAACATTTTCGATCGAATTTTATGATTTCTAAGTTGGATTTATCGCTTTTTGCTTTGATTATAATTGTGTAGAATAGAATATTTCTTTATTTAAAAGACACATAAAGTGTATATAAAACTTTGAATAGAATAAAGTACATGCAAAATTCTTCCGATATAATTTAAAAATTAAAAAACAACCAATTATTATTAACTTACTAAAACATTTCACTAAATCTAACAAAATAAATAAAATTGTGCTCAAATTAATTGTTATAATTCTAAAAGAATCGACTACATAAAGCTAATTAAATAGTGTAAAGTGTGTGGTAGCTCTTTAGGTGTCTTCTAAACGATTCCGTGATTATGGTGATCATACTTGACTAGGAATCGGTGCTTATTTGAACATGTATGCGTTGTCACCTCAAAACTATCACTAAACTGCTTCGTTCTTCTGAGAGCAAATTTCGGGTAAGGATTTAAAGCGTGCACGGGGAGGCCTATCCAAATATTACCCATAATAGTTACTTAGTTCCAGAAATTGTAAAAAGTGGGTTTATCGATTTTTATACGCGCAGAATATTCGATTATTGATTAATCAGTTATTCGTCGCTTAAATATTATACTTTTATTACTTAAGGTAAGCTATAAAAACCAAAATTCCATAACATAAAAAGCAATTTAGCACAGATTATTTCATTATATTGGTACTGTATGATTATAAATATTCTTTTATAAAATACACAAGTTTATCAAAAGCTTTGTAAATCGGTTTATTAATGGGCAAATTATATATGAAACATGCCATCAAACATTCATTTTTATAACCAGAGCTGAACACGTCAAATATGTACAATTCATATGCGACTTTCGGATTATATGACGTTCCGATCGTTAAATAACAACTCTCTGCAAAGCCGACTAGCTCTGCTTATGGTTTTTTTTTTATATCACAACCGAATATTACTAGAATAAATTAAAAAAGAACATATTTCTATAATTTACCAATATAAACATACAAAATTCCTACTCTAAGTTTCAAACACACTAGTCTAAACATATGATATATTACTTATTTTACTTCAAGAGCTTTCAATAAAACAAAATATACAGAAGAATAAAATGAAGAAATGGGTAAAGTGTCGTAACTTTGTTAAAAATATAATTTCTATCGTTTACTTAATTTCACGAATTCTCGGAACGCTTCCTGTATTTCTTTGTCCATCTCAGGTTCTGGATTATACAGATCATCGGGATCAGACGATTCATCACTGTGAAAGATATTTTTATTACAATCACATAGCCGATAAGTTTTATGATTTACCCTAAGTACTCGCCATCGTCACCAAAGTTTGAATAAAAGAACTCCTGTTCTTCTGGGGTAATTTCTTGTCCATCAGGTCCATACAAGATAAATTCATCATCGGATGACGATGTAACTACACCATTTTGCACTTGTGAGCTAATAAGTAGTAAGTAAAATTATGAGTAAAGAAAAGATTTCGTATCAAATCATTAATTGAGGAATATAGAATCGAAACTCATATTTTCCCACAATAAACATTAACTTTTGATAAATTAAAGAGAACGTCAGATTCGGTTGTCGCACGCATAATCGTTGTCAATTTTACAATTTTGGAGAATGTCCGAATATTTTTCAAAGGTTTTTTTGATTTTTGCGGTTTATTGTTCCCACCGTATGAGAAGATGGTCAACTACATTGTTTTGCTATATGTCGTATGGTAGAATTTATTGATAATACCAAAAATATTACGGCGTAACCAAATATTTAGTTCGTCACTTACGGGGTGTTCAGAACTTCATGAATACTCAATTCAAGGAAATCGATTTTAACAGGTCAACGTGAATTTTGATATGTATGCGTGGTTACAAATATAGAAGTTGTATTGTGTTTAAGTGTAATATTGAATTAATGCGTTTCAAATTAATAACGCTTAATATCCTTTAACTTGATTTTAGAGGCCTCTTTTCTATTCTTGTATATATTTTGATAATTACAGTGAGAACCCTCCTTGCGGACAATTCTCACAAGCGGGCAGCGCTCACGGCCGAACAATATTTCTGGAACCAATTTTTTGGTTATACATTTCTATGTAAAACACGAGAGGAAATTTTTCCGCCTGACATAAAATGACCCCAGGAGCGCACACGAAGCTTCGAAAACGGACAGAAAAAAGAATAAAAACACGTTAAAAAAGTGTAGCGTGTCCCCTGGCCGCGGTATTTCACTCAAGATCGAGTTGGGTCATGTTCCCGGGTTTTCCTTTTGCATTTATAGAGTGCTCTCGAATTGCTTGAAATGTTGGTTGGTGTGTGAAAGTCGTGGAAGCTGGGTGAAACAAAAACATGATGCCTAAAAAAGCTGTTTGTGGAATGGAAATGATTAATGTTGCTGAGCAAGAACATTAGGTTGGGTCAAAGGTACGTTTATTATAAAAAAAAGAATTGAATTCTTAAAGCATCAGCTTAGATTCTAGTGACCCATTTTTGTGTTTTTATTGTTTAAAAGCTTTGGATTTCTGAATTATAAAACACAAGGAAAACGTTCGAAGGCAGATGAAAATTTGGATCAAAAAAGCACAAAATTAAAAGTAAAGCTAGTACAGATTTATGCTTAAGTATGCTTCGAGTAGTTCATGCAAGGCCAAAGAGGTAGTTACAGAATTAGGTAGAAAGTATAAAAGTTTAGCGTCTCTGATGGGTGGTTGCAAAGATGGAGAGAGACACATAACATTAGCTTTAAGTGCATCTCGGGTGAGTCGCCAGACGTTAATCAAGAAGTGTGGAATAGTTTTTGGGAAAGTTACCCAAACTGTTAATGGGATATACACAAGAAAACACTTACAATGCAGATGAAAATGGTACTTTCGAGCTTTACCTGATAGAACTAACATTGAAAGGCGAAAAATG
Organism: Marronus borbonicus; assembly: GCA_902655005.2. Classification (NCBI taxonomy): domain Eukaryota; kingdom Metazoa; phylum Arthropoda; class Insecta; order Coleoptera; family Scarabaeidae; genus Marronus; species Marronus borbonicus. Next base: position 4,983,372 of record LR737390.1, read on the forward strand.
TATTTATTGGTGGTAAATTGTCGAAAGAAAGATATTGTTTTTTTCCAATATAGCTGGACAAAAAGAAGAGCTTTCAGGAATCGGGAAAGCTGCTCGATCACGGATGCTGAAGGTATGCTATTTGCTAGTTTGCCGGCCACATGGACCTCAAATAAATAACCATGATGACAAGAGTTGCGATGACCGATTGGCTTCTGGACCTGGACAGACGGATGGGTTTTCAGAAACAAAATTTTCTTTTTTTGGACAATACTGGATCACATCCAGGAGAATTAAACATAAAAGTATTAAAATCATTTTTCTGCCCCCAAACACGTCTGTTTGTTAGCCCATGGCCCGGAGGACAATTGAAAATGTTAAAAGTTTACCATAATTTGATTTTAAAACATATTCTTTTAAAAATCAAGTCAGAACTTTCAGTCACTCCACGTTTTAGGAGCTCTTTATCTTATTTAAAAAGGCATGGAATATGGCTACTCTAGAGACTATTCAAAACTGCAAGCTTTAAAAATTGTCAAGTTCAAGAGAAGGGAATCTTAGATATAGGATTTGATGCAGAAGACGATTTGTCGTTGACAAAGTTGGCTGAGTTTTGCAGAAACCTTGATAACATCACCCAAGTTGAAAACCAAGACGACTTCATTAATTTGGATGAAAAGGTGCTTACAGAAGAAGTGTTTGGTGATAGAGTAAGCGGCGAAAATGAGATTGAGGAGATATCCATGCGAGGTAGTGATGACGAGGAAGAAGATACTAATGGTTCTATAAACTCCTACGCGGATGCATTAAAAGCGATCGAAAATCTGAAGAGGTTTTTAAAGATTCTTTGGTGTTTGAATAATTGAAAAACATAGAATCGCATTTTTAAAACAGCTTTTTAGAAGAAAAAAATAAATAAAAGATTAAAACAGGCAAAAATATCCCACTTCTTTTAAAAATAAAACGTATTTTATGCGAAAGCAATTTTGAATCTTTTGATTAAGAGTTTAGGAATTATTTTGTTTATTTTGTTTTACATTCCTCACGAGCGGACAAAAGAGCTGGAACCGCGAGTGTCCGCTTTTGAGGGCTTTCACTGTAAATCACTAGCATGCTAATCTTAAACAATTATTAAAATAACGAAATGCAACTGTGTAAAATGGAACTGTGCCATTTGTAAGTTTAGCAAAATAGAATCACGCATAGGAGAAATATGGATATACCATTGTTTTCATAAAAATCTGGGACAAACGATACTATTTTGGCATTATCTATTTTAAACGTGTCTTTTGAAAAATATAACAATTAAATAATTTAATGTCAAATTGTGTGTCAGTGTCAATCATAAATCAAGTAAATAATAACAATACCCCATCAATGCAATATGATTTTGAAACCCAAATCCTGACTAAAATTCAAAATGGGACTAATACCATGGGATGTTCACTAGTACAGCCAGTATTAGCAACGTAAGTTTAGTTATCAGCTAGGTTGTAGATGGCGGCTTAGAAGCTAATTTTATAGGATAGTACGATTGGGTTTGATAGATTGATAGTACATTCAATATATTTCCCCACCATTGTTTATATATATATGGGCAAGTGATGTATTGCAAATATGTTTTTGTGTTTAATTATGTGATATATTTATAGTAATGGGCAACTCATATATCCTTCTGCTGTTAGAGGCTACAAAGATCAGATATCCACTAGGCACCGTTTTCCTCGTGCTTCTACAGAAAAGCAGAAGTACCTTTGCTGGTTGAATGCAATAGGCAATTAAAAACTTTTCAATATGAATTCTGTTGCGATGTGCAGAGTATTATATCTTTACAAAATAGAATTCTGGTTAACTGGATTAAATGCAAGCATGATTATCTATTTAAAAAGTGCAAACCGAACACTGAAAGACCACGAAAAACTGTGCTCTCTTATTTCTGATGAGATGGCTCTATGAAGCAGCTTGAGTTGGATGACACCAAAGATGAAGTGGAAGGTTTTTGTTGATGTTGTATTTGGGAAGACTTTCCTTGTTGCTGACCATACGTAAGTTTTTATGCTTCGGGGAATAACGAAGAAATAGCAACAGTCTATTCACTATAGCCTCTCCAAAGGAACAAATATCGCAATAGCGACTATCGGAACAATTGCAAAAGCAGTGTATGGTGCTACAAACGTGGATGCCATTAATGCTCTAGTTGCTAGCACAAAAAGTGACTGCATATAAAAAGGGCTTCCAGACAATTTTTTTGAAATGGATGTTAACCGACTAATACCATTGTATGTATCCACCACATTCGTTGAAAAGAATACGCAATAATTTTCTATTGAAAAATGTACAGCAAAATGGCAATTTTTTGTAGTTTATATAAATAGAAGAACGCATGCGTATAAAGCTATCGTAATTTTGCAGGATCACGAAGCATTGATGGAGCAGTAAGCTTAGATCAAACCGCCATACAAACTGCAAATCTGCAGCTATTGTTCAATGATATATTTGATTGTCTTAATGGTTCATTCAAAACTACCCATTTTTTGAGATGTGAGGTTTTACAAAAGTTGAAGCATTCGTTATTTTGGAATAACGTTCTTACAAAATTATCAAATTTCTGAAATCAGATAGAACAGTACACTCCCATCTCTGAAACATCTAATACAAACAATAAAGCATTTCAAATTATTAAAAACCACATTGCAGCAACATGGAGTTGGTCTTTTTTAAACCTTAGGTTTTCAATCAAGATTCATTGGGAAGCTTTTTTGGCCAGATGTGATAGCACGATGGCCGGAATGTTGATTCAAAATACACAGCCTTTTCCCAATACTGTAAAAGTTTGTTGGGAACAATTTTGTGCCATCACATTCAATAAATTTGAATTGCCAAGAAGATACAAGTGAGAACGTCATAATGACTCTAAGTGACTTCCTCAACCAAAATATTCGCGAAGAAATTATTCCAATTGAGGGTACTCGCACAATCAGTGAAAGTAGTCTTAACTACATCATTGAAGACTACTACTGGGATATCTATTCGAAAGAGAAAGTAAAGAAAAAGGAATTGTAATTACAGCATATTTAATATACCCCTGAATAAAAATGCTTGTTTCCATTATTAATTATCCTTTTTTGAAATCAAAATAAATATACCCCAGCTGATGTTCGATGGCACTTGCATCGTGTGTACGATTTATTCTGATTACATGATGAACTACATTTAGCAAAAGAAGTTTTTTTGGCTCTCACTAATACAGCTTATTTTCACCGTAGAAAAATAGTTTACCAAGAGCTAAGTACAAAATATTGGCATTTTTTAAATTACTGTCACAACACTCAAAAAACACCAAAATGAGCGCATAAGTTGTTCTACATCTTTACAAAAACATGGTTGATTATACATGCATATTGTTATTACAATATGCATATATTATTATTCTCTTATTCTTAAGCAAAATATAAATTTAAAAAATAATTTAAGTCAAAAGGAATTGAAAAAACGGTTATTTTCAAATGAATAGTCTTATAAATTTTCAAGTTCAACTACTAACTCTAGAATAATTTAAAATAGTCATATTTTAATAATTAAATAATCGAATTAATTCACTTGAAAATATCCATCACTAGCATTAAGTAGATATGTTAAATTTAATACCTGTTACTATTGACATTAGTATTAGAACTCCGACCCCAGTTATTATTTCTTAGAGTGAAGACAGATTCTACTAGGTGAATTAGATTTTGTTGTAAGCGTGGCTTTGTTGCTCCTAATTGTTGAAATATATCATCCAATACTTTCTTACTGCTAGATTCAAGGGAATAGCCTGCCAACTAAATTTGGTTTAGAAATCTAAGCATGCAAAAATACATGATAATACCTTCAATGCCTGGCAAGCACTCTTGATATCCTCTGGTTTACCTGAAGATATAAGTTTCTTTAGCGAATCTAATACACAACGTCCATATACAGTTTCATAATTTAATTGCATATAAAGCTCGGCGAGAAATAGTGTGAAACCTTGGTTTTGTTTGTCCGAATTCAGTTCTTTTTCACATAGCATGTGTAAGTGTGGTCGAATCAATGGATAATGTTCATCTAAAACGGAACACAACCTAGCTGCATTATATCTAAAACTAGGTTCCCGTAAGGCATATTCAAAGATTATTTCAACAGCTTTGATAGCCACTTCAATATCATCAGAATGCGGTTCAAGAATTGCTATAAAGTTGTCTACAAGATTATCAAATTGACCAGGATCATAAATTAATGACTGAATTAATATATCCAAATTCACTGATTCGAATCCCGTTTTAAGTTGACCGCTTTCTGCATTATAATCTTCCGTTACACCAGCGTTTTCGCTTTTGATTTTTTGTAATCTACTTTGAGCAGGTTGGGCTAATTGTGGAACGACTTGTGAGTAGCTGGATGGAAACCATTCCTTTGCATCGGCGCTTAATTTGGATTTTCTTAAGATGTCATTAAAATTATATGATTTATTTACTATGTCCTTGTTGTTGGTTGTTATTTCCATAGCGGATTGTGAATTATCTGTACCCGTCCTTTCTTCTTGCTTTGCTTTAGTATCTACTGTTGAATTTGAATTTGGGCGACGTAGAGGTTTATATTCTGAATTGTCATCCCATAGTAAAATCTGCTCCTTATTATCCATATTATGAAAACTGTTTAAAAGTGCACTGAGTTGGACTTTATTACTTAATTTTAGAAAAGCCACTACAAGGAACCTGATTACATTGTACACGACAATTTCACCAAAACATAAACATGGACGATCGAGATTCACTGTGAAATTTGCTACGAATGGCAACAATTGTTTTCTTCACTTCAAAATATAATTCATGATAATTTAAATGTTGTAAAGGAGATGAAGTTTTTTCTTTTATCTTTTCATTAATTCATAAATTGCTAAAATATCCAACGGATACATATCCGCTCGATTTCTAGCAATTCTATGTTCTCCTATTATTCTGGTAGTTGTGCGTATATACAGGCACAGCCAGAAGTATTTGTCTATGTCTATTGGTTTAACTTATTTGACTGTAACAAATGAAATTAATTTTCGTAGGCGAGAAGGAATGCTGTGGTCATCGTATATAAAATAGGCTTGTTCAATGCGAAAAAAAAAACAATTGTATACCGTGAAGCTCATTTTCAACAATGTCTAACTTTTTGGTAACAGTGATGCCAGATCTCACGATTAATCCTCAGTTTTTACGATTTCAATCTCACGATAGAGGCGACAAATTTCACCGTTTTCAAATTCAAAAAAAGATCCTCGGGCTTATAAGTCAAATACTTTTTTAACCTACCTGAAATTAATGACTGAAATGTTGAACAGGGGCGTAGCCAAAGGAGAGTAAGGAGGGGGCATGACCTGCCCTCCTTGTAAATCTTTGAAATAATTTCACTTTCGTTTCTTATTGCCGATTCAAATTTTGGCTATACCCACGATGTTTAATACCACTCAAAGCACTGCGTGAATGTCTACTATTACATTAATAACGGTTTATCCTTAAAATTTTGCGTTTATCTTAACAAGGCAGATAGTGCAAAATGGTGCAAAACTATAACAAATTGTAGATGTTAACGAGTGATTTGTTCTATTAAAAATAATTAATTTTTCTGTGAATTCTGTTATAAAAACAAAATGAATTTTTCACATGATGATAAAAATGTATTATCGTTCATCGATAAAATTCAATTTTTTAATATCTAAAATCTTATGGGCAGCGAGCTAGAATTTCTTAATGTTGATAATATCAAGGACATCAAAGTGTTGTCATATTTATATACACTATAGGGGAAAAATAAATTCAATGTATGGGCGTCCATTGTTATAACTATTCTTCACAAGTTTCAATCACCTGTAATTATAAATACCCTAGTCGTCTTTTTTTCTTCGTTAGAAGGTCTTGTTGTATATTTTTCAGCATAATGGCCAATTTATAACTTATGCTGTTGACTGTGTTGATCTGTTGACTCAAATCAGGGAGTGAACGAAGAATTTAGGTTTCCGGGTTGAAACCGCGTGGTAACATGCATATGCATGAGAATGCCGACGTTTGGCTCTCAGTTGCATGGAGCTTCTTCTGGGCTGCTGCATGATGTCGCCCTGCTGTACGAAGAATGACCGTGGTTGCTCGGGGTCCGGTTTTTATAAAAGAGATTTCCACTGAAAATGTAGCGGGTAATCGTCGTCTCTGTTAAGAACGTTGGAATGTTTGTAGATTTCCATGGCTTCTCGGATTTTTCTAGGATAATAGTAGGGTTCACGGCTCAATAGTTTTGTATCGTTAAATAAAATTTGGTACTTGTATCCGATCAATGCAGAATCGGATATCCGCAGAAATCTGGTGCAACGCTAGTGTTCCGCCATACGCGTGCTGGCCGAGCGCTCCGACCTATTACCGTCCGTCAAAGACAAAACTTTTCCTTTGCACACTCAGGGTATTTACCGGATCCCTTGTTCTTGTGGTGGTGTATACGTCGGAGAAACAATACGGTCGGTCAACACACTGTCATTTTTCGTCAGCAACCCAGAAGAAGCCCAGTGCAACTGAGAGCGAAACGTCGGCATTCTCATGCAATTATAACGCGGTTTCAACCCAGAAACCTAAATTTTAAAGGTAGCGTATATAGTTTTTTATGGTATTGACGTTGACGCCTTACTCCACTAAACACAGTTAACGGTTTGTTTTCGAAATACGGGACAATTTTGTTTGAGATTATTCCACCTTGATGTCAGAATAGAGTTTGATTAAAGGATTTGAGGTAATAAATAAATATGGCAGACATTTTGTAGTATAAATAATTTACATTTATTCAAACACACTAATAAAAATTGACTACGACATGTAACGTTTTGAAGGCAGTATTTTATATATACTAAATTTTATTTACATACGAAAGCAAAGTACAATAACATATCGCATAATTTAAATGCAATTTTTTCTATATAACAGCATTTATAGAAAAAATTAAAAGTTAATTCGTCAAAGATATAAGCGCCTATTTATAAAGGGATGTTTTGCTTCACTTATGAATTTGCAAATTAACCAAAAAAGAAAGACGCTGCTGCTAAGATAAACTACTCATAGTATTGACATTGCTTAAACCACTTGCGGCAAATGCAATATGAGAAGGGGAGAGCAGCGCTGTAAAAGCCAGCGAACATGTTGCTGCCGACCCGGCGTTATTAGCGTGGTACGCAATGTATCTTCATCAATTTCTACCCATCTTGCTATTTGCCTTCCTTGAAGAAGAACGAGCCTGGTCTATCTCTTGGTGCCATAACTGTGAAGAAATACAAGCGCCTGTCGTCTAGAAGACAGCGACAAAGGGCGGGTACAGTTCCCACTCCAGAGTACTTCTCGGATTGCTTAGTTGCAGAGGGTGTCGCACGTGAGTGTTTTGGGTAGCTGCACGTGTGAATGATTTCTTAGCCTTACCATAATGTATTAAAAGTGGGTTGGGGAACTGTACACGCTTTTTGTCGCTGCTTTTTAGACGGCAGGTGCGTGTATCTTTTGAAGGCGGGCTTTCTGGGACGGGACAATTCGCTGAGATATTCACCGTTTTCCTCCAAACATGTTACTACTTTTACTCACCAGCAAATATCAAGCAGTTATAATTATCAGGGTCAAGAAATTTGTTTCTACTTTTAATGTTAGAAAATGTGAGACAAGAATAAAAGAAAATTTGTAAATGGTATTAAATAATAGGGTTTTAGTAATAATAAAAGGGGTAAAATATGTGTACGTATACTTTCCAAAAGTGTTTAATGCAGTGCAAATTCGCCGCGAATTGCGTACTTGCTTATTTTCGAAGCAGTTGAGCAACTAACGACCAGCAAACGACGAACGAATGTTGGTAGCCATTACTCAGTAGCATATAGGAAAACAATCACATTTAGAATTCATTGTAGATCTTAGCGATTTAGTACCAACTACCAGGACCAGCAAATTTAGAGGAAACCCGTCTTTAGCATTAGATGGGACTAAGAGATACACCTGGCTCGTCGTTCTTGAAGAAGGGTGATATAAGCCCAGAGACAAACAGCCATGTGGCTAAAGATACGTTCGGAATCACACCGATGACGCCAGAGTTGGTAGAAACATATCGGATTGTTTAGCGTTCTTTATCCTTACATCACTTTTTTGCCGTGAATGATTTCCACCATTACCATGAGTAGCTTATATTAGCGCGCGTTTTTTTTTATTATTCTTTCTAGGTATTTTTTTATGTTTTTAAAATTCCAATTGTTTGTTATAAGCATGTACTACTAAAAGGCAACATTTGTACCGACTGTTATACAGTATGTTTTACCTAAGAGTATAACATACTTTTCTATAGTCTTCAGGTAGTTCTTTTTCGGATTTATCTACATTTCTGATTATAGCTAAATACTATTCATCCTCTTCAAATGTAAAGCCACTTGCAAAATATAGGGAAAAATAACATTGCGTATTTTTTACTTAAATGTTTTATTAAAAGTAACTCCAATCGCACAAAAAAAATCTTAAACCCAACATTTTATAAAAATATCTTATATTTTTATTTTTCGGTAATTGATAGCATTGTTATATGTATAAACGTAAAATTTGCGGGAATGAATGTAAATTTACTTGATACCTCTCAACAGCTTATATTTTGGTCAAAATAACTTTTAAATGCAAAAACTCGTTAAAAAGATACTTTTAGAGAATTGAAAAATAAGATTTGAATATTTTTTAATTTCAGAAAAACAGAAAGAAGGGGCGTCTAAAAATAATAATCAAAGGTGATTCGCTCACGACAGAAGCAACTTCATCTGTCGTTCGCTGAACAGGCGTGCCACAGGATCTATGAATGAATCACCTTTTAATACCTAGATCTTATTTATGCCTGCAGATATCGACCATGATATTTTTCAAAAACGTAATTACGTCGGAAAAACCAAAGAAATCAGATTTTCACATTTCATTATACAGGATGAATGTGGAGGAACGGACCAAACTCCAGGAGTGTATTGTACACGTTAAAATAATGTAAAGAAACTCATATCTTCTTACCCGATTTCTATTTGTTTTTAAGTTATAGTGTAATTTAAAAAAAAATAAGTAGCTTTCCCATAAATGATCCAATTTTCGCTTGTTTTCGAGTTAATACGTCGTAAATACAATACAAATATTCTTGGATTCACTATCGACGTAAAAGAAAGTTAGTTGAGTTCTACATTAACATTTTTTTCGCTTCTTATTACACATGACGTATCAGTTATTCGAAGCAATCCTTTCAAATTTAGAATACGCGATATAGGGTGTTTTTTTATTTATGTTTTTTTATAATGAGAACGCTACAGCTGCTGTCGAAGAGTATCGTCAACGGCTTTCACATTCGAGGAATCCTGGTAAAACTGTATTTATGAAATGAAAATCGAATAAGAACATGAGTTTTTTCGTATCATTTTTACGCGTACAATACACTCCTGGAGTTTGGTCCGTTCCTCCGGGCTCGCTCTGTATATTAACATATATAATTTTTCGACATATATTGGTACAGCAGGTGGCTTAGCATTTAATGGGGTGAGTGGCTTTTTGGTGATCTATAGACTATAATGAGTCATGTTTTTGAGGGCGGTTTCTTTCAAAGCGACAAGAAAATTTTAAAAACGAACAGTGAGGTCCTAAGAAATAGGCCGATTTATATTTTTTGTGAACTAATTTTTGTTTTATCGATAGTTTAGTTACATTTGATCGGCGTCAATATTCTTACTTTCAAGAGGACACCTGTACACATATTTTTACGTTTTTAATTCGCACCTTTACTAGAATAATGACCTAAGTTAAGCTGCCTCTTAAGCTTTAATATAGAAGATAATATGGATGCTATTGAAATAAGGTATGTTACATTTCAGTATGAGAAATATTACTATATGGAGCAATAAAGGTTTTGGTAATTTGTTTATTGTTATTATATTGGCTAGGAAAAGAACTAGGTTGGTCCAAAAAGCTCGTTACTAGACAACGTAATCGTAACGATGGCCACGTTGTCAAATCTCAATTTTAAAAGCCTAAATTATTTATTATTGTTCTTTTTTGATTTTTGTTCTTTCTTGTTGTTATTTTCCCAGCAACAACAGAAAAAGTCTGAACAAGATATATTGTCTAAATGAACCTAAGTATCACCAATTAATTCGCACGCTGTTTGGTAATTTAGGACCTCACTGTAAGGGTGTTAGGTACATATAGATAAATATTTACTGTGGCGTTACACATAATTTACTTTGTTATATATGTAAGTACAACTTTGGGTTCTTATGATATTATACTGCCACGGAAAGTCAAAACCTAGCCAATTATGAGATTTAACTACAAGCTACAATATCATTATTGTACATCGTTCGTATATACATAAACTATGTCCTTTTAATTATGTATATTATACAAATAATTACAAATCGTTGTATGTACTTATTATCGATACTTTAAAAGGAAGTACGTATCACGTTCAAGTGGTACATAAAAATTTTATACCAATCCGAAAATGATGTACGGTAGGAAATTGCGAGTAGTTCTATCTGTTCACTTAAATATCTCCCGAAAGTTAAATTTGCAGATAATTACGAAAAAACAATTTGAAAATTTCTCGTTACAACTTATGCTACTTACGCTATGTACTCTAGGTTCGTTTTCCAAAGGTAATTCAAATGTTGACTTGGCTATTGGAATTTTAAATATCCGTGGCTTATTTGTTTTATTACACTGCAAACATAAACAATGCTGCAAAAGATTAACGCCAATCCCATTCGTTAGATCAATTAGGTAAGCAACTAAATATACAAATATTAACAATAGGGCAAAAATATAACTTGGCATCTTGCATTCTTGGAATTTTAATTTAATTTATATATATTCCATCAAAAATATAAATATACAAAAATCGTTCACAATACAAGGGTTGGTTTAACCCCTTTCCAAAACAGGAAACCACATACCACAGTACATCCAGTTTAATCGCTTTATGTTTGAAACATATCGGTACGACCAGGGGTAAAAAATGAAATGAAACGGTAGAGAACACAGAATTCACGCCAATCAAGTACATTGATGAACAAATGGTGGGGGTCTAATGAACCATATTTGATATTGCAGAGTGAAATTAGTGATCTTGAAACTCTCTAAATTGAAAACCAAATCTTAGGCTCTCGTCTATAACAAATACAAAAGTTATCGTTTACCGATCCAGAAGTAAGATACTATCCAGATATTTCAGAATTCTGATATTTCCACAATACAATTTGACTTTTTCAAACTAGTCTTGCTTTTTATGTTTATGGATTAGCAGAATCAGAGAGCATCGTTACGTTGAAGAAATGTGACCGGTCAAAAATGAATTTACTTTACGTAGTTTCACTAACAAACATGATTTCACTTCTCCTTCACATTAAATTACAAATTGCTTGACGAACAACTTTATGTAACCAAAAAATATCTCAATTACCTCAAAAACCAAAGTTCCCTTGTTCGTTTGCAAATTAATATTAGATTGATGAATAAAAAACATTAGTTGTGTAAATTATAAGAAAATCTCACGTAGATACAAAAGTTTTTGGAACATTGGTGCAATAAAAAATGTTATTTTATCTCTTGTAGAATTTGTTAATTTTTCTTCTGCGATATTGTATAAAATGTGGTTGATAGAATATTCCAATTTTATGTTAAGGAAAATGGGAAAAATAACAGGAGGGTTTGCAGGGATATAAGTATGCTTTTAACATCATCTTTATGGGATCCATTGATTCCCAATGTACTTATTAATTTACTACCACGAAGTATTTAAAATTTTAATAACAAGACCTACATTTGAATTCTCTTGTGAATTACTTTATATTATCAATATTTGTATATAATATAAATATTATTATAACAACTCGTAAAAAATAATAAAAATTATGTATATCTGGATGTGTGAAAGTTTTTGTTCTGTATTTTTTTTCTAGTTTCACTAATATCACAAACATTAAATGACAATATATTCTTCGTTTTTCTTTGTTTAACAATTAAATTTGAGAGTAGTTGGTGCAGTGCGGGACTGGCAAAGACCACTTGCCATCAGATAAACACTTTGGTCGAGCTTCTAATCTGGATTCGAATCCCGGATTGCAAACAACTTGCAGCTCGTCGCCAGGTTCATACGTAAATTTTGATGGTGCTAGTGAGCCGTTTTCAGGTTCCCCCAGGTAAGGACACCTTGCTTTGCCTGAAAAAAGAAGAGAAATTTATAGTATTATAAGTATAATGTTTATGTTTTTTTTCCAGTTTACTCTTCATGTCAAATTAGTAATAGTAGTTGTGTCTAGCATTGAATGAACATATTCTGTTAAACAAGATTCCAATTTTTAGACTCTTTAACTCATATAGTATCGAACCGAGTAATACGAATCTCACAGGAGTAGGCTTAATATGCTAAAATTTATGCTTGCCAAAATCCTTCTTGTGTTCATTTGAAAACATGTTTTTTATGTAAAAGCGATTATATGTATACCCGCTTCTTGCGCAAAGCTTTGCCCGTTGGTAATATCAATGAATTGGGAAGAAAATTTTTATTTTTGCAGCTTGTGAGATTGCAGGGAAAAAATTATCTGATTTTTTAGGAAAAGAAACGAAAAAATATCGAAATATATAGGTACGCCGAAAAAACAACAGTATTGTTTTTTTTTTATACTTACAAAACGGTGGAGGATGAGACCAATACCCAGTTTCTGTGCAAATGATGCTGGCTTCTCCTTCAAGAACATGCGCTCCTCTGCAAGCGAATTGCACTAGACTTCCTACAGCGTACCTTCCACCATCCATTCCAGCGGATTCTGACTGGATTAGATGTCCATGAACTGGCGCTACAGGCGGCGGACATTGGATTGCTATGGAAAGTAACGGCCAGAAGAGCCATAATTATTGATTTGAATAAGTCAAATTCAAATATATCTAGTTTTTAATTTATATAAGCCGATTGTTAAATTTGATACACTGTACAGTGACACAAAAAGGTACAAAAATAAATTTAATTCCAACACAAAAAAAATCTGTTTTCTAAATCTAAGTAATAGAACTTTAAGCTAGAAGCAATTATAATAGATACACAAAAAAAGCAATCATTTGCATTGCTGTTAGTTTCATTTAACGACTCCCTAGTTGATTAGGATACAATAAAAAAAAATATTTTATAGTATGAAATAACAAAGAAGTAAGAGATCGAACGAGGCAAGAATAATCAATAAAACAAATAAACTGGGGGCGACTAAAGAATTGCGTGACGGTTTCGACCTGATATTTTTCTATGTAATCATCAACATTAGTTCGTTCAATTGAAACAGAAAATCCGCGAACTCTTACGGTATTAATTACAATAAACTGTTTTATGTCAACTCATTTTCTCAACTTGTTATAGCATTCACGACAGCGGCATTTTGGACATAATTCCGGATATAACGAAATACTTTTTCGGAATGTTGGTGGGCAATGTTATGTTACTTTTTCCTAAAATTATTTTCAATTTCAGGGTACTCGATGTAAACGTTCACATTTCAAATTAAACATCGATTATTTACCTTTAAACGCAAGAGAAATGATAGCATATGTATCATAGACTTGGGTGTATATTTTGATTTGGACGGGTGCAAACTCTAATTTAAGCACGAATACCTTTTCCGCCGATCAAATATGCAAATCAGTTTTGAAATTCTTGTAAGTGACATATAAGTACATTCTTTGGTTTTGTTCAAAGAAATTAATAAAAATTATTCATTATACTTTCAGAGGCACGTCTTATGGATTCTGTTATTACTTTCCACCTTTTGGTATGTTATGTATGTTGGGTCCCTTCTTATTGTTATATTGTCTTCCCTCCTTTCTGTGTCTTATTCTGCGCCAATTGTAAAGATTGCTTGTATTGTAGCTGATTCGAGAAAGAAGAAAATAGACGATGATAAAAGATTCTCGAATGGCCGGCCGCGTTTCGTCATATATAACCGTCGTAGAGCCGTGCCGAATGGCACCCTGTCTAACGGCTGGGAATTTACTTACGCACGCATTTCGGCAACGGTCCGGACCAATTACCGCTGAGTTCGCATTCGATACCTGGGGGACCCATCAGCCGATAACCCCAGGCACAACTGAACACGGCTCGACCGCCGTAGCTAGAATTGTGCTCCTCCAATTGCAGATGCGGTTCTTCGAGACCCTCGAGGCCGTCCAGGGACGGACAGCGGACTGGTTCACAGTTAGGAACTGAAGCGGACCATTTGCCTAATGAGGTTACTTTTTATTTTTAAATTATTGCGATTTGGTAGAAATAATATATTTAAATGAAAAAGTAAATTATATATAGGATGTCCCATGTTTCTGGAATTGTAAAGATTGTGTATATGATGTAAATAGTAGGAGGCTAAAATTTTCTGATAATATAATAGCCGTCACTGAATGTCTTCTAAAAATATTATTTTAAACGGACGACCCTCACCATGGGATTTCGCTTATTATCGGATGAAAAGCATCGGTTTAAATTTGGCAAAGTTGCTAATTTGCATGCTAGCCACAATTTACTACCCAGTGATAACTTAAGCCGACTGAAGTACAGCAATTAGTCAGCGGAAAGGTTAGAAAAAGATGATATTTTAAACAAAATCAGAACAGAAATACGGAGCACTATTGAGCAGTACAGAATTGTAGACAGGAGGGGCCAAAAAGACAACATCGTTTAATTAACAAAAAAATTTTTGAAGAAACATTAAATGACGAAAGATAAATTTGTCGTAACTAGCTTATTTAATCTTAAAATGTATTTTTCATCAGTTAAGTATACTATGAAAGACAATTGTCAACACGTTATACATGGACACTTTCCGATATAAAAGAAGAAAGTTGAGGATGATCAAAGAGACCCGAAACGTCATATAAAAAAGTCGGGTAAGTATGTCATTAAATTGAACATCGAGAGTTGCTTTAAGAAGTGTGTTTTTAGTTTTTCTCTACAAAGCCAGATAAAGACGCTAGAGTTAAAAGAAGAAAATGAGATTTTTCGTTCATTTTTTAACCGCGAACACACAGGTCCATTATGTTTTCGAATTTATAACACAAGCTCTATTCACAATAATGCGCGAGATCCCCACAATGAGGGTGGAAAGTGAGTTAGCCTGTATATAAGTACGCGATTTTTTCTTTGAAATATGTAATGAACCGTGCAAAAAAATATATATAGAATAGCATCAGGAATATTCGTAGAAGGTTGAATTTTTCTTTCATTTGCCAGTTATAATATTCTTGAAATACGTTTGTGAAATTTGGGCATATACCGCCACGATGTTGTTAAAACATTTGTGTCTGAATCAGCGAAATCGCATTTCACAGCTTAGGATCGCAGTTGAACGTAATACACAATTTTACGATTCGCTTACGAGATGACGCGATTCCGACGGTGGAAAAACGAGAACGCAGACTTTGTTCGAGTCTGCGAGGATAAGTTGATTCCGCGCGCCGGACTTACCTGAAGCCTGACAAGTTATGTTGGCCGTTCCGTTCACCCTGAATCCGATGGGGCACTGGAATATGGCCGTGTGGCCAAGCCTCGTTCCTTCCACTCTGACGGTAATGTGCATACCGGATACGGATATGGGATCGCAGTGTACGGCTGCAAGTAAAATTAGATTATGGCACAGGGAATTAAATTTGACGGCGAAGCGGTTGTAAATTTCTAATGTCGCTTCGTGCAGTTTGTCGATGAGAAACGGTCTACTTTGAAGATTTATTACAGACGAAGGTTATGGCAGTCATGACGTTTCAAATACATACCGATGTTGTATAAAAAGGTGATCTTTTTCAGTTAGATAAATCATCGTTTATCCTTTTTACACATAGCAGTAATATTATGAGAGCGTCAATAATTTTTTGCAAAAAGAAATACACCTAACTATGCGTAAATGCTTATGTACTGATTCTTCTTCTTTTTCGAGACCCTGGTGTCTTAAGACTGCTTATGTACTAATAAAGAATTAAAAACAACAATTCTAGTGTCTTGATAAATAAATGTCAATCGTTTGTAGCTCTACTGCTGTTAGATACAGTTGATAAATGTCAATCGTTTTGCTTGTATTAATTTTTAAAATAGCAATATTTTCCATGATACTATTCTATTCATTAATTAGTAAATATGATTTGGGTTATGGGTGAATGTATTAAAAAATGCTTACTTGCCAAAATGATTTACCAAGAGAGATATCTTGGACGAAAACAACCTGAAGGAAAAGTCCAATTCTCCTAGGATTTAAATGGAATTTTTGACATACGTTTTTTGATAATTTTCATGCGATGTAGGCCTCTTAAGTTTAATAAAAATCTGTTTGTTACTAGTAGTCCAATACAACAAAAGATGGAAACATTTTGAGTTAAGTCATTTCTGTTTATGTCCGTCACGGACTTAATTCTTTTCCATCCGCTTTCGTCAAATGTTGTTACGTTAGATAAAGTGACGCAGTTTTCGTCAATGTGGTATTTAAGTGTTGCTTCGACACAATTTTGGTTGAGTCAAGACCAAAAAACTATGTAAAAAGTGTTGAAATATCAAAATTTATATCACCTTAAGCTGAGTTCACACTGTGCGTATCAGCCTCGTGTATAATTTGCCTCAGCTTTTGTCGAATCAATAGCCATGCATGTACGCGAGGCAGAGTGAGCCAGTTCAGCGCATACTTTGCGAGGCGAGGCTCGCCAGGCGTTGTTACAAAAACAATGAAAGGAAAAAAAATTGGTACGAATCGTAAATATTCGCTATTAAGATTACATACGCTTGGCATGCGTTGGAACCAATTTTGAAAATATTTTTTCCACTTTTCTGAGATTATTTTGAAATTTCTGCTCAACTATTGAATTTAGGTATAGGGAATGCTTAATAGATATGAGAGTACGTTGCTTTTGCATATAACATATATGAGTGTCGGGTATGGGAATACGGGTTGTTAAGTTTGTCATGTTTTTACAATAAAATTTACCATAACTTTTCAAACACCCAGTATAACGTAATGAAACTATGTAGTGGAAGTATGGATGAGGTGAGCTTAACCAAAATTTAAATTAATATATAGGGTACCCTATTTAGAAAAAAAACATAAATTGGGTTGTTCCCTGGAATTACGGAGTATCCTGTATAAATAGTTTTGAAATGTTATGTTTAAGAGTATCTACAATTATTATTAGAAAGTTAACTTAATAGCAGATGGACAGAAGTACTGGCTGTATACGTTAGATCCATAGGCAAGATAATGGGTTAGGCAACTGTAAATATCTCTAGATACTACTTCTAAGCTTCTGCAATACTTTATTGTTTCCCAGAGAAGAAGCTGGAATAAGCTTATAGCATTACAGGTAATATCAGATCAAATAGCAACAAAACAATCACTTAGTGTGTGAATGACATTGGGAAAATAACTTCTATCGATTACAACATGTAAAGAGTTAAACATTAAATGATTTTAAAATATCATCAGTTGGTAAAAGATAATTTTAAGACTATACTCACTAGACAAGAATAAGATAGTTGCAATAGAAATTGATATAACGACCGGAAATGGTAGGTTTTTTATATCAATCCACAACTATGGTTTGGTCATTGTGCTCAATGACACTAGTATCTAAGAAGGGTACGTAGTTGTCCACCTCCTCTTCAATTGTAAACTGGATGGACGGATGAAAACCATTAAAAATAAAGAGAGTGGTCCGAATTGCCGAGACGGACACAGCCGCAATGAGATTATCGACGTATTTAAAAGGAAAAGGTGGTTCAAGAGGTAGTAGGGAGACACGATGGTCCAATAAGTGGTCCAACATGAGTCTGGGAGTTACGGCAATTACCGTCAAACGTGAAGCTTGATGAATTTACCAAGAAGGTTAGTAGTTCTATAAAATCAACTCTGTTAATGGTAATATGCTTCTGTATGGTGTCCCAACCTTCATTAATAATTGTAATTAATTACTTTAAACTGCGGCTCCCGAATTTTTGAAAATATTAAAAAAAAATTGAGAAACTACAAAAAATGAGAATAACGTACACTAAAACTAATAAGCAATAAGAAATCTTATCAAAAGCATGCTTAAGTTCTGAAAAATAATGCATTACTAATAAACTCATCATAGCATATTTATTAACTTAGATCCAAAATGATACTTTTTCCACTTGGTCTCAGCTTTTCAGCACACATAAATGCAGTATTTTCATGAGTCAGCAGTCTCTTTAATCGCATTTACGAAGTAAATTTGCCTATCGTTAAGTTCTTGGATTTCTCTTCGATTGGACTTGAAAAAATCCTGAAATTTTTTCAGTTGTGCGTCCGTGATGTTCAAAATAGCGGGTGCAATGAACCATAGCACGTTTTCTCGAAACGGTGTCGTGGTTAACGATCCATTATAGTAGTAATAGTTGTGAGTGAACGAAGTCACCATTTCACTTATTGGAAAGGTTGTCGATAACTCGTAAGTTCCCTGCGATTTTTCGCTTAAGAATGCTTGGATTTCATCCAGACCGCGAAGAGCTTCATTTTGGCGGTTAGTTTCCTCCATCATAAAGGCAAGTATTGCGAATCCTTCAGGAGCCTCAAAGGCTTCGTCCATTGTAAGATTTTCCTTGCGGTGTACTACATGCATTTCCATCGCATAATGTTTACCATCCAATGTATGTTCGCTGCCTATTTCGTCCTTGTCGCCCCAGTGAAAGTGTAGTTGTTCAAAATTATAACGAAAATGTAATGGACCACCTGAAATGGCAGGCCTTTGTGGAGTATCGTACTCTGGTAAGAGAGTTATGGTATGCGGTCCGTACACTACAATTAATTTTGTCGGGGTTTCTTCGTAATACTGATTCCAGATTAATTTTGGAGCAGCGCTCTTAATAGCCGAGTTGGTAACAATATTAATAGGTGATTGCTTTCTTCCGCTTGCTTCCGCTCCCATTCTTAGACTTTGTAGTATTATATCAATCGGCAGAGAATAGTAAAACTATATTTATATTCTTAGATTTCGTATATACTAAAGACTCAGCACATAGAGTTCGTCGTACATGATATACGAAAGATTGATAAAGTAGTGACAGTGACAGTAAAGTCGTTTGAAATAACCAATAAAAATAGGATTCTTTTCAAACGGTTTACTCTCTAGGGCTACGCATTTCGTGCATCAAGACAGTGTTGCGAATTATTCCTATGTATTGCATTGCGCATTGGTGCGAAATCGATTGTAACAGGCTAACAATGTTGGCCTAGCATGGTGCATTGGATGGATGGAAAAAAGGTAAGGTCATGGTAAAGCGTCAAAAGCTTCAGGAGACAAAAAAATATGCTCTGCTATAAAATGCGTAAATTCTTATACAATTCTTCATACAATTTATCAAATTCTTTACGTACCCTATTCTCTATACAAAAAATTTCCGAATTGATCGACTTCAGTAGTCGTTCGACATTTTTTTTATAAATATTTCTGCGTTGTTATCGCTGCTTCTGAAGCTGCTACTACTACTGCTGTTGCTACAACTGCTAGAAGTACGAGAGGAACTTTTTATGTTATCTACATAGTTATGAAAATAATATGCTATTGCTGTGACATCTTATACTGTCATCTTTGAGTTTGGTTCCAATCGCTTAACATTTGACATATATATATCAGCTTAAAGAAGCGAAAATGAGCGACATGAATGAACAGAAGCGTCATGGAATTTCTATCGGAAGAAGTACCCCGAAGGGTATCCAGGAGAGGATGGTTGTGGTGAAGAGGAAATAGTTTGTCCTATTTCCAAGTCAAATATTGGTGCAAGCGGTTTAAATGGGATAGGGAATGCATTCATAATTACCATAAGTGTGGACGACCTCTGAAAGCACGAAACTGAACAAAGATTTGTGTCGGCTAATCGCTAAACAAAAGTTTCAGTTATTGTTAGAGAAATAAGAACATTAGAAATGTTTTTAACATTTTACACGAAGACTTGGGAATGAAGACTTCTTCACAAAAACATCACAGGGAATTGTGATATAAACAAGCGCGATCAAACAACTAAGATTGGAACCTTATAGCTTTACAGAGAAGGTAGCGTTTAGATTGTTCCCAAGTTGAATCAATATCCAGAGCAGCACGGAATCAGGCGCCACAAAAGCACTATTAGAACGTTAATTGTATCATCTAACCTAATCTACGCCATTTTTCCTCAAGGTCACTTAATATATTTTGTTAGTTTTAGAATTCAGAATAATTCAAATTTAATTATTTGAAATGTTATTTGAACCGTTCAAAATGCTTCACTAATGCAAACCATGGTATAGCTGTCTACTACGTATAAGTCTGTAGTACTGCCAAGAGCGACTGGTCCGAACGATGCTAAATCGTAAGCATATTTGACTTATTCGAACTTATGCAAAATATCAGGGCCCGAATTTAAAACTGACCTCAAAAGTGCAGCACGTAGGCAATTGAACACATACTTATTCAAAGTTTAAAAGATAAGGCATTTTTTTCAGTTTCTTCAGCCTCCAGCTTCGGCGTTGCTTCGATTTTAAAAGCGGTTTTGTGTAGATTCTACACTTTATTACCCCAACTTAAGCAAACAACATTAAAATATCGGCGCACTGCACACCACACAATTTTAATTAACTAGTCCGAAATAACTGTTCCGTGGAGCGTCTGACCGAATTGATAAGCGGGTATCCATGCATCCTCGAAACAGCAACAACAAAATCTATCATCATGTTCAGTTGAAAGATTAGATGTGGCGGGCGATGTACACTGCCGTTCAGAGAAGTTCGGTCGGTTAGTAAAAAACATGAAAATGTTACAGAAACAAACGAAACTAAAAACAAAATGCAATTTTATTATATGTACAGGTAAAAAAGCCATAAATAAATAAATAAAAAGTTATTCTGGCCTAACGTAGCATACTGAGCATTATATTTTTTTTTTAATCGAAAAAACTTCCTTTGCTGTTAATCACCGCTCGAACTATTCTAGGCATTCTTTCCATAGGTTTTGTTAAAACGGATTGTGGAATATTAATCCATTCATGTTGCAGAATATTCCGTAAATGTTCTTGTGAAGTTGGGCATATTATTCGGATCCTCCTGTCCAGTTCATCCCACAACAACTCCATCGCGTTCAAATCTGGGCTTTGTGGGGGCCATGTCATTACTTGCAGGGTGTGCTGTTCTTCTTGCTCCTTTAGATAGTTCTTACACACTAACGCAGTGTGTTTTAGGTCGTTGTCATGCATGAATGTAAAGTTACGGCCTATTATACGCAATCCTGATGGCACTGCATGATTCTGGAGTATTGCAAAATAATTTTCCTTCCTCATTACACCCTGTACTCTGCATAAATCTCCTGTCCCAGCAAAGGAGAAACATCCCCACACTAACACAGAACTACGCCCTTGCTTCACTGTAGGCACAATGCAGTTTGGGATCACTTTTCTGTTTTAGATCTTCGGACATAAACTCGTCGATTTTGCCCAAAAACCTCAAACTTTGACTCGTCACACCAAAGCACGTGTTTCCAATCATCTAACGACCAATCTAGATGAGAACGAGCCCACTGTAGCAGTTTTGCTCTGTTGCCCCGACGTAATAAGGGTTTTCGAATGGCAATGCGTCCATGACGGTCCGCTTGTTGAAGTCGACGTTTTACCGTACTCGCCGAAACTTGTTCTTCACGGCCGCGATTGACTTCAGCTACTATTTGTGGCGCTGTTAATTTTCTATTGCGTTTGCTTAATAATACAATTCTCAAATCTTCAGCTTTTGTTGTTTTCCTAGATGCTCCAGGACGAATACGATTTTCTATAGTTCCAGTTGTCCGATATCGCTTTATGATGTCATTTACTGTTGAACTTCTCATATTTATTTTTTCAGTAATTTGTCGCCCCGAATATCCTTCTTCAAATAGCGTAATAATGCGTGAACGTTTTTCTACACTGGTAGGCTTGCCACGTGCCATTTTGAAGTAAATTTTCTTAAAACTTTTGCGAAAAAACGACAGATGCATACCAACACATGTTTAACAGTAAAATGAAGCAAATTTATATCTTTACGCCTGTGATAAATAAACAAGAATGATACTGCGGTATATGTTCTAAATGTATTGTTCGTTAATAAGCCACAAACGACCCGTTTCAAAAGATCGGTACTTCCGAGAAATTCTTGGAATGATAATAAAAGGGACTTAATTGTGGTTGTCGCAATATTTCTACTTTACATAATAATTTATGGCTTTAATCCCTTAGAAAAGAGTGTATGCTTAATATTTTTCTAATTTTATGTATTAATAATTGTATACAGTGTGATATAACAGATTTTTATTGTATGACCGAACTTCACTGAACGGCAGTGTACATATTTACAGTAGAAATACAAATCATTTTTATGTAGCTTCTTATTAGAAGTACTCAGAGACACAGATATATTTTTGTAAGATGCACGTAATTATTCTACAAATTAAAATGGTATCCTGTTGTTTGTAAATAAACACGTACTACTCATGACTACTTACAAAACTTAGAAAAAATTCAGTTTTAAGCTTAAGGTGCTTAATGCTTGCATATACTGTTTGATAAATAACCATACACACGACTAGTTTTTTTATTATAAATTGCTTTTCCTTTGTTATTATTTACGCGTTTTTCAATTTAAATATAAAAGTTCTAAAAAAAATATGTTTTCCAACATTTGTAAAAGTATAATGGAAGGCATGGGACGCTATGAGGGACTTGACGTTGAACAAATAAATCGGGCGCATTGAGCTATCCTTGTAAGATGTATTATCCTTGGTGGAAAGAAATCCACAGTCTATTTGATTGGCTAATCTATTGCTATATGCGAAAGACTCTATATGTTGACTTTTAGTACAACAGTATAGTGCATTCCTTAGAGAATGGTACATTACGTAATTGAAGCACGACTATTCAAAATGGAATTAAATCAACAAGTGCTAGCACTTAACACCACAATGCAATTCCCTCCGCGTAGGCTATGACGTAAATGTACCATTTTCTAAGGAAAAGCGACAGAGATAATTCGATAGTGCAACCCTGAAGAGATTTTTGAAGATTACCACATCTCACTTTAATTTAAACAAATATGTAATTACTCTTTACGAGTGCACAGCAAGAATCAATCAATAATCAAGTACCTCCAACCAGCAGAATTTTGTCGCAATAAATTAATAAATAATTAAGATTGTACGTACCTGCGACGTGAAGAGATATGCTATTGGTGATACCGCGCGGCGTAGCGCAAGTGAACGTTCCAGAATCTTGCGGCTTAGCATAATAGATTGATAATCTGTATTTCCAGTCCCGTTCCTCCGACGCAATCGCCCAACCTGGAATTCAATATTAGTTTATCATTTCTGACGGTGGCTCTCTAAATCAGAGTATATCGACCGCTATTTGCATTCGGGTAAATTCGATACCGTTTTGGACAAACATAATTCGCGGAGAATCGAGTGCTGTGCGCTATTTCACCGATTTTACAGTTTTAAAGTTTTTCCAACTGGTAATACGATTGTACATCGTGGTATATACAAACATTCATGGTAAATTAATGCTTATTGATGACTTAATGACCAAAAAGCGTTTTAGATAGATCTATCTAGGCAGTGAACTTCATAAAAGTACATTTTGAGAGAA
This sequence comes from Marronus borbonicus, assembly GCA_902655005.2. NCBI lineage: Eukaryota > Metazoa > Arthropoda > Insecta > Coleoptera > Scarabaeidae > Marronus > Marronus borbonicus. The sequence goes on from LR737390.1 coordinate 5,007,054, forward strand.
AATATTTTCTTAGAGTGTGGCCGGATTTCGTAGGGACAACTTTAGTATTTGAGGAGATAGAGAGATGGTTAAATTAGCACAAGGCTCATATTCTGAGAGCCTATTAACAATCCATTTTCAAATATTACTTGTTACGGTCATCTTGGTTCGAATTTAAAAAATCTGCAAATTTTTTTCAGTTGCCCCTGAGATTGAGATGCGGTTTGAACTAATTTTCATGGTAAAAATAATACTTTTTAGCACTTAATAAAACCAATTGAAGCTATGCGAATTCGGCAAGTTTTTGAATGCTCTTAATTACTTTACTGATAGGATTGTCATTAATACTTTTAAATGTCTCAAGTACCGCTTCCTGCAATTCTTCAACGTCGGTTTATATCGTAACGTGGACTTTATTTTTAACAGTACCCTATGAAAAGATATCAGGAAGAACCAAATCAGGTAATCTTACAGGTCAACGTACCGTTCCCTTAATTGCTATTACGCTGAAATTAAATCGCCGATTTAAATAGTCTATACCAGCGAATTTAGCTTAGTTTTAAACAGGGAGGGTCAGCTGTAAATTATGGTGGGAGCAGTAATGCTTATTACGCCTGTTAGATATTCCACAATTTGTAAAGATAGATAAGCTGTAAAGAAGACAAAATGATATTCTTGAAATTGCGTTTACTTGACCAGTTGCAAAATTGAAGTCTTCTTCCTGCACCTCCAGTACAGAGTGTTGGTACACACACCAACACTTTGCGAACAGAGAACAGAGAGGGCATTAACACAAGCTAAAACTAATTCTCCTCCTTCTTCATTATTCTTGTTGTACTTTTTTGATTTTGATTTTTAGCTTCCTCTAGTTTGTACAGGTAACATATTAAGTCCACGAAACTTGTCAGTAATTCTGCCAGTAGTGCTTTAACTAATGATAACGAGTTACTAGTAGCAAAATAAGTTTTTCTTTCAAAATAATACAGGAAAATCATTTCTTACTTTACAAAAATAGATGGTACGCCTAATTAGATATTATAATTCACCAGGCTGATAGCCAGATAAATAAAATGTATTAAATAAAATGACTACTTGTCATGCGGTTCTGGGGTAAAAAACTAGTCAAACACTGAAGAATAGAAAGAATTGATTTCAGATATTAACAAAGTTTCATTGCAAAGAATATTGGAAATGAAACAAATTACGTTTCATAGCAGTGAATTCAAAACAAGAAAGAAAAATATGTAAAAATAAAATCTAATATGAAAATAATGCTTACCGCGTCAAAATAGGGCCCACAAAAGTAAAATAAAACTGAATATTAGATATATTAAATAACGACAATTTATGATAACAAAAAATATGCAATTTAAATAATTCAGGATAAAAGATTAACAATAATTAAATCCGAATATAGAAAAATAACACAAATAAAACGTAACGTGCGATTTGACTTGATTAATTCTAGCGATGATTTGCTGGCGTCTCCGTTGCCTTTTTAAGGTGGAAATGGTAGTGACTCTGGTTTGCGGTTTCCATACGGAGTTGACCAGTTTCTTTTTATATCATTTTTATCACTTATAGAACGCACTAGAATACTATGAAAGCTGTGGTTAACGCCTTTCTGGTCGTGTGGCACCTAGCAACTCACATATGTCGTAACTACAGTGCAATACCACGTAACTTTTTTTTATCACTTTACCATACTTCCGTGGTTTCCTTGGACATGATACAACACTCATATCTATTTTCCTTGAAGCATTACGGGGATAGTTACTCTTTTTCTCGGCAGTTGGCGTTTGTTACAATTAACCGCCGTTTCCTGGGACGCTGATCATACGTCCGCTCGTTTTGGTCACTTAGCTTAGACTTTTTTTTTCTTGTAGAACACTTACAACTATATCTTTAAAGGCATCATGTAATTCAATTTATTCGGACGTTAAACTGATTTTTGTTATGCAGCATCGTGTACTACGTAAAAACAACCTTATTTTGGACAAATGAAACAAAGGAAATTATAACGAAAAAAGGAGGGGGGGGGGGAGGGAAGAATACCGTACCCGGTCGCCGTTTTATATATTTTTTCTTTTCGAATAATTTGCATCATTCTCTGTAATTTACAAATTTTTACAAATCCTTCGAGTGGACTGTACCTCCAAATCAGGCGATTCACCTGCTAAAAAATGGTCTTGTTCTTACACCAAGGTGCCCTTCCAGTTTCTGCAGTTCCATCGAAATCTGAATTTTCGAGTTAGTAGCAGTAGTACAGTACATTCTACACAGAACGTTACATCTACATACTATTCATTTATAGAAATTATAAGCTTTCACGAGCTTACGACTTCGCACTTTCCAGCGGATGCAACGATTTGTTTTCCGTATCGCAAAGTGTGTTTTTTTTTCTAACGTAACCAAGATGCAACATTTCAGTAAGTATTTTGAGATGTTACTTGAGTTCATTTTGGTCACTTAGCGACTTTTTTTTTACCGTCTCCTTTGTCATCTACCATCTACTTGTTACGTAGAATATTTCTAATCAGTATTTCCTTTGCTGTATTTTAATTTCAAATAAATGAGCGAAAATAAAGGAAGCACATACTTCCAATTTAATTTCATTATAAAATGGAATTATCTTAGGGAGTAATAAAAAAATATATTTTTATGTTATGTATATTTTAATGTCTCTTCTATTTTTAGCGTTTTTGAGTGTCTCTAGGATTCGTAGAACTCTAACTAGAGATTTCGCGAACGTCAATGTTTCAACTGCACGTGTGGGCAATCCCGTTTTGAATCCTTACCGTGAACAAAGCTATTGATGCTGAGGATGATATCACCAGCGCTTCCCGCCTTTTCCCACGAGTATCGTCGCCCTCGTCATCTCGCACCAATCACGAACGAACTGCACGACAAATCAGATGAGCGAAAAAGTTGATATTTAATTAATAATACTGGACAGGGGCGTCCCATTACATGTTGACTGCCGTAATGTAATCATATTTTTTTTTACTTTAATCAATCATTTTTGGACTAATGAATGATGACTAATGATCTTACAGTTTATCTACAATCAGCAATTTAGTCGTTTTAAAAGTGATTTTCTGTACTATTTAAATTTAAATTTTATTTAAATTTAAGTGGATTAATTTAATGTACCCTGGTATCGTTCTACGTATACGTGCATCTATTTAACAGACAGCAATCTAACTTTCAGTAATTAAGATTGATTAGTCAGATGGACAGTTTGAACATAAATTCAATCATGTTCAAGGCGAATGTAATTTAGCATCCTTAACTAATTTCCGTCGAGATGCTTTACACAAATGAGGCGAACATTGGACGGAAACTTCGCTACTGCTTTATTAGGACATTAAAACCATCACTTGCATATGCATACGACGGTACACAATTATTCAAGCGGATTGTTGCCAAGATAGGTTAATTCTTGTTTTCATCATTTCAGTAACTTAGAGTAGTCTTTTGTAATTAATATTCAGTGGTATTAACGCTACCGTGAAGAGAAACTTGAATTGTATTGATGAAACCGCTCGTGTAAGCGCTACGGAGGTTTTCAATTGTAAAGCGTTTCGTGTATAATTGTGTTTGTCCGAATAATGCACTTAATCTAAGTTAAATCATTGTATCTTCTAGATCGGTTCTCCGTAATACGATATGGTAGAAAGTTTCTTAGTTGTTGTCGAAGAAAAAATGAGTACTTAATAGAATTGCTTTGAAAATTAACGGTTGTTTATCAACTTTCTAAGCTTGGAAAACTACAAATAAACGAAGGGGTTTAATGTTATTCAAAACACTATTGTTCCACACCTGGCTTTTATTGGTACCTCCTCCATTCTCAGTTTAATGAAGTCCATGTATTCTTAGTGGACGAAAGAATGTGTTATTGACCTTTTTTCATCAATCATTTTCGAAAAGGTGTATGGTCCAGCGTCATTTTGTTGAGAGATTGTTCAGATAACCTTTTGAAGAAAAGAAAGTTCTACGGTTTGTATGTTTCTCTTGATGTAGGTCAGACTGAAAAATTTTACCTTCGATTATAGTCAAAGAATATCTGCTAACACGTCTTCACGTTTCCATGTTCGAGAGCATAGACAAAGCCTATTTTTTTGAAAAACTTATCGTGTATCCCATGCCGTATCGAAAGATTCTGTAGACAACTATCTTGGTTTTGCTTTCCTAGCAGTCCGCGAAAGAGAACGAACTCTAGAAGAATTTATAAAGCTACCCTCGCTGCAATACTCAAGGCCTAGTGATGGACATGTTGGCGATTTTTTTTAATGCAGTGACACTAACTCTCACTGTTACATGTAGCTTATGTAATTTCTTATTCTCATTTTCCACAAAGTGTTGGCTTTATGAATTCATCCATCCATATGATTCATGGGGAAATATAGTCAAGGCTTAAGTTTTTATTCAACCTAAGGATAACTCTTGTAACCATGGGTGTTTATTTGATATTATGAAAGACCGAACCCAGAGTCACACGGGCCTGCTCTGTTGCAATTTTAATCTGCTCACTTGATGGTAAATGTAGCGGGTTTTCTTCACAGGAAAGGATCCCCAACTCAGTCGGTACCGCAGGGATTTTGCTACGATTTCGCTTGGTTTTACCACTTCCGGTATTCTACAGCTTTAATTCTGCTAACTAGGCTAATAACACTGTTTCCTTCGTTAGAACTACGTAAAATATTCTGAAAATTGTCTTCTTCATCTTCTATTACATTTTCAACAAACTGAGCTTCATGTGGTTCTTCTAATCGTTCAAACTCCAATCTCGCTACATATTCAATAGAGAACATGCTTTTTTGTTGTACACTTACAACTATATCTTTCAAGGCAGATGCAATTCAATTTATTCGTACGTTAAACCGATTTTTGTTATGCAGCACCGTGTTCTACGTAAAAGCGACTTTATTTTGGAACAAAGGAAATTATAACGAAAAATCATGAAAATATTTCCTCAAAATCGGGCGATTCATTTCATTCAGCGATTTAGCAAACTAAAGAAACGTTTTATCTGCATACCATTCAGTTATTTCATCCGAAAATGTATTCTTATTACCGATATTATAAGCTTACACTTTCTAGCGGATGCTACGATTTGTTTTCCGCATCGCGAAGTGTTTGTTCTTCTTCTAACGTAACCAGGATGTAACATTTCAGTAAGTATTTCGAGATGTTACTCGAGCCGAAACATTCTCTCCGTGGAATTAAGTCTTTTCCACGGTGCAATAACTTTTATAATGGTTTTACATATTTCATGAGGCCGGTACGACGCGACGCCCGCAATGCTAACGGAAATTCCGCATAACCGACGCGGCGACACAGTACCGGTCGCGAGAAACCGGCAACCCTCTCCCGAAGACAGAAAATAATCACATTAGTGAAATTTAAAACTATTTCTCGTGTAGTACATAGTTAATATTCATCACAGCTCGAGACCTTATTTGTATTCTCTTGGCGGGAATTAAAGTATTTGAATTACAAATTGCCCTTCTCCCCTATATACTACCCTATAACACGGAACGGTTTCGTCGTATCGCGTCTGGTTACGCAAGAAACGCATGAAAATTTGTATATTCGTCCATATTCAGAGGGTCAATTTACGAAGCGACGACATAATCATATTATAGGAATAACAGAACAGTTTAATCCTATTACTTATATATTGTGTTGACATTGATAAATGGATTTCGTGTACGTTAGTATTTTTTAAATATCTTCAATTTTCATATATTTATACTCGCTTTTGGAGTTTGTTGTTATTAAAATTAAAATTAAAATATTTTTTTTATTTTTAATGTGACTGCATTAAAAATAAGCGATGTACTTTTCTCCGTCGGTTCGGAAGAAAAATATATTGAAACCTTCAGGTGTTTTATAAGCTAATTGATCAAAGTTGATTTTTTATTATATTGTTGAAAACTCTATTATTATTTTTGAAGAACCTACAACCTAAACACGTGTACCCTATTTAATGGAGTATATTTTTTATGCACAGAGTGAATTATCTCTGTAGGCAAGAAAAATTGTGCCTGAATTTAAGTGTGGCCGGACATTCACCTTTGATGAGAAGTTGCCAGGTCGTTCCATCAAGGTGATTACGCAATAAAGTCCATAGCATTCTTTTAACAGACTGTCCGGTCAAGATTACAGAAATTGCTAGATCATTCACAAACAATTGAGTACGAGAAAGTTATCGCCGAGATAGATACTGCGTCTACTGACGATTGATCAAAAACGGATCAATATTTGGACATGTTCAGCCAGAGTTTATGCAGCGTTACGTGGGAAGAGCAACTATGGGACAGTACTACGCTGATATATTACACCGATTCGTCGCTGAGCGAAAGAGAAAAAGGTTCCAGTTAGAGAAGAGAAAAATTCTCTACTATCATAATAACGTGCTGGTCTAGTCATCGGCAATTGCGATAGGAAGACTACTCTAGTACGATACGAATTGGTATTGCATTCAGCACATTTGCAAGAGTTGGCCCTTTGTGACTTCTTTCTTTCTCCAAAGTTGAAAAAAATGGTTTCACAATTGAAGAGGTCATTGCCGAAATAAAGGCCTACTTTGCAAAATTCGACAAATCCTATTGTTTGGATGGTTTAAAACGTTGAAACATCGCTGGTTTAAGTGTATAGGGCTACAAGGAGATTATGTCGAGAAATAAATGTATCAAATGCAAAGTCTTCCTTAAGGCGGTTGTTTATCATAACATCCTCGTATTGTAACTGTAGTTTGCTGGAACATGCTTTTATTTTAGCGAGGCGAAAGGAAAGCTATAAAAATGCTACTAACAACGGATCAGCGAACCGCTTCGTATTTCAATTTATCTGCAATTACGAGAGGTTGAGATAGAGGTAGCTCTATCTCAACAAATGTTCTTTCATTTAGGTCTACGATTACGCTGCAGTTGTTTAGTTTGGAATCTCGAAGGGCCCCCCTAATAGAAACACTAATATCGGGGAAAGTGTGTTTTTATATCACATACCCTGCTTTCGCAGCGTACGAGAAAAAGATCAGCTACGCCGCTTTATTTTCTTCTCCCTTATTTTTCTCGGAAGTTTACGTTTCCATGCCGGAAACCGTTTCTCATGTTTCTTGATAAATAGCACTAATAGATATCAACCGCGCGACATCATGTATTCGGTTTCCTCGCTTGGCGAATTCGTACTTGCATTGTGGTATTGTGTCCCAGTTTTACCAGTTTCATATTTATTGTTAAATCAACGAATTCCTGAATAAATAAAGTTAATGAACCTGCATGCTAAGTATCGTATAATAAATACACTTTCCGGAACATCAACAGCAATCTCACATATTAACAAGGATCGAAGCTTTGAACTTGCATATTGTACTGATATGTGGTTATAACATCCTTCAACATATTTTCGATGGTCTGAGGCTGCCGCAAGATGTTTTATTACTATTTTTAATAATTTTCTGTTATTAACGAGGGCGAAAAATAAAAGCAAAAGAAGCCGCCCATAGTTATCTGTAATAACACTTCGTGATTACGGCGGAGAAACACACAAAAGCCTCTCTAACCTTAGCGAATGTCAACGGATTTTTAAAAACTTGACCTCAATATAAAGAGAATATCAAGCAGGTTAAGAAGGTGTTGTTGTGCGATAGTTTCAAATATGTTTGAAAGGTGAGCTCATCTACGATTGTTCATACCTGGTCTTTAACAACGTATTGGTATTTGTTCCTGGGTTCATTGAGATATTTTGAGATAAAAAATGAAAATTATATGAATTTCCCTTTATATGCCCCTGTGAAAAATCCTCTCCTTCTTCTCTCCGGTCTACGGTATAAGAAGGTAATTAAAAACAAATGCTATCATTTCACGGACCTGTTCTTAGTTGACATTCAAATAGTAATTTGGCAGTTTCTAGCCATTGCTCAGTTAAATGAGACAATCAGTGGTTGAGCGATTAATGGTAATTTTCAAAATATCCACAATTGCGCACCGTGCAGTGATAAAATTATTCACCTTGGAAGGCACCGTCCGAAATCAAAGCGCGAATTGACACAGTTTATTAAGATTCTACACCATCATATGCCACAGTTAAACGTTATTCAAAATTGTTTCGCTGAGGCAGAGAATCTTTTGATGATGATCCACGACAAGAAGAGCTTGTTACTGTAGTGATTCCAAAAAAAAATTAAATTCATCGTATTGAGTGATCGACGTCAGAAGATTAATGAGATATGGAAATAAACGGGGATTTCAAAAACTAGGATTTTGAAGATTCTGCGGCATGACCAAAATTAGCGCAAGATGGGTCTTAAAATTGCTCAAAAGGAACAGCGTGTCGAATTTAGCCGAAAGTTTCTTAAACTGTACGAAGCCTGCAATACAACTATTAAGCAAATAGTGATTGAGGATGAAACAATGGTTCTATATGATATAATCTCTAAAAGAGAAACGATGAAGTGGCATCGAAGAGGCGGATCCATTTCTAAGAACGACAAGGTGACCAAAACCACAAAAGGGGTAATGGCTACAGCCATTTTGGATAGCCAGGGCATCATCTTAATCCACATACGAATTATATTGTCGTAGTTATTTTTTTCATGTCATCTGTATAACACAATTTTGTCATCTGCATTGTCTCCTTTCTCCGGTATCCAGTAAATGTTTCATGCATAGAGGGAGTGAACGTTACCCCTGATATTTCGATTTGCGCCTTCTGCGCAGACGAGATTTCTTAACCAACCTTACTATTATCCTCTCATCTCCCGCACAAGTGATCCCTCAGAAATACATCAATAAAATATCACAGAGAGTCCTGGAGTGTCCACTGTTCACTCGGGTCCAAGAAATCCCATTCTCGCAGAGGAGGAAAATCTCTCAAACACGAGTTCGGGGAAGGTCTCTAATCGCCATAGATAGACGATTGATTTTGTAACCATGATGTTGGTACCAGTTTGCGATCGCTTAATTCTGTGGTAGTGAATCGTATTGTTGTGTTTGTTGCGCGTGTCGTGATCATGGATTAGGTGAGGAAGTTTGAGGATGCATGGATCTTAATGTTACATCCATGATTGCTGCAACAGCCCGCTTCTGCTGCAAGAACACTCTCCTAATTGCCACCGATCCACCCCATAAGATTGTTCCATAGGTGACAGTACTGTGGAAGCAACCATAATATATTGTACGACCTGCTTCGTTTCCTGATACCTTTCTTATTGTGCGAATGGCGAAAATGGATTTGACCAGTTCTTTTTGCAGATGTGGGCATGGGAATTCCAGCACAGAAGGTTATCAAAATGAACACCCAAGATCTTTAAAGTATTTACTTCACTGGCAGCTTCTTTCACAGCCATTTGTACCATATTTTCCTCGGGTTAAATGTTTTTTATGAGGAAGTACGTGACTATATACCTTACTGTTTTTAAAGAGCTTACTTTTCCCACAGATCGTTCATGTATGTATATAATTAACGGAAGAGGTCCCAAGATCGACCCCTGAGGATTTTCCCTGCTCCAGGATATACGCTATTCTTTGTTATAGAGAAAACTTTTTGTTAAGTTTAGAGGTATACTTTTTACTCCGAAAGTTTCCAGCTTGTACAACAATATCAGATGGTCGACGGTATTTGCACAATAATTCTGTTCTTCAGGTTTCAACGTACTTTTTACATACTTTTAAATTTACAGAAAAAATATTGGATGCGTTTCCGAATACCATTGGTTAAACACAGCCATTACTTAATGTGCAACGTTGCTGGAGGCTTATGTGGCATTTGCATCGTTCATTCTTTACACAATGGAGGCCAGCTAAGAGTGAAATACTTCGGAGTCTATTTGCATTAAAGAATGATTCTCACTTCTTTTATGATGCTGTTGGGCATGCATTATTACTCACAATACGTACGGATACATCCGTTTGCTAACCCCAGGCTTGGATGCCTTACATACGGAGATCAGAAAGGTTATGTACATTTATGGATATTTATGATATATATATATTATGTAACATTTAATTCTGTTTATTTAGCATAAATTATCACTTCATTAGTAAAGTTTGAACACTCGAATTCAACGATTTTTTTTTATTTTGATGGTTTCCAAAAAAGAAATCATACAAACGGCTAGGTCTAATTCAGCGTGTTATTTCTACATTCGAAAAGCAACATCAAAGATGAAAATTTATTCCCCAGGAAGAGAGACGACTCCATTACAAATAAAGCGTAGAAACGTACATTCATATATACGCGTTTGTTTATTTTGTGTCCGGAAATTTGTACTGGTATTGCCTTTCCGCCACGTGTAAAGCTGTTCGTGAAAAAAATTAAGGGAAAAGGTAAGCGGGTGTATTGCTGTTCGCGTTGTTTTTACAAATGAAGCAATTCCGTTTGGGCTTTGATTGTACCGTTGGTTTCAAAATGCGAGAAATTTTATTTGGACGTTTTATGTTCTATGTTCATAAAATTTTATATTCACTTTAAAGAGGAACAACTCGTTTCTTTTATTTTTGATATAGATCTATTTTTACCATGTTATATCAGATTTTAGTATTTTGTCGTGTTTGTAATTAAATTTGTTGATCATGAAACGATTAGAAATAATATGTCTACTGCTGAATGGTGGAGTCGGTGGTGTCTAATCCTTCTCTATTTCATTGTTTTAACAGAAGTGGCATTGATTGTCTGCATCGTTTCATGGCTAATTTACTAAAGAAAGACGCACTGTAAGTATAGGAAAATGTTTACAAAAAGTTGAAGTGACACCAATCGCTGACGCTTTTAAAAGCAAGTGATTAAAATTTGAATATGAAGTATTTTCAAATGCATCTTTTTCTAAAATCGTAAAACTTGAATGGCAATATTTAAAAAATCGTTTAGACAGAGCCACGTCGTGTCAATACACTGTACATGGGTGCCTGAATATGAGAGGCGCCTCTTGGTAAGAAACCTAGGTGCAATGCAGTTTTTAAAAATGGTTACACTAGGTATTATTACATGGAAATTATATATCGCACATGGACTGCAACATTGTTACAGGTAGAAAACACAGGTTTGAAGAAATACAGGATTGAAAAATAAAAGAACTGTGAAAATAAATGTTGTTGTTGTTCTGTTTTGATATAGATCTGCACGTAATCAGACAAAATCATTAGGGAAAAACTAATTTACTCTACTTTCAACAAATTACCTCAAATTTTATTATTGGAAATAATCGATTAAACATATTTTACATTTTAAAACTTATTATTATTATATCACTATAGTCCTAGAATTGTAATGATCTTGTTATTATTAGCCGATAAAATTCGCTTTTAAAGGTTTGAGGTTGGCTCATGTTAATCGAAAAAAATTTTCTCACAAGTTCTTTACTAACTCTTTCAAATTTTTCCAATTAAACTCGCTTTTATAATACTCCAATTAACAACTATAATCGTCTTATTATAGTAAGCTAGGACATAGAACTGTTTCTTTTGAAAGAGAATTCCAAAAGCGAATATTAGATATTTTTTTTCATGAAATTCTTTTTGGGCAAGGGGGCCCGAAAAACTTTTTGCAGGGCCGTTCCGTGCCAGGTGTATAAAGGGGGCGACGCACGCGGGAGCCTACAATAAATGGCGCCAGGGAAAGAAAAAATTAAACAGGAATGTAAAAAAAAACGAATATAACATGGAGATGTGAGAGATACCTTAAAATCTTATAAACATATGCTTTGTAGTTAGAAAGAAAGAAAGAGAGAAAGGAAGAAAGAGAGAGCGTAAGAGAGATGATATGAAAAGAGAAGTTAAACAAATCGCCGAAATCATTGCGATCTTTTCTATCTATCAATTAATTCTGTAAGACCACGAATAAAAAGACAATTATTTTGTTACGAAAGTAAAGATAAAAGTTTAACAACTCCTGAAGAAATGTTTAAAATATTTTTTTTGTTACTATCGAAGCTGCCCTAGCTCCATTAAATGAAAGATTTGAGCAATTAAAAAATAATTGTGAAATATTTATTTTTTTGAATAATTTAGCAGAAATTTTTACTTAGGCCAGTAGAATGTAGGGAATTAGATAATGTTCAATCATTTTTCAGCGAAATTTTAAATTATTTGTTCTCGAATAATAATAGTACATATTCCTTTCCAAATTGCTCGCTGATAATATTACATATCTCCTTCCAAATTTAGTTATAATTATAAGAATATTTTTGAGATTGAAAGTTAATGTTGTTGATGACGAACGAAGTCCTTCCAAATCAAAAATAATAAAAGATCAGCAACGGGTCAACAACGGCTATCAGATTGTCTTCCTTAAACTATTTTGCAAACCGGTCAGTAAGGTTTAAGAGGCGCTCCTTCAAAAGTCTTGCGAAACAACGATTTTATTAGAGGCCACGTATTTGTGCAATTCAGAGAAACAATATTGATTGCTGTATATATTGCACAAATATGCTACTTTATGCAAAAAGTCCTGGAGTTTTCATGACGTTCCTCCTTAACTTAGTTGGAATGCTCCAATACCAAATTCAATTGAGACCTCATCGACTTTTCTGCAAGTGCTTTCGTATGGATGATGCAATAGGTCCACATAACATGCGATGCCGCGAATAAGTACCTGCAATCTTCCGTAGCCAACAGACATTGACCGAGATCCATCAGTACATATATAAATGCACTTTTCTCAATCAAAATTATTTTCGGCGATAAATTTGTCAGGCATCTCAAATAAGACTTTAGCGTTTGCGCTTTCAATGAAGCTTTTACAGATCAGAAGGTCCTTAACAAATAAGATGTACATATGTCGTTGTTACTGTCAGTTGCTCCTTCAAGTTGCAGACTAAATTCCGTGCCTTTCATTCTTTCTAGTAATTGATAATTGAGATCCTGCGCGATATGATGGATTGTTCGACTAACGGTGTTGTTGGGCAAAGGTACCTTTGAAATTAATTTTCCCGCCGATTCTCTCAGCATAATATTAACCATCTCAAGAGCAGCTTCTGCTATTAAAGAATTCGCGAGATTTTTCAACCATGTTAGAGGGATTGGTTTCAAGGTGTCACCGTAGTTTACTTGGGAGCATATACTCATGCACTAGAACTTTTAAACGGAGCACACACTGGGGTGTCTCTTCATGGTTTGCTTTTACTGAAGTAAAACCAAAATTCAAATAGTTATCATCCTATTTATCATATTTCCGCTTCTTCGCTACCCCACCACTTGTCGATGCTTGATAGCTCTCATTTGAACTGTCGACTTGCTTTTTTAATAAATATCTTTTCATTTTCCTACGACTTTACGAGACACAAGCGAAGTTCTATAAATTTAAGTTCCATATTTCTCTGGAATATTTTATGTGCTTCGAGAACGTTCCATACTCTTCTAGAAAATTCTGCAAGCTACGGGAACGGTCTACTCTAGGAGTTCTAGAAAGTTTCATTAGCTTTGAAGTCGCTCTGAAGTGTTCATTCTAGAGTATTTCAGACCGCTATGTCCTCCCGCGTTCACAGGAGTGTCTCACGGCGCTCTTGTTTACTCTCATCGGTGCCCCGCAGCGCACATAACGAACCCCTGGCGTAAAGTATTATGTGCAAGATGAAATTATTTACAGAAAAGGAATTATGTGAAACAAAACTTTATTATAACAATATTAAATATTGTTAAAATAAAGTATGCACAATTGTTCGCCGTGGTTGAGGACAACCGAATGCAATGTTACAGAGAAGATGTGTTTCGCCGTGTTCTGTATTTTAAAAGTAACTTCCGGTGTTAATAGTATTTACATTTAATTCGAGTTCATGCTTAAATCAGGTTCGGTCCTTTGAAAGAACGCAAGTTTTTTACGTAGCGCGTTAGCATAATAGAGAAGGTGCGTAAACGTCATTATTTTTTTTCTTTTATTGATTTATTGTTACAAACATTTTATTTATTTAAATTTATTCATTTAAACTAGCGAAAGAAAAACCAATTGATACCGCCAGAATCTGTGACAGAAAAATTTCTAATAAATCAATGCAGATTATTTATTGGAATTGATGAAACTAAATATGCGTATAATATAACTTAGAACAGTAGTTACATCTTATTAAACTAAATATTTTGGGAAATTTTAAGATCAATGTACGTGAGAAACGCTAGAGTATCAAAGGGAGTTTTGCTGAATTTCACGTAAACACATGAGTATATTAAAGAAAATTACACTAAAACGCAAACACTTAAAAAAAAAAGCCTTAAATGAAGCGAAAGGCATAATTTTCAAACTGTTCATGCTTAACAATTTCATTAGTCAAGAAATAATTCTTTCTCATTTTAGCGACACGCACTAATCAACCTTTAGTAGGCAAGTTTTTCTTAACGTAATCCTTCCATTTGCGCTATTATGATTACCTACACGCAATGAAGCCAAGTACTTCTTAGTTTGCTGGTGCTACTGTTTGCCCAGTACGCGAATAATGGATCTTGGAGACTTTAATTAACCTATATTTCAATATTAATACCCAGTTTGAAGCTTAATTTGCATTTTAATACTAGGGCGATGTGAAATTGTATTAATATTAATGTTTTGCAGCGACACGCCATTCTACTCGACGTATCAATTACTATATGGTGTTGTCTCTATAGAATATTGCAAAACTTTCTCATATTTAGACAACGAGGTGCGCTTGATCTGTACAGAATCTTTATTTAAAATTCAGTTGATACTCTGCATTTTTTAGGTAAATTAAATTTATTGTTATAAATAAAAAAAATTGCATTCATTTCTGGAACAATGATGTACGCTAAGATTCGAACAGGCTTAAATTGTATGTATGTAAATGTAATGTTGTGTCTAACAGTTATATGTGATATATGATATTATTAACGTTTTCAAGCTAAAAATAATTAACTATTTTCTTGTAATGGATAGAGAGGAATATGTCGGTAATGTGCTTTAACCACATCATATGAAACAGTTATATTGTAATGAATTTTTTATGAACGATTTACTAACTGTTCAGTTACTTTTATTGTATAAGGATTGTGTCTCTTTTCGATATAAGTATTAGGAGTGTTACGTAAGTTAGCTTATTTAAATGAGAAGCGGATATTGGTTTTAAGTAAAAATAAGTGAAGTAGGCAAAATTGGAAATTTGAAAGAAAACTAAAAATTTATTAATAGGTTGGAGGCATATCTACTGAACAAAATCCCTGGGATAGAGATATGTCCACTATATGAGCCGCTCCAGAGTCGAAAAGGGCGTCACTTTGACAGATATTGCTGAAGCGCACGTTGCTGAAAGGGCATCGTGGCGCTAATGGCAGTGATTTTAAATGTAGTTATTAGTGCTAGTTGATCCATACTGAATCCTTGTTTTCTTAATAAAGAAATACATTTTTACCACCGATAGGACTGGGAGTGTCTCTAGACACTATCTTGGTAGGTTTAAAAGTTTGCAAATAATAACGTTTTGCAAAAGTTAAAATGGTTAGAACAAAAACTAACCTTGAAATAAAAATAACGACCAATTACGAATATTTCATATTTTTCAATTAAATTTCAATGAAATAAAATGTTTTTTTTTTGCACCTTATTGCATCTTATCAATAGATTTCGCGATCTAACGCTTAACTATTTGACGTGAGTACCGGCAACCGTTCAACGTAGAAATTTTGTTACCGAGGCTATATCGGATCCTCGTGCGTGAACGTCACTCCACATGACGTTAATGTAACGATATATATGTATTTCATGAAAATTGGCTCACTGTTCACTGATTCTTTCTTTATCTATACAGGCAATAAATTATTTTAAATGTTAATCCTGTTATATAAGAGAGAAATTTCTAATTGAAAGGGAACTCGTTGATAGAATATTTCCCCTTCGTAAAGCAAGCGTGTTGGTCATTATCGTAACAGTTTCAGTCTAGCATCATATACACTAACCAACTTTTTGCCGTGAACGCTTTCATCCGAAATCTCGTTCTCAACAAGATGGAAACCGGCAGCGTTAGCGTCGTACGTGTAATGACACGGAATATTAGAGATTATCTGATTTGTAAATATGCCGGCTTTAAAGTGGATCTGGTCTCGGATAATGAACGTTATTTATCTGCGATATTCTCTTTTCAGTAAAGCTCACGTACAAATTACATCGCCGTATGCGACCGGAATTCGCTATATTTTCGTTGCGTGCTGTAAGCGGGCAACGTTCAGTTTTGCTAATGTTGCCGTTATCGCATCGGATTATTTGACACCTGACATTTCTAATTCTTTTATGGTAATAAATTACAACGTGGGAACGTTCTGCTGAATTGGCGTAATTTGTAAAGTAAATGTCAAAATTCTGTTATTGTCCTGTGTCATTATACTAATTGATTTTTTTTTAGGTAAAAACATATGGCGAGATGTACTTTTATAAAATGATAATCTACCATAGGGCGCTGATTTTAGAGATGAAATATTTACTTAAAGAATATAACAAACATTTAATTTAATTATATTGTTTTCTTGAATGAAGTATTAAATTTTGATTTAATGGTCAAGATCCATTCCGTTCAATTTTAACTGTCTATAGTCTGAATGCTTCCCATCTGTAGAGATATCAGGTTCTAGCGATTCTAGACTCGGTTGCTAGAGGACGTAAAGAATTCTATACACCTATGTTCCTTACTAGATAATGTTAATGTGCGAGGTAATTGAAGTAAGTAGTCTTAATGCAAAGATAAAAATTATCACAATTTGAAGAAATATTGATGCATCAACAGAAAATATCTGGATAATTTAAATAAATGGTTTACCTTTAGTTTTCAGTGTTATCCTGATGAAAAAGTAATAAAATCTGCGATTTCTAGAGTTGATATCTTAAGAAAAAAGACATTGAACGGGAAAATAATAGAGCTGAGTTTATTTCAGAAATTAAGGAGCTTGCAAATTTTTGCAGGTAGTTATTTTCTGATTTTCTAGATGCACGACGGTGAGTTTATGGACGAAGCGACATTACTTAAGTGTATAGTGGAGTCTTTATACAATACCAGCACATTATCCAGAAAATCCAAGTCATCTACTTCCGCGAATAGTCGATATATTTGGTATTTCTTTTTCTACTTATTTAGTTCGCGAACGCAGACGATAGGTAGTGAAGCCGAATCCGGCGATTGAAAAATAAATACATATACGTCTGGAACAGAAGCTTCGTTTTTTTACGAACCATTTAGCTATCGCGCATACGTCCGTACATAAATCTGATACTGCCCGGCTTGTTTTACACTAGAGCGGCGGTACCCTTCCTCGAATATTAATAATACTCGCTGTTTTCCCTTACCAACTATCCGGCCGTAAAACGCAAACCTGCCCTCTCAATCAACGATCCAACAGCGCTTCGCTTTACATATTGAAAAAACGAATACGTATTTTGGTATAGTATAGCTAACGCTGCATCTGGAAAAAATGCTTATTTTGAAATATCGGGAAATCTATATTTCTCTTATGGTATGGCGAAAAGTTGATTGCTAAATTTTATAGTATATGAATTTTGTGTTGTTGAGTGTAGGCTTTCACGACCGTAATCCAGACTTTGTGTTTTCTGGAAACGAATTTTTGTAAGTTGTATTATACTCTGGTATAACTAGTTGCAATGTGGGGAGCAACTTGAAGGAGACGAAAAGTAACTTGACACTCCAAGCTCCAATACAACGAGAAAACTTGCTGCTAAAATTTCCGTTTAAAAAAATTTTTGTCCATCAAGAAGTACATTGTAACTGTATTCTTAAATAATGTAAGATCCATAGTTATTATTGCTACGCATTAGGGTGGGCCATGGCATTGGCATCTGTAGCCACTGCGATCTAAATTATAAAAAATGCCCTTATGTGGATTATAATAGCTGAAGGCTATGATGAATTTTAATACTAATCAATGACTCTCCGCCTGCAATTCCGTAGGCAGTAGTGATGGTCTACTGAAAAGTTGATGTTGCTTGTGATTAATAGCAACACATTTGTATACGTACATGTGCTTTGCCTTTTCCATCTTCTTGGCACAGAAGAGAGAATTAATCTTCAGTTTCTCTTAGTTTATGTAAGTCATATTTTACACTGAGAAGAATGTGGGACTACAAACCCTTGTATGATTCGCTAATCATCCTGCCGGTAATCTGCATCTCCTTCGCTGAGAGATAGTATTTCTATGTTGCTTTTGGCAAGTCTGATAATGTTTTTGCCTGATTTTGTTCAAGTACGTGCTTCCAGTATAAGACTCCATGTTCATCCTACTTCGAAACTTACTTCTTTAAGTGACATTTTTGTAGAACACAGTTAATTGTTTGGCAATTAAAGGCGTATTCGCTGCTTCTCTAGCCAGGTTATAGGACTCTCAATCAATTGGTTATTTAAAATGTTGTCGTAAATTGTATCAGTAATTGTAAGGAGGAGATCTTGGTGGCTTTGAAGAAACCTAACAATAGCTGATTAATGAGCTTTGATAGAGTTTCAGGCTTATTCCTTTGGGATTGCGCTTCGGTATTTGTTACCCAATGCATCATCTTTACAGCTTCATGCTGGCCGAATGTAAATTACCAGAAATATTGAAAATTTCGAAATGATCCTTACTAGATCCTTACACTGTTAGAAGGCAGCTATAAACATTGCGGGTATAGATTAGAGCTTTATGCCTGCCGATGCCGATATAATCTTTAATTTCTTTAACCGACACCTTTTCCTAAGTAATAATAGAAAATGTGGTACTATTGTTGAGTTGTTGAATTTGTTCCTTTTGCGCATTTTTTCTTTCGTTTTTGAGTTGTTTAACAGTTGTAAGATTTTTTGTACTTGCGTTCTTTCTGTAGAAAATAAAGTAACATTTTATACAGCATATGCCAACTAAATATAAAGTAATAATTATGAATATTTGTTAAAAATATGTAGAAAATTCCGATGACTTACTCATTCTTAGAGCGATGTTTTCCAACAAAAATTTTAAACTTTTCCATAAAAAACATCATTCTGGTAAAATGCAAAAAGGTTCTCCAAGAAATATTAGATCTTGACCGCTCATACATTACACGATCTTATTTATTTTACGAACGACTGAAAACGAAAAGTGCGGATAAGCTGTACGGAAACAAAATTTGAACGAAAAATAAAGAAGGGCATCATCTGTAACGTTCGTCGTGCGAGGAGTGCATTTGCAAGATTTAAAATCCATACAAATGGGAAACTATGAGACACGCGACACGAAATGGAAAGAAACATTAGATCACTTAACCGGATCTCGATGCATTCGGGAAATAGCGATGACGGCGACGCATAGTATCGAATTATATATCGACAAAAACAAAGAGCTTAGTCCGGATGCAGGCGAATGTTTACCTTACCGGTGAGATATTGCCCGAGGGGGGAGGTCCAGGTCCAATCGGGACTGCCCAAACGGCGAGAGAACAGACATTCCAGATGGAGCGTGGAACCGGGGAAGACCGCCAACTCCCCACCCGGCTCGACGGACGCCGAACCGGATGGTATTCTGATCAACACTGTCGGGGGAGCGTCTTCTGTAAACAATGCAACGTATTAATTCTATTCTGTTCCAGAGATGTTAATTGGTTTGGTACATTTTTTAGCTACTCAAATAAGAAAGCATCCTTCTGGGAAAATAAAGAATAATGTTAAATGGTTTTATTCAGTGCAATTTATGTAATTGCAATAACTTAGTTTAAACATTGCGTTATCCATCACTGAATGTTGTTGGCAATTGTAATTTTAGTTTTCATTCAATTGAGTCTTCTTCTGATTTTAAAAATGTTTCTTTTAATATATGATTTATTGTCTTCTTTGTCCTTAACCGTTCGGTAGAGATGACGCAATGAACAATACTAAAGTTTAAAAATGTTTGGAAGCAAGAAAAATATAGTTAACAGACTGTTTCTAGTGCCGCATATTGCTTAATCGTTTCAACGAGTTAAGGAGTGTTTACATAGGGTAACGCGAAAGCAAGGTAAGAATTAAGAAAGTCGTATGTAATTAAAAGTGATCGTACATAGCGGTGTACCGCAGAATTAGGAATTGGTATAGCGCGAAACTATACATATTATGGCGCTATCACGACGCTAACGACAGCGCTGTATCAATACAACCGACCAAACACAGTTCTTTTGAAGTTATGATATTCTTTTGATTGATTTTGAACTTTTAATCCGGCTACAAGTAACATTGGATTGTAAATCAGCAAAACCTTGGGCTCAAATTCATCTAGAAATTGTAAGCTCAAAATAACTCTAAAACCCGAAGCTTCAGACTTAGTAATTTAAACATTTCATTCAACTATATGACATTGTTATTTCCTGAATTAGTGAGTTAGTATTGATTGTTCCGCGAAGAACACAAAGATGCAAAGTTACGTATTTGCTTTAAATTTGTATTTCTTCGGACTAAAGGCGTCTGAATACGTAAGCAAAGTACTACATTTTACCGAGTACGAGAATATGCCAGAGGCGCCTATGGTATGATTCACATGCTGAGTTGCCGTGATTAATTGCCTCCCGCTCAGTTAGTTTCGCCTCTGACGTGGTTTCCACGTTGAGTTTCCGTGCTAACTGTGGCGTGACCCCTTTACCTCTCCTTCTCTTATAGTTCTAAGATTGGAGTTAAGCACTATCTACTTTAGTTTCCAGTGGTTATCAGGGCTTGGGTGTAAAAGCAGTTAAACACTGAACTCCGCTCTGTAGTTGCTGCTTTTGTTTTTTTTTTTTGTATTAATGACATTGGCATCCTATAGCAATAAAGCTATCTATTAAAATATACTGATTTCTGAAAAGTGTATCCAGAAATACGTTATGGACACTACTGTTAAACAATTCTAATTACCGACGAAGATACTTTAATTACCAGCATTTGTCCAGTGTTGCCGAATTAGACTTAAAATTCGTCAAAAATCATAGAATACGACGCTTATTACTGTACAACCTTTACATGTCTTTAACCAGCGCTTATTAGATTTTTCGTAAAGTTCGTTCTAAAGGTATTCCCATTATTGGAACTATGGGATTCAATATATTGTGCCAGTAGTAGCTGTTCGAAACACGTAGGTTACTTAATTGGTGAAAGAAACGTACATACCGTAATACCGGTAATTACTTTACCCGGACGATAGGTGAGTTTAATTTTCCGTAACGGCACCGTTCGTCTCTTTCAGTTTCTAAACAGCTCTTTCCAGTGGAAAAGACGGCCGGGGAGAGAAGAGTAATCGAAAGGACTGCTGCTAACACGTTGATTACCCGTAATGCCCGGCTTGTGTACAGCACGGTTGCAAGGAGAAAGTTTTTGTTTTGTTAATGTCGCGCTATTACTTAGGATAGTATAAGGACGTGTACGATTACAGACCTTATTACGTAAACACTGCATTTAACTAAGAGCGTTATTATCAAAAAGGAAAACGTAACTAAAAAACAAAGTTATTAATTTGTCCTGAAAAATAGGTGTTAAACAGCCGAAGAAAAATGTTTAATGTATCTTATTAAACGGTGCAGTAAACTGAAAGCTGAACTGATCATATTCTGAATATATTGGAGGAAATTTAATATCGGAAAGTGTTTAGTAGGCTATGTAACGCCCTCAAACCCCCATTAGCAGTCGGCTAGGCAGCAGTAAAGACGAGCTGGGTTATTAATTAATGAACAAATATCAAAATGAGCACCACATAATTTGTTAAATAACGTGAACTATTGGTATCAAATTAGGAAAATGTAATGATCGCACGTAATTAAAGGTGTGCACGGTTGGAAATTTAAGAAATACTTATCAAAGGAGTCAAGCTCTAAATAAAGATGTGGCTTGGGTAAAGCTACAAAAGCTGAATTAAACTCCGCCCGTACGCTTTTCTATATTTCAGGTGTTTCGATGTGATAATCTAATTAGGCGAGAAGAGCAAACCCAAATACAATGTGCAACAATTTTTATTATTGTCTTAAAATATTTATTGCCCAACTTGAAAAAAAAAAACATAACAATTTCAAATCTATTACTACTAAGGCGCTTTACTGTTCAAAGTAGCGGAATTAAATCGACCTTAGATTCCCCTCAAGCTTGCGCGCACCCTCAGCTTTTCGGTAATGTGTAGCAACTCTGAAATTTATTAATACCGTCGTACAAATCGTGTGAAAGAAAAAAATTACCTTAATTTTACGAAATGTTCCAATTACCTTAATTAAATTAAATGTATAATATAACATAAAGCGAATAAGGGCGGTTTATGTAATATTCAAGTAAGAAAACTAATGTACCTTAGGCTTGTCTAATTACTTAGCTTGAAAGTAGTAGATTGAAGTTCTACCGGTAGGTATGTAAAAATTTGCAGCAAAGAAATAAGGAGAGTAAACAAATATTTCTTATATTTACGGCATCAATAAGAGCATATAAAACAGTTTAAATCTTATCTTAACATTTTTTTCATATATATATATAAGTGTATTGTTGAGCTTAGGGTGTTTCACACCCCGCCAGTCTGAGATTGGGCAGCTAGGAGTTACCGTTGTTCTTACATTACATCGGACTTTATACCCGCAAAGTTTCATTGAAATCGGTGAGGTACACTTACCTGTGCTGCCTTGTGAGGCAAAGGATAATTTTCAACCAAATTTTCGCACCTTCAACTTTCTACATACTACCTAACCAAGAAAATATTCACAGAACAAATACGAAATGATTAAATGAATCGTTTCTAGAATCTGATTTTTTTATCATTGTCACTGCATTTAGACGTTAAAACAGTTTCCAAAATTGTTCTTTGAATAAGTTGCATTAAGTACGCCGTTCCTGCCGATTGTGGGCGCCAATCCCAGTGCTTCTGACACAAAAAAGCACTCTGGAAATCTTGTAGGGTTAATGTGTCAAATCTTCGGGTCTTCAACTTGGTTTTTATCTTTAGAATGAGGAAAGACAGACAGGCATGTGATGTTGTTTCTGTTCGTCGCTTAACAGTTATGGTATAATACCGGTATAATACTGGCGTAATACCGGTTGATGGTCGTCCGGTATGTTCATCGTCGTCAGTCGATGTTCCTCCGAATGTTTCTTCTAAGATTTTATGTGTTTCTGTGGCAGTCTTACCGGGTTAAAAATATTACGTGATACAGATTCACTGTTCCCTCAACTCGGCAATGCGGTATTTTCATAATTTTTTTCTTTCTTAAAGGCATCTTTATAAAGAATTAAGGAATATCTATTTTCCATTTTCGTTTGGGTGACTAATAACGGAGATATGAAGGCGGATCCACATCACTAAAAGTTTGCATTTTATTTTCAAATTCAGCAAATTTATTTGCGGCGCGAATTTAAATCTGGTCCTGTCTTCCCTCTTCAAAATTGACTACAAAATCAACAGCCCAGCGGATAGCGTGCGTTGTTCGTCACGAAATTATTTATATGCGCTTGTATGCGGCTCATAGTCCACATCAACGAAAATTTTGCCGAACACGAGCAAATTAAGCACCTTAAGGTATTATCCTTGAAAGACTACAGGTTCATGATGTCACGGGCGTAATAAGCGTGGGCGGACAGAAATGTGTTGAGCACGCTACAACGTTGCCAGTTTGCGATTCATTCATTGGTTTGTGAATTGCAATGATTTTGAACCATCTTGGAACTTCATTTTTCAGATTCAGATTCAGATTTTCACTTAATGGAAGTTTTTTGAAATATACTAGTGGTTGGAGTTTAATACTAGTTTATTATACATTAATGTCCAGTAGTTAATTTGCCAATAATTGATATCGCGAAAAAGCTCATTGGAGAATCGCAAACACAGGAATGAAGAAATGTTCACCAGCAAAGAATGTTCCTACAATGACGTCTCTTAGTATGTGGATTCACAACGAGCACAGACAACTCCACTTAGAAGAGCTTGATTGTAACTGCGTCTATTCACCTTCGTGATTCAAATTTTGGAAAATCTTGGATACCACCTCCTATTTTAGGTTTTAGGTTTTTGAGAATAGTACTGTAGCAGTTGTAATCGTCTTAAACGTTCACTGTTATATAACACTGTAATGTTTTACGTGGGGAAAATTTTAGAAAATTTTGAAATTTATGAAATTATTTAGATAAAATGTGGGCCATGGAGTTCGGGAGTGTCTCTAAAACACCCTTTCGGCGATTTAGATTTTCAGTTGAAGAAATAAATGAAGTTTTAAATGGATATTAGAAATTCAAACGATAACTAACCGTGTAATGTTACAATACACGCGTCGGGAAATTTAAAGGAATGGATTGCAAATTTAATTTATTTCTTAATTTTATTATTGTATAGTCTATATCTAGATAGTTTTGAATGTAAGTCAAAGCTTCGAACGGGTGTGTTGTATCTTAGGTATTATCTGTGGATGATAATTATCAATTTGTTCGGGCTTGTAGGAATTTGTTTTTCTTTTGATTTATTGTCATCAGTTTGCTTTTATCGTAAAAACCAGATAACAATGGATGACTTAGTACTAACTGATATTCCTAGCGCT
Organism: Marronus borbonicus; assembly: GCA_902655005.2. Classification (NCBI taxonomy): domain Eukaryota; kingdom Metazoa; phylum Arthropoda; class Insecta; order Coleoptera; family Scarabaeidae; genus Marronus; species Marronus borbonicus. The sequence continues at coordinate 5,031,489 of LR737390.1, forward strand.
GTAGCAATGATCGAACATAGTGGAATATATAACGACGTTGCCCGAATGTTTGATAAATCAAAATCAACCGTCCATCGTAGGCTAAGTCTTTGGGGACAAACCAGAAAAAAAACCAGAAAACCACTCCAAGATGTACTTGGAGTCACCATAAGTGAGCGCACAGTATGATGAAGGAAAAAGCTGGTATCGAGTCTTGTTTCAACAAAAACCTAAAGACTCCAGAGACGTTATCGTGCAGTGCGACTAGAATGTGGCTGAGGACATGAAAATTGGAATGATGACCAGTATGGCCAATTTTGTTTACGGACGAGAGCCGTTTCTGCACCAATTAATTTTAATACTACTGTATCTTTTGGTGAAGGTTCAACCTTTGGTGTGGAGCAGCATGTATTTTGGGAAACGCGAGTTAGTGGTGATTGATGGCGGAGCGCTAATTACAGATAGCATCTTCAAGACCACGTGATACCTTTCACCTTATATATCGGAGAAAATTTCACCATAATGCGGAATAATTTGCGTTGTAATTGATTTTTTTAACCAAGTGGGTATAACAGCAATAAATTGGCTACTGCCTACCCCTGATCTGAACCCGATCGAATATGTATGGGACATGCTAAATAGAAGACTTCTATTCAATGCAGAGAGTTGCGTTGATTGAGGAATTGGACACATTGCCTGAAGAACTGATTGATCGCCTCATCAGAAATATGAGAAGACGAATGATGGCAGTCTCGTGAAAGAATATACACATTAAATGATTAGCCAAGTTCAAAATGTACAATAAAGTTATTCTGTTTAAAGCCAGTTTTTTTCTTTTTCAACAGGTTTCACGTGGTGCAACCTTTGTAAAACAAATTCCAACTATTCCACCTAACTGCATATTAAGAGATTATCTAAGAAATATTAATAATATTTGTTCTTAATATTATTGAACACACTATAGAGAAAATAATTGGATTTTACGTCTTCGGTGTCTGTAGTAAAGTTATTTTTAAGCGAAAGCATCGTTTATTTCAGATATTTCTTCCATCCTTCATTATATTAAATATGTAATAAAGTTATTTACTCCATATTAGACTAATTGTAAGTGAAATACTAGATATACTTTGTATACAGTAAATGCTGATTTTTTTATGCAGTATGAATGTTATTCGTTGCAGTTTTTTACGCCACTCAGCATCTGCAGCTTAAGAGTTTAAACTGGACTGTTACCGTTTCAAAAGATTATATTTTAAAACGATTTAAAGCTTGTACAATAGTAAGCAGTAACCACTCAAGTTTTTAGTGAACATTAGATAAACTCCGGAGCTTAACAAACAATTAACAAACAATTCTGTGGGAGGCAAAGCCCACTTCTAGTTACATTATTGATAGTGAGGTAACGAAATGTATTTAATTGAATGTTAGAAGCAACGAGAAGACGTACTTGTGCATTTGATGATTGACAATGTGTTTACATTAGGATGTTCGTAATGGTACGTACCTGTGAAGTTGGTGAGGAGTGTTGTAGGGACGCAGGAAGGCAACTTTGTGGACCACGCACCGTTCTGGCAACGCGTCGACGCTGCTCCCAGTAATTTGTAAAGTCCCAATTCTCTGCAACGGATCTGGAGTTTGGCCCCGTGGGGAAACACCCAACCTGCGGACTTCCAGAGACTATTATGTCATTATCTTAGCGCCCTTGTGTGGCGGTTTCCGTTAATATCGACTGAAACCTCAAAGTGTAGGAGTTTTAAGTTTTGGAGAGGGGCGGAAAGAGGGATGTGTAGTAATTGATGCTACCGTGCACGAATACACCCTTTGGGATTATTGCCTTCCTTCGCTGGATGCGGTTCTTACATCGTCGGAAGGACACACTTCGTTAATAAAGAAGGAACCCAATATTTGTTCTTCTGCATACCTAAATGTCATTTGTATTTATATATGATAAGTCGAAGAATCTGGTACAACATAAAGGAAACTATATTGTAGAAGAATAAAACTGTTCTGACATACTTTATTCTTCTATATGTTATTCAAAGTTTTCCACAACATTGTGTCAAACTGAATTGCAATAATTTTCCAACAATGCGAGGGTAGCCTAACGCAGATATAAGTATTTTCTTGTCAAACTCAGTTTTATTTCTCAACATAGTTTCCTTGTAAGTCTATACATTTTTCCCAGCGATGCTCGCATCTCTTTAATTAGTCCAAATAATAGCTGACGTCAAGTTCTGCAAATAGACCTTTACGAATGTGAAGGCCTCCTTACTCGACGAACATTTTTGTTCTCTGAGCGAAATTTCGAGCTTAAGAAACAGAAAAAAATGGCTGGAGGCCAGATTTGGTGAATAGGGCGGGTGGTCTATCAATTTGAACCGCAATTCGCGAATTTTTCCCCCGTTATTGTTTCTTCATTTCAGGTTAGTCAGTTAACACAATATCATGACTATTTCAAAAAACAGTCACCATCACTTTCCCGGCCAGTGAAACGGTCTTCGGTTTCTTCAATACTGATACACCCCTCAGTGCGCTGTTTCGGCCGTGCCTTGGCTTCGGGAGTGTACTGGTGTATGCAAGTTTCATCTACACTTATTTCGCTTAAATTGCTTCAACAGGGCTTTGAAAATGTTCATGCGAATACACTGTTAGTCCTGAGTGAGTCGTTTGGCACTATTTGAAGAACTTTTCCGATGTTATCAGCAGTAGCTGCAATTTTTGGGCGTTCATAGTTAACCAAAGTGGTACGTTCGTGTTTAGATTCAGCTGTGCAAAATGTTATTGCAGTAAATTATGGCCCAGGGTCCCTGTAAATAGTGACCGTTTCTGCACACTGTTTTTCTGTTTTAGTGTAGTAAATCTGCTTTTCTTTGTCATACAGTCTTAGAAGTATACATTAATAAGGACCCAGATTGAACTAAATGGTCTGAATGTTCAGCTTGAGAATACAAGAAGAAGGAACTGGCATAAGCATCAATGGGTTTAGCTACTATTTAAAATGCCAGACTAACATATTCTAAGCAGAAATCTATACTTTAAATCTTTGGGGCAGAAAGAGCATCGTGAAATTTCAGGCAAGCAACCATGGGATTGAGCAAAACAAAAAGGCGGATAAACTGGCTAAAGAAGCATCAAATATGCATTTCACTATAGCGAAGTCCTGAAATTCTGAAAAAAAAAAGAAAGAAAATCAAATTACCCGTATTGGGGAAAGATGAAAGCATTTATAACAGCAGTTTCGCTGAGAAGCAAAGTAATGCTATCTTTCAACAGAGATTATCCCAGAGTACTGGCAGGTGTTTTGACATAAAATGCAGTGCCAAATACAGAAACTAGGAAACGCTGAGGATCGTCTAGGTCAAAGAACTATAGTAACGGCAGAACAAATCACGTGAAAGTGTTGCCATCAGTTGTAGACGACATTGACCTCTTATCAGGAGATTTTGACACTCACTAAATTGAAGAATAACGATTCTAAAATAGTAGTTCAGCAGATTCCTTCAATAATAGTCTCGTCTACGACGTCTAGATGAAAAACTAATAAAGTAATAAAGGAATTGGAGCATTCTTTGAGCAGTTCCATCTGAAGACCTTTGGATGGCTGTTGGGATTTTGACTGGACATTGCTCGCTAAGGAGGCACCTCTGCAATATGGAGTTAGCTGAAGACCTGTCCTGCAGGACCTACCAACGTGAAGACGAAACAATGGAACACTTCCTCTACAATTGTCCTGTACCGACTTCAATTAGAAAGACTACGCTATGTAATGAGCGCCTACACGTTGCCGCCATTACAGCAATTCTATTCGGCAACATTTTAACCAACGTCATAGCTGTAGTATTAGAAGGGAAGCCACGATTAACTTCAAATGTAAGAATTAAATATAATTGATTATAGTAACTTCCTTCAATTAGGTCCACATTTAGCAATAAATAAAAAGGAAATGTTTTTAGTATAAAATTGTTCTTAGTGGTTAGTTCCTAAACCATAGTTCTAATTAAGTTATTTACTTAATGTATCTTATAAATTATCTGAAACTCCATCTTGTTTATGAAAATTGGCCACTTTAGACCATATTCTTCAACTTGCGCAATGACTTCCTTGTCAAAACAGTAGCGTAAATGTTAATTAATTAGTGAGCGCTTTAACAACGGCAAATTAGGTTCATCTCGTATTCTGAAGATGTTCGCTAGTGTACGTCATCTACCATTATAACGTCCGTATTGCAGAAATTTGCATTCAAATTTGAGCCGATTCGGTATATTATCCTCATACGTATACGACGCCGACGTTTACGTTCAAACACACGACACATTCGGCGCGGTACCAGGTCTCTCTATCACCGGACTCGTAGTGCCCTTTCGTAAATTAAATACCTAAACAAGCGGTCGAGTTTAACGAGAAAGCGGTTCACGAGTGGCAAATTATTATTTCCTCACATCGAAACGGGTAATAAGGGAAATTAGAACTTCGCCCCGAAATATTCCCGCAGAAGTTTGTTAATTCTCCGATTACGTTACCCTCGACAAAGTGAATATGCCGAAATAAATACGTTTGATAATGATCCGGATTATACTATCATTCCCACGATGAGGGATAAGGAAGCTTATGTATACTGTAAAATACAGCATTTTAATTTCATTGTGATGCTTCCATGAAGCTTTGAAAATTAAATAGAAATCTTATATTTATCGTAATGTTATACAATCGACATTTCTAATTGAAAGATATTTTTTTTCGTCGTAAAGTCAGGAGCATCACTCATATACTCTTTCGACAGATTACAACGAATAAATGACAAAAAAATACCAAACCTTAAAGCTTTGACATTCCCGAGTTCTCTTTATTCTAGCGCGTCAACAAAACTCCATGTTCTTTCAATTAACTTTGGACTTAAATTAAAATTTTAACACTACACCATTACGCACTACAGTATCGGACTTTGCGACTTACTACTGAGTGATATTTAATTTACGAAATGATTGCAAAGACACACAAAGAATTATTCTCAACGTGTTTGTAGAAATGATATTAAAGATGAACATCTAAGACGTGAAGAAAATAGAGCGAAGACTAGTTATTCAACCGATCTCCTGAAATTATCGTTGCTAGGATATAGATCTACCTAAGAAAACTTCGCAACCGGAGAGAGTGGAGCCTCACAGAATGGGTCAGAAAAAGGATCAGCCTGGCATAGGTTGTCGGATTGCGCTTGGCTGAACGCTGTTTATGGTGGCGTTAATGATAGCGACTTTCAGGATGTATTTTTAACACTACAGTATATTGTAAAGTGAAAGCATTTCTTCTGAAATTATGGCTGCCCTGCGTATATTGTAGGACTCTTATTTTATCTATGTAGAGGATTGGTGATGCATGTTTTCTTTATCTCTAAACATTATTTATGTCTGCGATTTGTTATTTTTCATTATGTAATTTAAATTTTATAAATAAATTTTTCTGATACCACCTTCTATCTGTCCAATCCATTCAATCTTTGCATTTCCCTTTCCTTTATTTCTACTATCGAGTTTCCAATATGTTATTGCTCTCAATGATAATCTTTTCATCTCTTTTATGCACACGTCCATACAATTCACAATTGTTAGTACTTCCATTATTCTGCTGGTGTTTATATTTTCAGGCAAGTCATCGATTTCAAAATTTATTAATGACCTAAATCATCTTTGTTTATCTTTTTTCGGTTCCATAGTTGTTTTGATGATTTTTCCTTCTTCTTGCATCCAGTACATATTCGTTTGTTGGTTCGTCCTGTATATCCATAGCACCTGAAGATCTGGTAGTTCTTATTCCTGTTTCTGGGTCTCGATCGCATCGCATATATTTCGTTTTGCCATCGTTTGTTGTTCATCAATCATCGTTTTTGAGCTTATCCATTTACGCTTTTATAGCCTCTAATACTTCTTTTACCAACGATGAATTAATGAGAAATCACAAAATCCCTCTCTGTGGAAACGTGCCACGTAAGAAGTCTGGCGTTTTTTAAAATGACCGGATAGATTAATACTTGAACTGAAATTGTTTTTTTTTTTATTATTCATGCTTAAAACAACTTTAATGTACCTTAGCAAATATTGAGCGAAGCGATTCAAGGCGTTCTTGTTGTTAGGGCCTTACTAAAATCGCAAAAAAGATTCAGCAGGAACCTTTATGTAAAGTTACTATTTCTTCATAAAACTTCTTTTTTTTAAACGCTCAAGGTAAACAAACTACTCGTTCGTTTTCTGTGCTGTCACTGCTTCAACAACAACAAACGATAACTTTTATGAAAATAGTGAATTTGCAATGTGCAGAATTTGTCTCTAAATAATTTTTATTTAGAAAGTTTTACCAAAGAATACAAAAGTATCGGCGCACTCCGCACCACATGAGTTTAATTAATTAATCCGAGACAGCTTTTTCGAGAATGCGAATTTGACCGATTCAACTGTTGAAAATGAGGATCGCCGCATCCTCGAAACAGCTGTCCCGGATTAATTAATTAAACTTGTGCGGTGCGGCGTTTTAAATTACTTAGGAAAAGAATTATCTTCTACCCACATCCAAGCGGGATGCAGCGTATCCCCCTGCATATATTTCTTAGTGACAAATTGCTTAGGTTAAAATAAGTTTGTGGTTTAAATTCTCTTACCAATGGAAAGTAAGTGTAAGAGTGGACATCTTTAATATTGGTTCTTTCCGGAATTTAATTACATCAAGAATAAATCGTCGTGAACTACAAATTACTCTGGAGATTTCGCTCTCGCGTTTTCTCCAAAAAAGCCAACTTTTATATCTTCTAAATTAGCCGGGTCGATAGGAGAGAGGAAGGTTAATGCTAAATCAATGGAAAACGACCTAAGCTGCAAATCACGATCGCCGTCCTCCAAATCTAAATGCAAATTTTGGCATTAATGGACAATTTAGCAGGACCTACTTTTACCTAATCTCTCAGAGAATGCTTGACGTGATTGCCGGAATAATGAATTTAGTTTGCGCGTCGTATTAACGGCGAAGACGATGTCGTTGGAGCTACACTGTTTATCGAACCGGCTTGGGAACACAGTCTGTATTAATTATGTACGTGTATGAAGTGTATTAAGAGAGATATCGCGAGCAACGTGCTCTTGTTAATCGCGGATTTCAAACCGAATTAATTAATCTGAAAACACATGTATGTTGAAAAGGGTTCTGACGACTCGCGACTCCCGACGGACATTGATAGTTACATCACGTTATATTGTCTTCTGCAAAATATTTTTTGAAATATTGTGGAATTACATCTAATAATAATAATAATAATAATGGAGTTGGACTACCACTTAACCACCACGTACAAGCGCGTGTTTCGCCGTATTAAGGTTCATCAGTGTACATTTGTAGAAAATGGTAGTCAATCGATTAATTGTCGTGTAAATCCGGATAAAAAAATAGGGGTTGAAAATCACAGCATGTACTTAGTGGTAGTCGAGGAGGAGCTTCCCATTACTTCAAGAATATTTGTTCCTATTGCTGTTCCTTGTTTAATCGATATGACTTTTATGACGTTTTTAAATTTTCGATACGATATGCATATTATTGCACTACTTTAGATTCCAGATGATAATGAACAGAGAACAAGACTTCTTCAAATCAAAGAAGTACGCATTGACTTAAGGAAATAATTCTTTTAAGCAGCGGGCAAGCGGAAGTGAACATTACATTTTCAGTGGGAAGTAACAGATCTTTGTCTTAAAAGAAACTCGTTTATTTTGAAAACTCCGTATATTAATGGGTCACAAAATATATTTCGTTGAATTAGGAAATCCTTTCTACGTCTGTGTCGCATTTTTTTTGTGGTGACGGCCCAACGGGGGGTGCATGCGTTTTTTAAAGCTTGTCATAACCTTTGTGTGTAAAGGTACAGCGCAGTTAATTGCGAATGGTGACTCGAAAGTATACCGAACCCACAAAGAAAATTTGAACGGGACTCGAATACACAGCGCCTAACTCTGTCCAGTCAGACGCAGTGCTGAAGCTAATTACAGAGTAAATAAAATTTTGTAAAAAATAACAGAACATTTCTGTATTTCTTCTTAAACTATTGATTAATATACAACACGTGACTCTGTTTCAAATAAGACACGATACTGACTAAATTCATGCTAATTAATGGATAGAATAGAATTTATTGTCCAATAGGTTTCTCCAATTATAGAACAGTGATGTAAGTGAGTAGCCACAGAGTAGATATGTAATTACAATAAGAAACATAGCAAAGCAGTCCTAACAATTTAAAATCAGTCTATCATCAGTCAATTCTCGTCGCGACACATTATGTATCAAGCGGTATCAGTTGCAAAAGCCGCTAGGTACATAAAGTATATCGTAAGCAACAGATAAGGGTACTGGACATTATTATTCAGCAGTTTGGCAATTGGTTTAGTTTCGTTCAGATTAGAATCGCGTACGGTATAGTTATCAGTTGTTTTGCAAGTTATGAACTTCAAAAGTCTTCGCTGAATTTGTTTCAACATGTGGGTCCGCGTTGTATAAATTAAGCACTATATAGTGTTGTCATATTCGAGCGTACCGTCGAAAAATATGCTATACAACAGCTTAACCGCGCTGAATTCCCAGCTTCTTAGTACGAATTCCAGCATCCTGGACGTTTATATTTGCCAGTGGCATTCAAGTTTCCAACTTCCATTCCAATATCAATCAAATTAGTTATATGACTACTTTAAATAAGGATTAGCATAAATGTATTAAACATTGATGTTAATGAACGGCCGTAAACTACTGTACATTTTGCATTCGAAGGTTCAATGGCAGGCTAACAACCTGTATATTATGAGCAGCCGCCATCGCAAAACCAAGACGTCGAATACAAACGTCCGACGTCTTAGGATGGATTGTTTATTCGAAACAGCTGGCATACGAAGGGTGTACACACCGTACAAACAAACAAGAAACTCGTTAGTTTGGTTCAACTGTGTTCGCCGGCAGTGGATATTGTCTGCGCGCCGGCTTAACTTATCACCGCATATCTCATTACACTATCCGTGATTAAATCGCGATACCGCAACGGAACTACACCACCGGCATTCGGGGCGAAGTTGACTCGTAGCGGCAATAGTAGTTGCGGTCGCCTTTAGCAGACAACTTGTGCAGAAACTTGCAGATCGTATAACCGAGAAAAATTGAAGAAGACATAAGATTCCGTTTGAAATCCAAATCCAATAGTGTATTGGAAGGAGAAATACAGCGAAAATGGGATTAGAAGAGGAGACGGCTGAAGTATTATTATCGTGTCCGGCGAAAGCAATTTGCACAGCTTAAGGAACGGTGATAAACAAGAACCATATTGAATCCGATATAAATTTAATTGAAACAATATTAAGAGTAAATTAATATGAAGGAAGGAATGTACAGGATGCGTAATTTCCGATGGTTTTGGAAAATTTGATAAGATTGTCCCGAGTTCTATTTTCAATAAAATAATAACAAACCTATATGTGAACAGTTAAAAGGCGATACCCAGATTTTATGTGTTTTTAAAATTTGCTATATGTTGGTTGTTATAGCAAACGAATTAAATAGCTAAGTATGCAAATTTAACTGTACATAATCCGGTCTTTGTTCTACATTTGACCAATGGAGCTATGATATAAAGCTTATTTTCTTTTGATAGAACACGCTGTATGCTTTTGAAGTGAATTTAGCGGTACCGCATGTGCTACACTTTAACTTGAGAAATATGACGATATACAGCAATAAAGGTTTTGGTAATCACTAATTTTTTATTATTGCGCAAAATTGGGTGAGAAAGTGCACTAAATTATTTATTGTGATCCAAGGAGCTCGTTGTTAATCAAACTAATCATAACAATTGCCAAACTTCCAAATCTCAATTCTAAATGCCTAAATTATTTGTCATACTTTCTGTTACTTTTTCTCATTTTAACTTTATTAATTAATTATGGTAGGTCTGTTTAAATTTATCAAATTTTGATAGATATGTCTGTTTCCGTTATGTAAGCTTCCGTGGTCATCGATAATACGATACTCTTGGTTTTCGGGTTGGAACCGCGGCTTCTGTCGACGCTTCGTCATCACTCTTACGGGACATCTTCACGATCGTGTATCAGTCAGCGTCTACCATTAGTACTGAAGATGTTCCATAAGAGTTAGTAAGCTGCTGGAACGACGCGGCTGGAACTCGGAAATCAGGAGTATATGTCTGTTTTTTAGTGTTGTTACATTTATGATGACTTTGACAGAACCATGTAAATTTGGCAACAATTAGCACTTTATTTCCGCGATTTCACAAGAAATTGAACAGTAGCTTAAATCATATTATCTTCTATTAAAGCAGTTCGCTCTACAGATTTCATCTTTCCCAACCTGCCTTACTCAAGGTAAAATTCAAATATTTCTGGCTGTGCAAAGGCAATGTACATTGTTTCCCACTTCGTGGTAATTCTAATCTTATCGCTCAGTCGGAATGTTACTCAGGGCTCTATATTGGTTCCTCTTTTGTTTCCTGTTTATGTAAGTCAGTTGTCTTCCGCAGTAAAATGTTGCCAGCTGCAGATATACCCTGGTAACACCCAGATTTATTTATAATTTTCTCGTGATTATATTGATGTTGCAAGGGAAGCAATTGATCTTGAACAGATTAGTGTATTTTCAAGAAATCATTCCCTGTCTAGTAACCCCCAGAAGAGTCAAGCTATTCTGTTCAGCAAGGATAGGGAGGTTGATATACACTGCCGTTCAGAGAAGTTCGGTCGGTTGGTAAAAAACATGAAAAGGTTACAGAAACAAACGAAACTAAAAACAAAATGCAATTTTATTGTATGTACAGGTAAAAAAGACAAAAATAAATAAATACAAATTTATTCTGGCCTAATATAACATACTGAACATTATATTTCTTTTTCATCGAAAAAACTTCCTTTGCTGTTAATCACCGCTCGAACTATTCTAGGCATTCTTTCGATAAGTTTTGTTAAAACGGATTGTGGAGTATTAATCCATTCATGTTGCAGAATATTCCGTAAATGTTCTTGTGAAGTTGGGCATATTATTCGGATCCTCCTGTCCAGTTCATCCCAGAACAACTCTATAGGGTTCAAATCTGGGCTTTGTGGGGGCCATGTCATTACTTTCAGGGTGTGCTGTTCTTCTTGCTCCTTTAGATAGTTCTTACACACTAACGCAGTGCGTTTTGGGTCGTTGTCATGTATGAATGTAAAGTTACGGCCTATTATACGCAATCCTGATGGCACTGCATGATTCTGGGGTATTGCAAAATAATTTTCCTTCCACATTACACCCTGCGCTCTGCATAAATCTCCCGTCCCAGCAAAGGAGAAACATCCCCACGCTAACACAGAACTACGCCCTTGCTTCACTATAGGCACAATGCAGTTCGGGATCACTTTTCGGTTTTAGATCTTCGGACATAAACTCGTCGATTTTGCCCAAAAACCTCAAACTTTGACTCGTCACTCCAAAGCAGGTGTTTTCAATCATCTAACGACCAATCTAGATGAGAACGGGGCCACTGTAGCCGTTTTGCTCTGTTGCCCCGACATAATAAGGGTTTTCGAATGGCAATGCGTCCATGAAGGTCCCGTTGTTGAAGTCGACGTTCTACCGTACTCGCCGAAACTTGTTCTTCACGGCCGCGATTGACTTCGGCTGCTATTTGTGGCGCTGTTAATTTTCTATTGCGTTTGCTTAATAATACTATTCTCAAATCTTCAGCTTTTGTTGTTTTCCTAGATGCTCCGGGACGAACACGATTTTCTATAGTTCCAGTTGTCCGATATCGCTTTATGATGTCATTTACTGTTGAACTTCTCATATTTATTTTTTCAGCAATTTGTCGCCCCGAATATCCTTCTTCAAACAGCGTAATACTGCGTGAACGTTTTTCTACACTGGTAGACTTGCCACGTGCCATTTTGAAGTAAATTTTCTTAAAACTTTCGCGCAAAAACGACGGATGCACACCAACCCACGTTTAACAGTAAAATAAAGCAAATTTATATCTTTACGCCTGTGATAAACAAACAAGAATGATACTGCGGTATATTTCCTAAATGTATTGTTCGTTAACAATCCCCAAACGATCCGTTTCAAAAGATCGATACTTCCGAGAAATTCTTGGAATGATAATAAAAGGGACTTTATTGTGGTTGTCGCAATATTTCTACTTTACATAATAATTTATGGCTTTAACCCCTTAGAAAAGAGTGTATGCTTAATATTTTTCTAATTTTATGTATTAATAATTGTATACAGTGTGATATAATAGATTTTTATTGTATGACCGAACTTCACTGAACGGCAGTGTACTTCATATGTACACTCGTAAGAATATTTTTGGTATTAAACTAAAGGTAATGCTTTGCGAAACTGTGGCGCTATCCCTGCTTAATCATTGTGTGGAGGTTTACGGTCCCTGTTACTTTAGGACATTACTGTTTAAATAAATGTTAAATATTTTTGTAAAATGCTGTTTTGTTTGAAATGTTGGGTCGGTGGCGCTAGTAGAAAGAAATAGTATGTAACAACTTTATTTGGGCGTTGCTGTGGATACTATATCCAGAAACTACAGTTTGGAAAAAGGCAGTTTTTATATGTGGAAGAAAACTAAAATCAATAAATATCTCGCAAGTGGTAGGGAATATCCAGGCACCTAGAAAGCTCAAGAGTAAGTTTCTTTGCTTCCTTTCAAAGATTGTTTCTATTACTAAAGCTCTTCTAGTTTCGCTCTTTGACGACCTGTAGTAAGGTCCACAGGATGTCTAGTTTTCTGGTCTCTACGTAGTGCATCATCTTGTGCAGGTGCAAGGTGCAGGAGGTTTTATTAGTCGCATGCTTATTTAAGACGTTTATAATATTGGCAGTACGGGAAGGCCGTTTAATATTTTTATTAACTTTTGTTTGCGCCCCAAAAAATACTTAGATGATTATTGTATTTTAATATTGGAAGTTTCCCCGATTTCGTTCGTGTTTCGTAAGTGTTGTTAATGTCCTTTTCTACCTTCTAACTCCTGAGTTTTACTAAGGTAAGTAACGCAAGTAACAAGAATTTTATTTTAACTTTTCTTTTAACGATGAACACCACTAGTAATGTAGATTAGACTCAGATCCGTAAGGTAGATTCAATATGTGTAGTGCTTCATTGATTTTTATATTAAAAATAGTTCTTTCCTGAATTTCGTTTGCTGTTATTTAACGCCTTAAACCTACTATTAAGTTATCAAAAGGTGCCTTCCGGCTCCAGAACCCTCGTGGCGACGCGCTACTTAAGGAAAGTGCTATAGGTAGGTCCATTTCATCCAAGGTGCCCACAAAACATTACAATACATCCATAGGCTTGTGCCATTTAAAAAAATTATGTAACGTTTAGTGTTCAATGGCTAGGATAGAGCTAAATGCGTAATTTAATGCTGTAAAAATTTATTCTAAGATATATTTGCATTTATTCGATTACAGGGCGGTCCGGCCCGCATGTGGAATATTTCAGTCGGGCTCGGCCCATTACCACCTCTAATATGTACGAAATATAACAATTAATTCGCGTTTTAGATTATATGATGATTATAGAATCGCCAAAAAATAACAATTATTGCCGAAAATTCAATCGATTAAAATGTAATCAGTTGCAAATGAAATTACTGCGGTTTTTGTGTGACATTTTGTGCCGTTAATTCTACATCTATGTAATATTTATGATTGTTGCTATGCGTTTACCTTTGTACAAGTACGTTGGACATTTGTTATTATACACATACTACAATGACATGATGTAAATGATTGCAAACGCACGTATTGTTTTTTATGTTTTTAGCAATTACATATGAACAAGCAAACTGAATTGCAGACGGAAAATGTGTTGGATGCGGGTAAAACTATAAAAGTTGATGGATTTATTATTCAAATACGGTATTATCACGTGCGTTGCATTAACACTATTTTTGAAGTATTAGCAACGTCTCTCGCTATTTCATTCATCCAGACAAGGATTCAGGAAGTACAAGATTTTATTAAAGAGCATGTATCTGAGCAAAATTCAGTTACTTTATTTTAATATCTAATGCAGCATCATATCTCATCTACAACAACTCAATTGATATATAGATATTTTTTTCTCGTAGATTCGGAAATATTAACTAGATACTCTTTTGACGATTTAAGTGTGCAGCATCGATGAAGAAAAGTCTTCCTTAGGTAACGAGATCGGACGGATGTGTGACCAGCGTCCAAAAGAAACGGTGGTTCTAACTGTTGAGAAAAAGAGGTAAAGGGTAATTATCCCCTCTATCCTTAATAGGTAATAGATATTAAAGTATTGTCGTAGCCAAGGAATATGTGATAAAATAAGTTGTGTGGTATTACGACGCTATAAGTCGCTAGGTGCCCCACGATAAGAAACGTGTTAACCGCAGCCTTAATAGTGCAGTGCGTTATATAAATGCTATAAAAAGTGTTGTTAAGAAGCTGATAACCATCGTCGGGAAGTTGCAACCCAGAGTTATCCAAGAAGGCGACCATCAGGTCAAATCGCGTACTATCTGTTTACTCAGCATTCCGTTCTTGTATTCATATCTACTTCTTGTTAACTTGTTGCTCTGAATAGTTTAAATAATATTTTTTTTTTCACTATAAATTCTCGCTATTTCATACTGGAAATGTTAGTTGTTTAACATAATTAATATTTAAATAATCTATAGAGACTCTTTGTGAGATATATTGATAAATGGGAAAATTGGGAAAGGTGCTTTATTGTAAAATTAAGCGACTCTCTAACACGAAACCGGTGGCTTAATTTTTTCAATAGAGAATTTTCCCAGTTATTAATTAATATTTGGTTCGTATTTTTGAGGCTCCTAGCATCCAACGTAGGTGTACCGTTGCAGTCTGGTTCACAGCTCGGGCCTTTCTATGAAAATTGGTTTTTAAAGCGACCGTACCCATTACAGAGTGGAGTAGACGAAGAAGAGTAAATAATAAAATAATCCTCCTGTTTGCTATAGTACTATACACTCCATCAGCCGAATTTTGAAGAACTTGGGTGTTTCACCGTCGCTTTAAATAATGCTACTAAAGAAGGTGATTGGTATGCGCTACTGCTGAAAACAACTATAGTCATTGTCAGTTAACTTCGCAGATAGGGGAAATCGCGGGAAACTGCACACAATAGAGCAAGTATTGTTTTTATCACATACAAAAAACAAATGAAGTACAACCACGATCGCATACTGTTCTGTTTTCCCATAATTGAGAAATGCGCTGAAAAAAAAATCTCTTCTAATATTCTGTTCACCGATGAATTCTCTCGTTTTTGCACGGGTCTCATAATTCGGCAATGGTGCGTTATTGATCTATGTGTGTACCGGTCATACACAGCACCCATAAAGGTTAAATGTATGGGTGGGCAGAACAACAAAGTACTAGAAAATGCGTATTGTGTACAATAGGACGGCTGCTCTGTTCATGTTAGCGCGATGGTGCGTTTATATTTCAGTATATTTAAAATAAAACACTTTTGAAAATCGCATTATTGCAAAGATGCATGCCAGATCTTCTGATTGAGCATCAATGATTTTTTGTGGAGTTATGTTAAATCTCAAGTTTACAAATTCCAAGAACAGCTAGCCTATAACTTTGACGAATTGTATATATATATTAGTATGCGGTATTTATATGCTAACAAAATAACAGTCACGAGGTATAAATTTGATTGCAAAAGTGGCGAACGTTAACAGGTGAAACGGCTATCAATGTCGAACAATCATTAAAATAATGCCCGCACCCTTAATATTGAGGCAAAGGTTAACATAGAGCGAAAAACTAAAAAGACAAAGTGATAATTGTTGTTGTAAGAGACAATACTGTACAGGGAGGGCGCGAGAATAACTTTGTTTCTGATATTACGGATATCGATTCTAAAAATAAGTTTGTGATTTAAGTAAGGGGGTACCTTTGAAACGATGAAGTTATGGCAAAAACAGACGAAATGTAGCGTTTTTCTCACGTGTTGCATTTTCCTATTATCGTAGATAAATCCTAGATTTGTAGATCTTTAATCGCTTAAATTTAGGATTTTATATTTGCTAAAGTGATATTCCCATATTTTGATGTTTATGAAATAACAGCATCAAAATATAATTTATCTCAAAGATAACTTTCTCCCTTTTCTTCTGATTAGTGACAATAATTAATGTTATATCACATTCATATGTTAGTGTATCTTTGAAACTCTTGTGGAACTTATATTCTCCACATTCTTTAATAACTATAAAGAATTCGTGAATAATTTATCATCTGCGTATACTTCGTTATCAACGCGTAAATCGTGTTTTTCTTTTCGAAAAATTTTTGAGGGGTAAATAGATCATACCGAACGTGATAATGATAATAAATGTTTGCATCGGGCATGAATCCAAAATAGCGTATCTAACATTACGAAAATATATATTTTCCTTCGACTAGTCAGGTATAAGTTGGTGGATACTGAGCTATGTGCACATACGCTACATCATTCTAAACAATACTGCATATGAGAAATTATCTATTTTTATTTCTTCAAATTTTCATGTAGAAATAATAGAATTACATATATGGTGATTAACGTTGAAAACACGAAAGCAATAGCAGCGCACACTAAAATTAAAAATTATAGGAAAAGCTCTATTACGTTTCGCAGACATGTGATTTCATGTTCCTCCGTTGCATAAACCATCGAAGAATAGCCAAGCTTCGATTTGCATTTAATTTGAAAAAGATGGTGGAGGTTTATTCCAAAAATTGAACTAATCTACAAAAATCGATTAATATGTTCAATGTAATTGCGATATCACAAAATATACAATTCTCAAATCTACATTCTCACAGACACGGGTACGTACTTACATTCAGCTCCTCATCCTTATTAAATTTAAGCCACGCCACCATTTTGTGTGGATCTTTTATTTTTTTATAAGTTTCTATAGTGTATACTTTAAACAGTTACAACACATTAATTCGTTTCAATATTTCTCAGAGACGTTCTAAAAGAAAAATCGGATTCATTGCAAACCGTTAAATCGAACAAATAGTGTTATTGTTATTACCGAAACCGTAATTTTTGATTTTATTGTTGTACTAAACGCATTGTAAACCGAATCGTCTGTATTTATGACTATCGTACGTATAAGTTCGCTGCATATAGATAAACTACATAAATATGTAGCGAACGGGATCAAACCATTGACCCCTTTTTACGGGCACTATAGAATATGTTAATAAAATGTACTAGCATCGTTCCTTTCGCAATTGCAGCTTTTATTGTCGATGGCTAAAACCACGCCGAGTTGAGTATTTCATCTTTCAGTTTTGTGGTTATTGCATGACGTTTTTTTTATGCCCGAAGGTCTATTGGACTTGTAAAAACTAAGTCTATAAACAATTTGGGATTATTTAGCGTTGTTTCCAATTTTTTGTTTAGTTGTTAAAGTTTATTTAGTTTAATTGTTTAAACATCCAATAATAACAGCAAACAATTTAAAAAATAGCTAAGGAAACATTCAAGGCTATGCTTTGCACTTGCTCTAAGATAGGGTACCATTCGTTCTAATTATGCTTCGGTTTTTTTGATGCGTTGCATCGTCACGAATCCTCGTGCAGTATTCTGCTCGGAGCAGCTATCAATGGTCTCTTTATTTTGTCGATGGCGAAATCTCTAGCCGTTATGTATTCTTCACACCGTGATACCATATGAAAAATTCCAGAAATACGTGTTGATGTCTTCTCTGTGGTTAATAGAATTCTTATCTTTGTTTATATTGATTATTTCTTTAATACCACCTTTGTAGTAATTGGTTTCTGTTTCTACCATTTTTACGTTATTGAAATTGATGGAATGAAGTAAATTATGCGGATGTTGTAATTGTGGTGTTGTGTTATTGTTTTTGTTTTTGGTGGTCGCAAATTCTTTTATGTGAATGTTGCCGGATCAATTTTTTATAAATGGCAAGTGTTTTATTCAAATGTCAATTTTTTGTTTGGTACATGAAGAATCCATTGTTATCTTTATGTGGTTTATGGGCAACAGTTAAATTAAAAGCTTTAAGATCATTTTTGATCGATTCCGATAGATTTGTTTGGTATTTTAGTGTAACATAATTTTTAGACGTTTCGGGCGTTTCATTTTCTCTTGTGTTTTCAAAAAGTAATAAGTATCGCCTATTATAGTTATTGCTATAATCGACAGGGTCTATTTATAATTTCATCCCCTGCGACTCCGATTAGATAAGATTAAATATATTCTCTTCTGGACAGACTCAATGTTATTGCAACTTATAGACGCATGCGTTCACTTACTGTTTCTGCAATTACTGTTAAAGAGGTGAAAACCTAAACCCCAAGAGTTTGGGAAGGAACAGTTATAGAGTTATACAAAAGCCAGCACATTACCTTTTAAAAATACGGACGGAACGATAGTACCACCCGGTACTCAAACAGTTGAATCTTGTAATTTTAAAAATGTTGATATTAATTTATTTTTCCTGTTGGCAACACCGCAATTGAGTAGCTTGTAAATCACACTTACCACACAGTCCAGAATAACATTTAATTAATATTTAACATATGTTAAACGTCATTCGCATTATGAAAATTGTCATAACTTTTGGTGATAAATAATAATAATTTGAATTTGTTAAATGTAAATTTTGCAAAAACCCAACTTATAGTTCTTGTGCAATCATTGGTATTTTTATTACTATTATCTACGAAACACATTGTATATAAGGTGACAGTGAAAGCTGATTTAATAGCTAGAGAAAATAACGTTGTGGTGAGGACAATAGGCAATTCATTCAGTGTTCAGCAAACAAATATTCATTTCATGTTTTCATGAAGTTGTAAATTCCACATTCACAATAAAACTGGTTTTCTAAGTTTAAGAACTTTACTAATACTTTTAAAGTTACTACTAGCTAAATATGTAAGAAACAGCATTTCAAATTAACATGTTGTATTGAATTGTGATTATTTTTTATAGCACCAGAATCACTAAAAATGCAATCCAGTATTGCCTTACCAGGAAACATATTTTTTTAATAAACCATCGAAGTATATTGTTGCAGTCATATGTTTTTCTTATTTGTAAAAATTTGACCGTCGATGTCGTCGCCTTCTACACCATTTTTTTTTTTAATATTCAAACTCGAAAGCTGGTTTTCGTAAATGTCGGCTTCGGTATAAACCCTACTACATGCTTACATCTAATAGAAAGTAGAAAATCGACTTTATTATGTTGTTCCCTTCGTTCCTCTGTGACAACGTGCTTCTAGTCAGCCAACATTTGTCATTATTATCGTCCCAAATGTCAATGACATTCGACGTATTCGAATTTTATATTGCAAACATTGTGTGTGGTTTGAAGGAATCTTTATTGACACAAATCATCTTGATGTATTGAAAGCGTTCAGGGAAGTGTAACGTTCCTAAACCGGTCTCCGGATACTTCGATACGCTCCTTCGGATCCCTCGAGGAGGGTTGCGGGTTGAATAAGGACTCTTTTAACCTGTCCAAATAAAATAATTCTTCGGAAGGGCGAACGTAAACGCTCTTGATGTAAATATATGAAAATGTATGCTATACGTAATATATGTACATACGTGTAAGAGTACGGCGTTTTCTTTGAAAAAAAAAGAATCTAGGGTATGCTTCTTGTGGCAGTGGGTAGGTAAAATAGGTTAGGTCCTACCAATTTACATTTAACTGTTTTCATCAACTATACGCTATAACTTTAAAGTAACAAAGCAGCTTTTAAGCAAATGTATTATGGATAAGAAAAAGTATTCATAAAAATTGAAACTTACTTAACATTCTCTCTTTTTGTATGTTCGTGCGTCATTTCCTTGCCAACTGCTAACGTTCCAAATTCATCATTGCTTCTAATCCAATGGCTAAAATTGCTGTAGTAAATTTTTAATGTTGAATTTAGGTTTAGATTTTGACTTTGGCAATTTTGTTTAGGGTCTGTCTGTTCGATCATCGACAGGGGTACCAATCCAATGCCTTGTATACTTTTATATCTCGACTTTCACGGAGATTGACTACCTTGATTTCCACCTCAACGTGAATTTTGGCAATTTAAGTTGAAGTAGAAAGCAAGGACTATAATATATTCAATTGTAGAAAGGGGGAAAGATGATTAAGAAGAATTCTTAATTTTCTTCAAACACGTTGTACATAGATCGATGTTTTCTGGAATAATCGATTTTGGTTGATCTTCACGGAATTCATCGCTGACGGAAGCATTACCACTGCGAAGTTCTATAAACCAGTTGTTTTTTAATGGAGCTTTATTACCGTTTATTAACGTTGAATGAAGCGAATCGGTGCATTGTTGTTATGTTTGGCCTTTACTAACAAGTCATTCACCGAGAAACTTTCCACGTTTCCATTAAATTCGATTTCTGTGCCGTTACTGCTTTGACAATAACAAATGTTAAGTTTTACGAAAATAGTAATGTCAATTCTTAATATCGCCAGCAAGTCATCTGTAAAACTTAAGGCGCTATCTTCGTGTCAAGCCCTTCAATAAACCGAAAATTCTACAAAAATACAAAATTCTGCGTCTAGTATGTGAATGTCTAATATTTCTTTATTGCAAATTTTTCTTTACGTCAGAATAGATGGAGAAGTTATTTTTTAAATTGACAGTCACTAACAATTTTTTTTCGCGGAATCATATACGCAGAGAAAAAGTATAATTTGACATTGATGAAAAATGATTTAGTCGCATTCTATTATAATATATCAAAAGAAAGCGGCACGCTTCATCAAAGAGAAAAACAGACAAGAAGACGTAAGGAATCAACAGACCGTAACTCACGTTGACACGCAAAATTTAGTTTCTTTTTCGGTTGGTGGCGGTGAATCATCATCAATCATATTCGGTCATCTGCGGAGGAGACACCCGCCTCATATTTAATGCACCGACGTTTCAGCGTTTATAGCTTTAGCTAAGCGCGAAAAAAGGTTGCCCGAAGCTGAAAAAAGAGAACAAAATGGAAGCGGTCGCAGTACCGCGCCGTTATCGTGCAAATGTACGCGTCTGATACGTCTTAGGAACACGATTTTGTACTTTTCTCGTACTAAGTAATACAGCGAAGTGAAATTGAGAAGGTTAGTAGCGAAAAATTTAAATATACATTCACGAAATGGAAGATTTATAATAATTTTATACAAAACACATTTTTCTTACCTCACAGTTAAGTAATAATCTTAAGGCTAGTTTATTTTGGAGTTTTCGAAGTATTTTGTTAAAATTTTAAAGTCTAGGCTGCATGTACACTGTCTGCAATTAAGAACGCACCATCCCTAAATTGTTAATGAAGGCAGTTTACTGATATACAATGGAGTCTCAGAAAATCATAGAGCTGCTGCTGGAGTCGCATGTTTAATGCATAAAAGAACGACAATTATATGTCTGAAAAGCATGGACAGAAAAAATGTTAATAGTAGAACTAGAGAAAGTTTATAAAAACAGTAATAGTAGTGTACGGCTCCAAGAAAGACGACAAAGCAGAAAGTGGATGAATACACGGACAGGACGTAAGAAACAATAATGGGAAAAGAATATTGGACTTTTGTCTTTTGAACGACTTTGTAATCACAAATACTCTCTTTGAGCACAAAGAAGTACACAAATATACCAGAGAAGTTAGAGCGGAGAGATCTATAATAAACTGTGTATTAGTAGAAAATAAAAACAAAAAAATAGTAATGGACACGAAAGTTAAAAGATGACCTGAGAACGATAGTTACCATTACTACTTAGTAATAACAAGAATAAGATAGAAAAACGAGAATGGAGGTAATAATGGAACGGACAAAGAAACACTGCGACGAAATAATCAACTCATACACATTAAGAGACAATGACATTGCACGAAAATAGGAGAAAGCAATAAAAGAAAAAATAAAGAATACAAAAACAAACAACGTAGACAAGAATGCAAAGTATTCGGATCGAGACCAGTGACAAGGATATGGGAAGCAAGAATATAGAAAAGTAGAAAACGGGGAAGACAATGACAAACATGGGACGATGAAGTAACTAAATATTGAAGGAGAGGATCAAGAACTGGATGGAAAGGAATGGAATTTGTACAGACTTGATATACAAGAATCATTCCTACACCATTATAATGGTAGAAGGAATTACTGTATATATGTATATTGTAATGTTTTGCGAAGGGGGAAAATGTCGTGAGATTCGGGAGTATCTCTAAAATGCTCTTTGGGCAATTTAAATTTGCTGAGAAGAGATAAATGAATTTTTAAATGAGCTTTAGACATTTAAACGAAAACTAACCTGATACACGGAAGTTCCAATATATCAACACTATGTTCATGTGGTTTCTTTCAGGAAATCATCTACTTCTGAACAATAACCGTAACTGCTGAAGATTATCACCTTCTTATTGGAATTTTACTTAGACACAAGTTATTTGGATAAACAAATTTATAATTGGCTTCACCTCACGCCATTGTTTAACGCGTTGGCGATTGTTTCATTTCTCCGGTAAATTTTGACAATCTTTCTATAAAAAATACACTGATGTCGAATACATACGGATACTATTCATTTTAGATGTAGCATGAGTAAGCGATGTAGTGACGCAACTATAGCTGATATTCTATGTTTTTTGATGATGTCTTACACTACATACAACTGTAAAACGTGAAATTTTACTGAGAATTTTGATGAAGACTAATCAAGCCATTATTTATTTATTTATTTTTTATTTATGAAATTACATTTTGATGCAAGCGGAAATGCTGCCAAACTTGGTAGCTTGCAGCTGTCCGTGTATTTCAGCCCTTAACGATAATAATTTGTCTTTTCCATGGCTGCCTTGGTTGCCTTTGATAGCGGGATGTAATGGAATTTTATGTCCATAGGGACGCAAAGTAATAATACATTAATACAGCAGGTGTCAAATATTTTCATAAAATGCTCAATCAATTTAGAAATTCAGAGCCGAAAAATATAACATGGCATGCGGGCTGTAGGTGCTTTTTAGTCTTGAATGTATTGCAGATCTCTGCCTTCCACCGTAAAACTGCGCTTACGTCGCTTGTGATATAAATACGTTTGATTTTATATTTAAATGAATTTTATATGAAATTAAGTAATCCTCTCTGATATTTGCGGCCAAAGGAGAGCGGTTTGGTGGCGACCGGATGACGTCACACCAACTGATGGCGTATTTGAAAGTACCTAATTAAGATTTGAATTTTATGGATTTTTAAAAGCGATTTTCTCTTAAAACAGTGAAATTTAAATGAATACTTTTTGAGATTCGTCTACCTTAATTCGCAAGCAAACATTACAAAAAACTTCTATACCAAAAAATGTCACGCAACTTCCCCATTGGGTCCTCCACTACGACGATGTGTCAGCTCATTGTGCGCTCTTAGTTGGGAAATTTTTGGCCAAATTGCAATTTTTTTGTGCTTCTTACAACTTTCCAGTTGAAATTTTCGCTGAAAGGGAAGGGATTTGACTGCATTGAAGATCTACAGGCAAATACGAAGAAGGAAGGAAACCAGAAGAGCTTCCAAAAGAGGAAATTCGTTGAAGTCGGTGTTAAATCAGAAGGGGTCTATTTTTAGAAAATACATCACAAAATTATAAGCCAGTCTTATATAACTTTCCAATCACACCTCGTATATTTGTCGATATCGAGAAACAAAGTATTTTACACCACATCGGTTATCGTTATTTTCTTTTCTTTTTCTTTCCAGCCATACGAAACGCGAATCTTGATTGACGGCTTAGACGGATTTTTGAGAGGCTTCCAGAGTTGGGAGAATAATTTATATGGAGACTCGTTATTATACGGATCGCGAGCTATCGATAATCTTGAAGGATGAAACCTTCTCTCGCGTATAGTATGTAAGTACGTATGTAAAATCGAACATCGAACACAGTGCGGCGCGTCGAAGGACGACGGAAGTATGATGATGATGATGACGGTGATAGTAATAAATGCGATCCGTCGCCGTTTCTTCCATGCAGTGATAAATGTTTCGAGCTATCTGCAACAGTTTTCCAACACGCAAAGGGTTGTTTTTGCATCATTATCGCGGAGTAGCGCCGAGTGACGCATCGAAAGCGAGATGTTTTCCGAACAGTTAAGTGCTTGGAAATATCGTCGATATGAATTGAATTATCGACGCGCGAGAGGAATGGAAATGTGTATCAAGAAAGCGATGATGGCGGAAAAAAGAGGCCGATAATTGTATAGAATTTCTCCGTGCTCAAAGCTATGATAAGCTTAAATTAGGCGAAGAAATTTACATAAGATTCAATGAACTTTTGACGCAGTAATTTCCAGCATAAGCGTAAAAACGCTGACCAAAGTTGCAATTAAAAGAAACTTAGATTTCTAACTTCTAATTCAACCAAATTAATTCTAGCGATTCCTTCTGCGCGTGAATATGCCACTTGTAATTTACCAATTGACATAATATTGCAAACTTCTACTTTTAGAGGATTCTTGTTGCAGACATTAGATCCTTGATGCTGATGGAGAACGTGTAAGAAGTGATACGTTACGTAGAGTTATTAATTAAAGTGCGCATTCATTGCTCTAGAAGCATAGAGCGTATATATGAAATTAACTTGCGAACTAGAATTCTCGCTAATTGTAATTTCTTAGTATTTAGTTATACAATAAAGTATGTCTCCAGAGAGTGCCGAAGAATTACTGCTTTTGTCACCGAGCTCCATCTAACCGTATTATTGTTTTAGTGTGCGAAATGTTCAACGAAAATAACTACTACTGTAACTTAAAGTGGCAAAGCGGAAAGGGTGCTAAGGATTGCCCCGAATGAGGATCGTAAAATATTTAATTAAATAAGGAAGGGATGCGTGCCCCAATAAAGATATATTTGGTGGAATTTAATTATTGTGTTGCCTCGATTTCCGCTTTAGTAGAATTGATACCATGTCTGTAAAGAAAATTGCATCCACAAAAAGTTGAACGCTAAAAATATATATAAATTTAATTGTAAGTTTTGTGCGTTTATGATGGTAATATGTTTATTTGTACACTGCCGTTCAATGAAGTTCGGTCATACAATAAAAATCTATTATATCACACTGTATACAATTATTAATACATAAAATTAGAAAAATATTAAGCATACACTCTTTTGTAAGGGATTAAAGCGATAAATTATTATCTAAAGTAGAAATATTGCGACAACCACAATAAAGTCCCTTTTAATATCATTCCGAGAATTTCTCGGAAGTAACGAACAATACATTTAGGAAATATACCGCAACATCGCTCTTGTTTATTTATCACAGGCGTAAAGATATAAATTTGCTTCATTTTACTGTTAAACGTGTGTTGGCGTGCATCTGTCGTTTTTGCGCGAAAGTTTTAAGAAAATTTACGTCAAAATGGCACGAGGCAAGCCTACCAGTGTAGAAAACCGTTCACGCATTATTACGCTGTTTGAAGAAGGATATTCAATTGCTGAAAAAATAAATATGAGAAGTTCAACAGTAGATGACATCATAAAGCGATATCAGACAACTGGAACTATAGAAAATCGTGTTCGTCCTGGAGCATCTAGGAAAACAACAAAAGCTGAACATTTGAGAATAGTATTATTAAGCAAACGCAATAGAAAATTAACAGCGCCACAAATAGCAGCCGAAGTCAATCGCGGCCGTGTAGAACAAGTTTCGGCGAGTACGGTAAAACCTCGACTTCAACAAACGGACCTTCATGGACGCATTGCCATTCAAAAACCCTTATTACGTCTTATTACGTCGGGGAAATAGAGCAAAACGGCTACAGTGGGCCCGTTCTCATCTCGATTGGTCGTTAGATGATTGGAAACACGTGCTTCGGAGTGAGTTTGAGGTTTTTGGGCAAAATCGACGAGTTTATATCCGAAGATCTAAAACTGTAAAGTGATCCCGAACTGCATTGTGCCTACAGTGAAGCAAGGGCGTAGTTCTGTGTTAGTGTGGGGATGTTTCTCCTTTGCTGGGACGGGAGATTTATGCAGAGTGCAGGGTGTAATGAGGAAGGAAAATTATTGTGCAATACTCCAAAATCATGCAGTGCCATCAGGATTGCGTATAATAGACCGTAACTTTACATTCATGCATGACAACGACCCAAAACACACTGCGTTAGTGTGTAAGAACTATCTAAAGGAGCAAGAAGAACAGCACACATTGAAAGTAATGACATAGCCCCCACAAAGCCCAGATTTGAACCCTATAGGGTTGTTGTGGGATGAACTGGACAGGAGGATCCGAAAAATACGCCCAACTTCACAAGAACATTTACGGAAGATTCTGCAACATGAATGGATTAATATTCCACAATCCGTTTTAACAAAACTTATCGAAAGAATGCCTAGAATAGTTCGAGCGGTGATTAACAGCAAAGGAGGTTTTTTCGATGAAAAAAGAATATAATGTTCAGTATGTTATATTAGGCCAAAATAACTTTTTATTTATTTTTGTCTTTTTTACCTGTACATACAATAAAATTGCATTTTGTTTTTAGTTTCGTTTGTTTCTGTAACCTTTTCATGTTTTTTACCAACCGACCGAACTTCTCTGAACGGCAGTGTACATAAAGCATCAAATATATTAAATTTTCCAAATCCGGCATGGATTAGCTTTTCTTATTACATTACCTTCTTATGTGAGCTTAATTTAGTCCCACACAATTCCAGATACAATTGCTTAATAGTTCAAAAAATTCTCATATATTAGGTATGACTTTGAAAGCTTATTTTTTCTTGCCACAATACGTCTCGTTAACGTAATTTCAATTATATATCCATTGCAATAACAACCAAATCCTATTATCAGCAGGATTTGCGTGCTAGTAAAGTTGCATTAGAGATCGTGAGGTTTAATTTCGAAATATTTCTGTTGAACAAGTCAACAGAATATCTCCACATTTATATTATGAATGTATATATGAGGTAACATCCAAGTATATTAATCATTTAATAATAATGATGGCCTTTATTGTCCAACAGGTACAATATCTAATTGCAGGAAAATACAAAAACAAATTATTATTAGCGACATTCATTACGAGTAGATCAGTAAGACCAGTGCAAAGTTTATTAGCGTTCTTCGATATGTGCGTTATTGAGTCTTTAGCTAAAATTTTAGCTTTCACTGTAGGAATAAAGAACGTTTCTTACTGTTTAGCTTTATACTAAGGTACAGAGACTCAACTTTGGGAAATACGAGGATGGTATGAGAAGTACCCAACTTTTGAGAAAGATGGCGGTTTGTGTCAGAATCTACATTGCTGACGACGTCTATCAAAATTTTCGGGAGATTCTTCGAGTAGTGTTGGTTTGAGAGTTGTTGACAATAAGCAGGTTTATGTATTTGTGGAATCATGGAAAAAGAATAATACTGGATAGTGATTCAATGTCTTTCTCATAAATCAAGGAGAGCTTATACGAATCGCGCATCTTCCATGACTACCATCAGATACCGGTTTATTGAATTTTAGGGTGTCCAAACTTCCTTCTTTGATGAGGAGTGGCTAGTTCGTCTCATTAAAGTGACTACGGACGATATGATCAACAAACTTTCCCATTCACTATATTGGCCAGATTTGGGGCTTCAGGCGGGAGTATTTGGATCCAAATGTTGTTCAAAATTGAATTAATTCCATGCAGAGACGTGTGCAAGCTGCCAGGAGGGCCCGTAAGTACTCAAACATTTTGTTATTATTGTTTTTTTTTTTATTAATGAAACTCTTAATCTTCTAAATTCCCAAATAATCTAATACAATTCTGTAAATTAATTTATTTTCCCTTGGAAATGTGCTTTTTATTGAATTTTATCTATTTTTCTTAAATTTACTATCAACCTTAGATTATATCACAAAACATTTTTTCTTTACGAATAAAAATTTAAACGGATCGAATTTTTGTACCTAACAATAAATGTCTTCAACGTTTCGTATTTTTATCAGTTTAATGAAGAATGAAAGATATATTGTACTTATCATTGGTTGTGGTAATTAAGCGGATTCGCAATGCTGAAATAGGCGAATACTGAAAAATCGATACTTCTTCGTTGTTCCATTATTTACAAAATTTCATATTCTACTTTAATTTTCGCATCGTCCATATTGAGATATCATTCGTATCATTTAGGATTGTGGGAAATAAGAGATATCTAGGAAACCGCCGCCACATTAATCTCTTTCAACGTGCGAATGGTTCGACAAATGGGCATTAAATTATCCGCAACGGATCAAACGCAGGCTGCTACTTACGTGTATCGAGACGTTCCTGAAGGTAACGAGCAGATGGGGGTTGATGTATTCGAGTTTGCAACTCCTGAACAAGGGGTGGAATCGGCCGTTACCTGGAACGACAAAGATATTGCTCCTTGAATATTCGAAGTATTGACTTTAAACGTGCTTTATGCCGTATATATCCGCATATACCGGGTATCTCATTTTAATCTGAACGGAGGGATATCTCGAGAAATATTAATCCTACGAAAAAGTTCGTCATACCATAGTTTGTTCATCTCATCGGGGGCCACAAAATTACGATTCTAGTTTCAGAATAGATGGTGCTGTAGTCGGTGAAAATAGGGTAACTTCCTTTTTTTTGAATGGAAGCCTCATTTTTTTAATTACATATTGCGACTCTATGCTAAAAGGTAACTTTGGTCTTAATTTCGTCGATGTCTAATTTTTAGTTTTCACCACAGCGCACAGGAAAACGTAATAAATAATACGTAATAGGTAATAAAAAAAGTTGTGGTTTCCATTAAAAAATATAAAGCTATTATATTTCCATTGATTACAGCCCCATCTACGTTGAAATTAAAGTCGTCGTATTGTGGGTCCCGATGAAACGAACAATGGTATGACGAACTTTTTCGTAGGATTCATATTTCTAGAGGGGGTTCTCTGTTAAGATTAAAATGGGATACCGGGTATGTACACTTTTCACATTTGTTTTTGTAAAATTAACAACAGTAATTGTAAATTGATTTAAATAAATAAAAAACATGAATCCGCAGGTAAATGTTGTCTTACTTTCTTCTTAAAGACATGGGATGTTCTGTTTAAACTCACAAAGTAGGTCACATCAGAAAATGCCTAGAAACAATAACCAAAAAATATAATGCTAAGATAGCTTAGCTTCCTCATGGCTATCTTAGCATTATATTTTTTAGTTATTGTTTCTAGGCATTTTCTGGTGTGTTCTGTTTATATACATCATGGTAAGCCTGTCGGAATATTCACATGTGCGGTTTCCCAAAGCGCTACCAGCGTCGCCATCTCGTGTTTAGCAGTCAGAGAACTACTCGAGGGATGGTTTGGGGAATAGTACCCGGTTTATGTCGATGCTTCCTGAACAGCAGGCATGCGTTTCTTTGGCACTAGAGCGCGCCAAGAAATGTCGAGTTTGTCGTTTTGAAAGTTGTGGCATTAACTGTGAGGCAACAGCGATAGAAGGTAGAGATAAAAAATTACTCTCGGAACCACACTGATGACGCCGGGTAGGCAGAAACATGTCCGTGTGTTAGTATAATTTTTTTTCTCTTCTTTTGTTGCGTTTGCCGTGAATTATTCCATTAATGCCATGAGGAAGCTAAGCTAACCTTAGCATTATATTTTTTGGTGACAAAGTAGGTCCTTGTCATTTCTGTATATTCAGAAATATTATTGGATAGACAGCTTATAGTCTCTATTACGTTACTTTAACATTTTTTACCTTCTAACATTAGACAGCAAGCACAATTTTACAACGTAATATGAGTCCGACTCAAACCGAAATTAGAAACAACTGGAGTTTACAAGTTGGATGTTCAGCTCGAGTTATCGAGCCGAGATACTTGACTTGTTACGTCACTAATTCAAAGTAAGTTACTTCGATTTTGTATCAGCACTTGGATGTGAGAAAGATTTGTTCCCGATAGATTCCGCATAATGTGACCCAAGTACAAAAAAGGTTCGTATGAATGATGTAAAGAAATGCTTGAAAAGTTCGACGGAGGAACTTTAAAATCCATCTACAACATCGTAACAGGTGACGAAACTTGGATATATTCGTACGATTCGGAAAGTGAGATACAATCAATTGTTTCGGTGTTCCCAGATGACCCGAATCCAACAAAACTTCCAAGAAATTGCTTGCTTCTTTTGTTGTACTGGACATGTTGTAAGCATTGCTTTAGAGGATTGAAAAAAGTTAAGCATACAACAGCTTGTTTGCCAGAAATCATCTTGTCAAATCGGAAACAACAATCGACAATGCCGCATCAACCTTCATTGTTACAATACCAGCTCTCGCGTAACACGTCAAACCATTTAAAGGAGAAAAACATCGAATTATTGCCTCTTACCAGTATTTATCTGATTTATCTCTTAACGACTTCCTTTTTTCCCGAATGCTAAGGAAAAAGTGCGTGGACAGCGATTTTTATCACCTCAAGATGCTGCTGAAATCTTCAAAAATTATGGTTTGGAGATACCATCTTCAGGGTGGAAAAAATGTTTGGATAATTGATTCGAACGCATGCAAAAATAATGTTAATGGCGAACATTTTGCAGAACATTGGAATGCTTTTTTCTTTCACTGTTCTTTGTTATTAGTTTTACTATTTCTTCTATGTCAACTGAAAATTTCTGTTAAATTTATTAATGCAATTGAGCACTATACTTCTATATATAAGCACACTTGAAAATTGGCGGCTGGATTACTTTATTATATGGTAGAATAATGCTCATTTATCATTGAAATAAAATCAATACTAATAAATTCATATCTTTGAGGATGAACGAAGCTACTTAGTTTCTGATCTGTGTAGTGACGACGTTCGTGGGTGGGATGTATTTATAGATTAGGCTCCTATCTTTGAGTACAAAATGATTGCGGACTAAGAGCTAATTTTAGGAAGCAAGACTATGAGCATTTGCAAACAAGGCATATGTGTGCGTTTGTCAACAGATTTGTCGGCCAATACCCAGTCCAACTACGCGTTATTAGGTGTTTGCAGGATTGGCAGAAAGTCTCGAGACGAAGATCTAACGTAGAAGCGGTTTGATTTGTGAACTTAGAAATGAATTTGATGGAACTTTTCGAGTATTTTGGTATTAATAAGCATATGTTTTGGTAAATATCTTTTACGTATCGCTACAACCTTAAATTTTTTAAAAGGCAATATGATATATCTAAGGATGTCCCTAACTCACGTTAAGTAGCATCTCCTTCAATCATTTTGCGTGCAACATCGATGTATTTTGGAATAATAACCGATTTTGGTCGATCTTCACGATGAAATTCCCTTAACCAGTTGTAAACCGTCTCTGCTGATAGCGCTTCATTACTAAAAGCTGAGCGAAGTGATTCGAGCCGTACATGTTTTGTTAGGGCTTTACTTTAATCGTAAAAAACTATCCAATGAAAACCTACACGTGAAATTTCATTTGCCCTCTTTGAACGCTCATTTCATATAAGCAACTCGGCCAGTTTCTGCGCTGACACTGCTTCAACAATAAGAATTGTTGAATTTGACGAATGTAATCTCAATAGTGTCATCTACTGGTCGTTTGTAAGAAGTTAGGAGGCTATCCTCACACCAGCACATAAATTATCATGTGGAATTCATGTATGTACATAAACCAATATTTATTTATTGTATTAACCATCTTCTTTAGTAAATTTTCTGTAGAAAAAGTAAAATTTGCGAGAGAAATAGAATGCCATGCAGATTTAACACAAACATTGTTACCATACAAGTAGCTGAAATAAAAATCTATATAAATGTTCACAAAATGCTTTTTTGGTATTTCATCTAAATGTTACAACAGAGTACTACCGACATGGAAAGTTTTTTTAATATATTCTTATAGGTTTTTTTTTTTAACTTCCTGCAGCCTTCATTACTTATGCATTTCCCTGTCATAGAGTGAGGGTATAAAATTTCCTGCGCCATGTTTGATACGTAGTAGTGTCTGTTTATTTCATCTTTTACGACACTCTCGAAGCGAAATCCTCGGCGGGATGCACGTTATCAGCGGAATGACGTCGGTGTGTAGATTTCGTTGCCTGTTTATTTAACCGCGTACCATGAGAATTGTAATGTTAAAGTTCTGTGTTGTACGTGCATTAACAAGATCAAAAAAGCGAGATGGAATTGCTTTTCAATAAAATGAAACTGCATGCGAAATTTCATCACCTGAAAGCGCACAGAAAATCGAACAAAGTAACATCTTATACGTTTCGGGGTAGACGTATTTGTTGGGATAAGATTCCCTCAGCATATGAAAATACGTGGTGATTAGGTTTTTTATATAGATAGAATGTTATATTTTGTTGCTTTGTTGGTGGTGAGTTTTGCATATCGATTGCGCCTTTGTAGGTTAGTCCCAGTGGAAACTAAATGTATTATTTATTGGCTTTGTTTATTATGTTTGAAATTCAAATAAGTTAAGTTAAAATGTATGTCTGTATGTTAACGACCAAAGGGTCAAAAAAAATTGAAACTTAAATTTCACCACTATTTCGCCTTTATTCTACAGCTTCATCAGGGTTATACAGATATAAATTAAAGGACGTAGTAATAATTAAATTTAACATACAATGAGTTTAAAGTAGATAGCAATACGTGCGAATATAAAGATTTAGTGACGAACATCGTGACTGATGTATAAAGTTCGCCACTTTCCGTGCGTTTCATTGGCATCGGTATGAAAGTGGTCGTTTGGATAATATATGCGCAAGCGATCTTATTGCACTAGCAACGTATTCAGTATATGTTTGGCGGCCGGTTGGAATGCACGCGAGCGTAGCAAAGTGCTTCATGTAATAAATGTCGATTGTCATATAAAGTGAATGAGTTTATTAAAGATTTCCCGGATTTAATATACGATGGCGCAAAAATACAATGTTTAGTTTACGATATATCCAAGACCACGTGCGAAGTGCAAAGAAAGTGGCAAACTTTACTGATGAATAAGGAAATTGTATCCATAAGACAATTGCATTGGTTGAAGATACGTGCCCGCGAAATATGAAAGGAAATATACAAGTTTATCCTAATGAGTTTGAACAAATCAAATTAATTTATTGAAAATATTAATATAGAAGAATACGAATAACAACTAGAAGTGCTTACTTAAAAAAAAAAAAATAGTTACAAATTTGACTATTTATTTTTTATTTTCAGGTAATTTTAAACCACTGAATCTTGAAATTAAAATCAATCTTTATCTGTTGTTTAAGTTTGGATTTTTTCTAAATAAAATAAGTATAAATAAATATTGCTGAAACTGTCTATGTCGGATCCAAAATTCATAGTATTGGGATACTGAATTATGCAAGCCATTTCTAAAAATTATTAAATAAAAGAAAAAAAGGTATAAATAACATAATGTAAAGATAAAAACACAGAATAAAGGGGATAAACGTGACACGAAGCAGACAAACAAACATTGCAAAACACACGGATACAATATCCATTTAAAGTTTAAAGCAAATTCTTCTGTACTATAACAAACCAGTTTCTGTAGTGTTTGTTTCAATAATATTTCAAAACGTTTTCATATCGGATGGTATATTATATAGTTTTGGTCCTCGGCTGTTGACCTATCTCTTTGTTCGATGGAATGGGACTCGTAATTGTTCACGATTTCTATGATTATATTATCCATGCTGCAGTATACATACACTTCCCTTCTAAAATGCGTTCTGCAACTTTTACGGTATCATAGCTTACGCAGTAGCTGTCTGTGGACTTTCTTTTGCAGAATGAACATTTTGTAAAATTCATTGGAGGAGCTCCAGAATAGTACACCATAATTTAAATAGGAACAGAAAATAGCAGAATATGCCGTTATTGTTGTCTGGTATGTTCCTACACGCGTCAGTCTTCGTACACCATACAAAGCTGATGATAATTTGGATGCTAAGTCGTCGATGTGCGCTTGACGCTGTAGTTTAGTGTCTACTTTTACATCCAGAAAACCCACCAAGCACATAATCATAATTCAGCGTTTTTCACATTGAGAGGGAAGTCTTTTAGGTAAATTGTGAATAAGAGAAGCCCTAATGTCACTCCGAGATTAAATTCGCCGGTTATAGAAAGTGTATTATTCTAATGAGTCGCCTGTCTTCTGTGGTTATATAAGATCTCAAGAGTTCCAGTACATCATCCCTAATACCATAAAACTCCAAGATATGTATGAAGATCTTTGGAGTAATAGCCAAAAGCTTTTGGCAGATATATCATATCTACAGAAACTAAAAATACAAACGATTCACAATTTTATCTGGATAAAAAAAAAAACAGGAAAAATACGATTCCAATAGCTAAAATAGAAAAGAAGATTATATAAAACTCTTAGGCCAAGTAGAAGAAAAATGAAGCTTAAGGATAATAATGATGATAAGCTCCCACATATCGAATTTTGTAAAATAGTAGGCTGACTAAAGAAAAACAAAGCATTCGGATCGGATAAAATGTATAATTTTCAAATAGCCGGGCACGAACTTACAAATTAGATTGTACTTTTTAATAACGAAGATATGATCTGAAGAAAAAATAGCGAAGGAGATCTTAATCAGAGCGAACTTTATCCAGGCATAACGTACAAAATTCTTGTAATACATGGTTGTTTATTGTGAGATACTACGTCATTATGTAAGAACATTCGCTGCGACCACGTTTCAAATGTATCTCTAAAAATAATGAAAGTATTGTACGAAGACTTGGTGATTGATATTATCAATAAAAATTCATTTTCTAAAATATTTTGAACATTGGTGAAAAGACACCAAAACTGATTTCATAATTAATCCCAGTGCAATTGCAGAAGGCAAGGTATGATAAACACATGTGTTAAAGCAGACAACGCAATTATTTTGCATTTAATAAATTTATTTCTCGACATAATCTCCTTGTAGCTCCATACACTTGGCTCAGCGATGTTCCAACTTTTTTAAGCCATTCAAATAATAGGGTTTGTCGAACTTTGTGAAGAGCGCTTCTGTTTCGGCAATGATTTCTTCATATTAACTATCTCTCTAATCTTCACCCGGCGGTCTGCTAATACGATATCATGGCCGCTTTTTATCAAACACGAAAGTTTTCCCATTCAGAAAAAGGAATCGAATCACTGACCGGTATTGTTCTTTCTCCATGATTCCACATTTTCCAAGTTTTTAACAGCCCTCCAAACAGCATTACTCGATGAATCTAACCAAAATTTTGACAGACTAAAGAACAGCACTCACAGCGCCATCTGTCTTCAAACATAGGTACTTCTCATACCATACACGTATATTCGTTTTGCTTGTTTGCAATCAAGTAGGGAGGTTTGTATTGGATTGGAAGTGTACTTTATGAACTTTTACTGTCAAAAAGTTATATCCTTTGCAGATTTAAGTTTATATCTGCTATACTTTGTTATACCTTTATACCTGTAATAAATTAAAATAATGAGAATTTTAACGGGGAAAGCCTTTATGGTAGTGTAAACGATATTGTTAAAGATGAGGTAGAAGCAGTTCCGGACTACAGAATGTACTACCTGCCGGTCTCCGGAAATAGGTTTCGGAGCTCCAGCGTCCGTTACGTTCTCTTCGTTCTTCCCTTTCGTCACTTGACATCCGGTCCACAGTCAGGTTGTTCTGACAGCCCCTACCGTTATTACTCTTACGGAGCGGTCGCGCCTTTGATACGAACCAGAGCTGGGATGGTCGGTCTGCACCGGTAGCGAGGGAGAGATTTGAATTTATTTGCTACGCTGAGTAACGGTTCCACTTTTTCTGATATTTATCGTGTATATATATATATTCGGATGCTCAACTTCTTACGTATTTATTTATTCTTTTTATCCCTTTTTTCGTATTCATGTTTACGGTTCTTAAAAAGGAGCGAAACAAGCAGCATTCGCTTTAGACGCTGACGTAGTTTTATGTGTTGTCAGCGGAATAAATTCAAAATGATGTTTTCGCTGAATGTAAGTCGATGATCTTTGACGGTCATTAGTTGCTAAATATAAGCTGATAGAGAAATGCTGCAGTTGCTTCTTTTTTCAGAAGCAAATTCAATTGCAAAATATATTTTCTTTCTGGGCGAATAATGTCGAAATTCTGTACATCTTTCATATAAAGCAAGTTGTTAAATAGATACCGTTTTTTTTTTGTTGTTGTTGCTAAGTTGTATATACAGTGTCCACCAAAAAGTCTGTACCATATGGGAACATTTCTTATTTCCTTAGTTGCATTTGTAGTATGTCTGCGCTTCATTCGAAGTCAAAAAATGTTCCAAAATGTTAATTTTTGAGTAGCAGATGCTGAATCGTCTGACAGCTTTCTTGGATTCTGGAGAGCTCTGAACACGAACTAAAAGAAATCCATTACTACTAAATTATTTGTATAAGATGAATAAATTATATCAAGAGCGGTGTACAACCCGTGGCTATCTTTTGGGACCTAAATCACGCATTCGATTGTATTCAGCATGACATATGTGTCAATAAAACGAATAGGTACGGCGTTAAGGGTATAGCGGCTGATTGGTTTGTGTCCTATTTGGCTAAATAAACTGCAAGAAACCGTGAATGGAAAGTCTCGATCAAGCGTTTTGCTGGCATCTGAGCAGGGTTCATTTTTAGGTCCGATATGAGTTATTCTTCTTATTGCTAAATAGTAGATTTCTGGATCTTGACCTTGTTCAAGTTCAAGTTATATAGCGACATATACCCTTATAATACGCGCAGCGCATGAAATTTTTTAATTGTCAAAGTCTTGTGTCATATAATTGCCTCTAAATTTATTGCGGATACGAT
Source organism: Marronus borbonicus (assembly GCA_902655005.2). Lineage (NCBI taxonomy): Eukaryota > Metazoa > Arthropoda > Insecta > Coleoptera > Scarabaeidae > Marronus > Marronus borbonicus. Next base: position 5,068,356 of record LR737390.1, read on the forward strand.
TGTTTGATGTGCTGAGATCGGAACTACCCTATTAGCATAGACGGTTGGCGCAACGTTGGCTCCCGATCACGAATCGCTTGGTGAAAGATTGAACATTGGGTCGCAACGTTCTCGCATAGTTACCTGCCCTTTGGGCGAACTATGTACTTTTGTCGTGCATCGACCTTTAACGAACGTTCCATGAAAATTAGCTCACTGTTCTTTGCCGACCGTGATGTCACATGTTTATAATACTTGGCTACTGATCTTTAAACGACGCTGCATCGACTGAATTGATTCAACACTGACTTGCTCATCAAGTTGTAAACGGTCCGGTGCAAATTTTTCACTTAAGCAACAAATCTCATTCGATGAATAATGCCTTCAATATAACTCGACTAATGTTATTATATTCGGATCGGTAGATAGTACGCAACTTATTCTCACGTTGTTTTTGCCCGAGTGATTCCGCCAATATCGTGATGAGCATTAGCATTACTTTGGTTATTATTTCTAGGCACTTTTTGATGTGTTTTTAATACATTATCGTAAGCCTATTCAGCTATCCAGGGCGCTTATGTATATGCCGTCTCGAGTCGAGAGCTGCTCGAGAGTTGGTTGGGGAACTGTATCCTGTTTTATATAAAATAATCTACCTTAACTGCTTTTTATGATAGTAAACCCACTTTGTAAAGATCAAGGGCTTGACATTCTCTGGATTCATTTTCAAACATTCGGGATTATAATAATTCCAGTAAATGTATTATTTAAAACATGCTAATAATTAATATATTAATAACAATAAATGGGTGATTACGATTTCCTTTGTCATAATTTCAAAAATACGATGGAAACAGTCATTACCAGAAAACGCCTAAAAACCGCTAACAAAGCTGTTCGTTTAATGCAGCGACGTTACAATGTAGCTCACTTAATTATAAAGAGCCGACGAGTAATACCGACATCAGTACTGGATTGAGGGACGCGTATAAAAAGGAGGTACTAAATTGTAAGTGCTGCAAAACGGGGCGCAGAAAAAGGAGATACATACGCCGTTGTAATAAAGTTAACCGGTCGTGACAAACAGTATTAGGACAGGACTTTTTACAGTTTCTTCGTAATTGCTGTATATGACCGTCGTTTGTATCAGAACATGCTTTTATTAAACTTTAAACGACACGGTCCACGTCTTTGGTTTATGAATTGAAATTGTCGACCTATTTTCTTCACGGTTGCCGCTAGGGTTTTGTTTTTCTCCTTTTTAAAACGAATTCGTTAACTTCCATTGTCTACAATTTTCTTTCTCGTTCGTCTTCCCCTCACGTTTCACCAAACGCGTATGTTATTGCAAAGAGAATTACGACCGATATCTTTTGAGTATCAGCTCTTGTTTCTCGATGCAGACTCAGTTTATTCACTTCCTTGAAAAAAGCATTAATATATGTAAAAAATGAAAGTAATTTTACCATAAGTGATTTAGTAGCCGATTATCTCGAAGAAGGAGCAGAGCTAATTGATAATAAATTGGAAATAAGTAAAATTGAAGGATATCTCCTTCACAACCGATTACCGCCGATTCCAGCGCTCTTACCATGAAAGGAATACACGCCGGAAGTTTAATTTTGTTATTGTTCTACCTTGTCGCTTACGCTGTATGAGGAACAATCGCCATGTTGTTATGACGTGATACATTTCGAACAGCAGTGACATATTCCACAGAAAAATTGGTGGAATCCGACTCCAGCAATTCGTTTTTTCGTAGAGGCGGATTATACACATTTTTCTGTTGTCGCTTAAGCTCCGAAGCACCCATAGACGGAGCGCCATTGTATTTTGAAGCAATACCGGTCTTCCGAAACGTTTATCGTCACCAACCATTTTTGAAACGTTTAAACTGGTCACAGGTTTGTGTTTGACCCTAAGCATCGCTCCCAAATTCCTTTTTTTAACGTTTTGTGTGCTTCTGAATTTGATAAAGGTACGTTGTTTTCTCAAATCGGCAATTGAAAAATGATAAACACATGTAGACAAAAGAAAATAAAAATTGTTCACCAACATGCAGCGTTTGCACTTACAAGGACGATGGTCGGAAGACTGACTCTCAAAGACAGTTCGCAACTCCACTTGATTGTAACTGCGATGTTGAGTGACACTTAAAGTTATTTGTGAAAACCATAAATATCACATTGACATCTTCCCAGAAAATCTAAAAGTTTCAGATGAACATGGAGAAAGATTTTATCAAGGGCGGTATAAAAGGAAACCCCTATCAAGAGGGTTGGTTATTATTGCTGGAGTACTATAAAAGCACTCAACGCGACAAACTAAAAGGAAGAAAAACAAAGTTTTCTTTGTTTTCAATAATTTAGAATACACCTATTTTATTTAAATGAAAGCAACCAACATTACATTGTGCGTAAAGTAATCATAACAATTGCAGCTACTTTTGTGCGTGTCATTATTTTACATTTTGCAATGTTGTGAGTCATTCCAACATGATGAGTGGTTCAAGCATAAACCATTCTGTAAGAAGAAGAAAAGTATTTTCAAATTTCACTTACGAATGTATCCGTGCATTACATTGCTTATTATGAACAAATATTGAATCGCATTTACGCCAAGTCTGCTTACACGAATCGAGAAAGTTTTACCGAAAGAAGTTTTTTTTGGCAACCACCGCATTCGAAACATATAAAACCGAGTACGAACATGCGGGCTGGAAAATATACGTACAAGCTCGCGGAAAGAGGGCAACAAAATAAAACGCGCATTCAAAAAGCGCATAATAAAAATAAGCGGTCGTGTAACCTTCCAGAAAACCAAACCTAAAATTATGCTTTGAATTACGATGATAAAGAAGTGCACACGAGGGAAATATAACCATATGCATGTTGATTTATGCCCGCATATTTATGTTGGCTGTGCTCTAGGTTTTATTACTACTATATGCGGATTTACGGTTTTTGTCTAAAATAAAATGCTTGTATGTACGTATATCTTCGTTAGAGCAAAAGGTATTAGATGAAGTTCCGTATGCATATAACAAAAGGGAAGGCATCAACTGTAGCGAATGTTTTTTGTGAATGCAAATATGTTATGCTTAACATGCGTTTTTGGTACGTTGTTTCCCATTGTTATATCCATGCAAATATTTGTAGTGCATTTCAAAAATTTTTCTAACGTGTGTGTTTCATTGCGAAGTGTTCTAATATTTGAAGAAAGGATACATTCTTGATAAGGCCAGAATGTCAGAATATTCTCTTTAACCATAAATAGCAAGAAATCTAGTAGAACTTTCTGAATACCGAATATAACGCCCGTTAACGCGCTGCAGTAATATTCTTATTAGATTCCTTCGGTGCAAATCGTTCATTGCATCATCTGTTGCAAATTTTGAAGAAGAGTGTGATAACGGTTAAGCTTTATTGCCTTTAAATGCTGTATGAGAGGTACCTTTAACTTTTTATAGTATTGCCTATAACTATAATTTGCTTCTTTTCTTGATTCAGTCTTCTTGTTTATCAAACAACAATCAATAAGTCGAGATAATTATTTATTCTAGAACTTTCACATTCCGAACAGACAAGGCTCAGAACTAGTTGTTGTTGCGAATAGTAATTTGTCCAAAACTTAAACAAAAATGAGAGGAGGTAAATAAATGTGAAAATGCTAAAGCTTAAATAGGGGAAGATGTAATGCAATGTATAACTGTCTGTTCACTGCCATATAAGGATCCCCTTTTTAAATAGGTACACTACCGTTCGTATATTTGGGGACGACTAAGAAAAACTCCGAAAAATAAGCAAAATTGAAATATTGACAATTGATTGTGTTTTATATGAAAGAGTATACATTTCTATATGTATGAACATAATTTACAACAGTATTCTCTTCTATCCCATCAAATTTATATTCTACCGCAGCCTCAGGCAAAATTCATCTTAATCCCTTTTATGGGGTTATAAACGTAAACTTGAAAATATTGTCGAATATTTCCACAAATGAATAATGTGAGATTCATAGAACACTTAGTACAATAAACAAAGCAGATATCGTCTTGTATTTAAAATAAAATCGATCTTGATAGTAGTTTAGTTTAAATTTAACTATCGTAATAAACGGGTGGTGCTGAAATGGCAGAACGAAAAGAAATTTCCATCGAAACGCGTTCTGCTATTATTACTTTACGTAATGAAGGATACTCAATGGCAGTTATTGCGAAAAAATTAAAAATATCGAAAAATGGCGTATTTACAACATTAGAACGGGTGATGGAAACGGGTTCTTTGGCTGATAAGAAACGTTCTGGACGCAAAAAGAAGACAACAGCTGCTGAAGATCAGTTCATGGTTCTTGTTTCAAAAAGAAACAGATTCCTAACGGCTCCGGAAATAACGCAGCAAGTCAATGTTTCACGAAGAAATCCTATTTCGCATTCGACCGTGAAACGAAGATTAATTGTGGCAGGCTTAAAGGGACGAGTAGCTGCCAGAAAACTGCTTTTGAAAGTTCAAAATAAAAGAAAAAGATTGCAGTGGGCACAAGAACACAGACACTGGACATTCGAATAGTGGTGCAACGTGCTGTGGACAGATGAGTCCAAATTTGAAACATTTGGCTCTAAACGGAGGACGTTTGTTAAGCGACAGGTTGGTGAAAGAGCTAGTGAATAGTGTATTTTACCTACAGTGAAGCATGGTGGAGGTAACGTAATGGTTTGGGGCTATTTTGCGGGAACATCTGTAGGTGATTTAGTAAGAATAGAGGGAATACTTCGTAAAGAGGGCTATCTCAAAATATTACAAGAGAATGCGGTACCAAGTGGGGAACAATTACGAGGTCGAAACTTTACGTTTCAAGAGGATAACGACCCTAAGCATTCTTCTCGTATATGCAGAAACTATCTAGCATCTCTGGAAGAAGATCGTTTAAAAAGAATGATTTGGCCACCTCTGTCTCCTGACCTGTCGCCTATCGAATTAATATGGGATGAACTGGACAGAAGGATTCGCCAAAAAGGAGTGACTAGTTCACAAGATTTATGGAAGAAGCTCCAGCAAGCATGGACCGGGATCCCAGCAACATTTTTGAAATCTTTAATTCTAAGAATGCCACGAATACGTACCGCAGTAATTAAGTCAAAGGGTGGACATATAGACGAAAAATCCGTATAGACCTAATTATAATTAGTACAACATTTCGTTTTGAAATATTTTTAGTTCTGTATAGTGTACTCAATGTACAGAAGTAAATTAAATTACAAATGACTTTTTGTTTTTATTCGAATTAAAAAAAAACTGTATTTTTTAATCGGCCCCAAATATATGAACGGTAGTGTATATATTTCGAGATAATGATGACGGTGACAATATTTTGTTCGTATTTATGTGATTCTACCGAACTTTGTTCACTTCATCACTATGACACACGGAAATGCAATAGCCGCTTCTTATATGCAAGTAATCATAAATCAAGGTATGCTAAGAATATTACACAAACACGTCACCTGTTACTTCAACCTTAACTAGGGATGCTTCATAATGCTGCCAATGTTGGGCAAATTCAAGAAAAGGATTCTACGGTTGGGTAACCCGGATCAGTGTATGCATCTTTTCGTACAACAATTACACATCAACAATTAAAAATGTTTATTCTTTTACGTATGTCCGGACCAAAAAGAATTTACTTCAATTAAATTATTTGGTTCAAATTTTTTTAAAGTTAGGATTAGCTTTATTATTATTATTTCTTTTCTTGTTGATGTTGTAACAGTACGCAGTAGTGTACGTTATTTATTTACTATTCGCTATAAATACAGCCTTGTTATTGGATGAAGCCTGTTGGGTTATCAAATAGATGATTATTATTACTATTGAATACGTGTAAACATTTATGGATGAGAGTATCTCATTAAAGATGCCTTAATCGCATAAAATTCTCGAAATATTTGCAAACACCTCTACAATTGTGCAGGGATTCCTAGCATCGCGATCTTTGAGGGCTGCAAGGATCGATTAACAGCTTAATTAGCTAGAAAAGTTAACTTCATTATTAGTCCATTATTATTGTTAGAAATAAATGTCAATTAAAATGTTAGGAGCAAGAATTTTTACGTACAAGTCAGCTATAAGAAAAAAAAAAGAGAAGTTAGCTCTAACTATGTCTTATAATCTCACAACAGAATAAAAGATACTTGGTAGGTACTTAAGAAGATAATGGGCATAAAGAAACTGTCAAACTTGAATATAGTAAGAGTGAGGCTAAATGACGTGAACACACCCTTTATTAATTTAGGAAAAACAAAGACAATAGCTACAGTAGAAATGTCTTTCGGGTGATGTC
>LR737390.1:5075076-5134597 GCA_902655005.2 Marronus borbonicus
TCAAGTTAAATATCAACTACACGACATCACCCGAAAGACATTTCTACAATGGATTACGGTCGTGAAAGCCTACACTCAATAGCTACAGTAGTCCATGCAGGTTAAATACAATACCAGATCAATGATGTTAAGGGAAATAGAACCGGCGGAAATATTCAACAAAATACATTCGCTAAAACAAAGATTGTAGGCTCCAATGGATGGCCTACAAAGTCGATAAAAGGCTGTCTGATATCTTGAGTCCACCGTTATCAGCTATCGTAAACATCTGAATCTCTCGATTTACAAAAATTGAGATGAAAACGATATAATTCTAGGTCGAATGAGATAAGCTTAGCTACCACCAAGTAGTTGAGAAAGCGGTGTTAAATATACTTGCGAGCTTTACAGGATCATGTAATATACTAACAACGCTACATCCGCGCGCGTACATCTGGGGATGCTCGACAACCCTAGCAATATACATGGTGATAAAAGATATCACCCAAAATTTGTCGGAATTTTCTTTAGACCTATCGAAAGCATTCGATAGTGTAGATTATAGCGAAGGCTGCGATGATAGGGATCAAGTATGCAGTGTGAGAAAGGAGCGGGCAGGATCCTAGCTACTTTAACTAGCTAGGATGCTGCCTAGCTAGTTAAAGTAGAAAGAGATAAATACTTGAACCTAAATCCAATCTGATGAAAAAAATATAAAAAACGGATCAACTATAAACATTAGCAAAATCAAAATATCTCTGCAAAAGTTGTGTGTCGTGATATCGAATAATTAATAATGTACAATACATATTGTGTCACCGGGAACCGCATCGATCGATATATGAAAGATTATACGTCGGAAAATATTGAAAACTTTGCAGTACACCAAACCCGACATGTGCTATTGAACTAAAATCTGACACATTCAGCTAGTATGTGATTTCAAAATTAATGAAAATAGATGGCTCTGCATAGAACAAGTAAAGCGGGTTTTGTATTTGAGCGTAAAAATAACAGGCGAAGGAAGAGAAGAGGAGATAGAATTGCTGATTATGAAAGCAGATCGCAGCGTGTAAGGATATATCCCTGGGTATCAAAGTACAAGGTGGGCCAAATTCGATACTTTTAATAGGGAACTTATATTTCTAAAGGAATTAGACAAAAACCGACCTAAGCTTTTGGAGCTCGATTTTAAAGAGAAATCGATTGGTGAAATCCCTATTTTTATATCTTCCTTAATACAAGAGATACAGAGCGTACTCTTAAAATGCGCAATTTTTAAGAACCCTTGTAACTTTTTTATTTGTGAAAATGCTTGATTTATATAAAAACTATATTGGGACGCTTTTTGACGCAGAATCCTATGCTCTAATTTTTCCTTTTTTTAAACTCTTATTTTTTGAGATATTATCAAGACTTGTGTTTTTTATATGGAACACCGTATATATTTTTACACTATTGAAAAGCATATAAAATTACCTTTAGAGTGATATAACACACTTGATATTTTATTTAAACAATTTTTATTTTTTTTTGTTTTTCTTCATTTCACATTATTTTAAGATGGCTAATGGATGGTGGTAAATAAGCAAATAAAAGATTTCAACAAGGCAGAAAAAAATTGTTTTAATATTAAATGTTACAAATAACAATTCAAACAAACTAAACTAAGGAAACTATTAATAGCATTACTGATATTATAGCTATAAGGAATTAAGAGGGTTTATTCGGTAAAAATTCATAACGTATTGAAAATTTGAAATTAATCATGACTAGAACTAAAATAAGTTGGTTTCTAAAATTCTTACCGACATATTTAAACGAAACATTTACCGAATATACCTTTGTTACAAAAAAATGCGTAAACATGATAAATTATAGCAAGTGTTCGAATTGTCTGCATTGTTGAAATCTTTTATTCGCTTATTTACCCCCATCCATAGCTATCGTAAAATAATTGAAATGAAGAAAAACAAATAATTTAAAAATTGTTTAAATAAAATATCAAATGTGTTATATCATTCTAAAGGTAATTTTATATGCTTTTCAATAGTGTAAAAAAAACACAAGTCTTGATAATATCTCAAAAAATAGGAGTTTAAAAAAACAAAAAATTAGAGCATAGGATTCTGCGTCGAAAAGCGCCCTAATATAGTTTTTATATAAATCAAGTATTTTCACAAATAAAAAAGTTACAAGGGTTTTTAAAAATTTCATATTTTAAGAAAACGCTGTGTATCTCTTGTATTAAGGAAGATATAAAAATAGGGATTTCACCCATCGATTTCTCTTTACAATCGAACTCCAGAAGCTTAGGTCAGTTTTTGTCTAATTCTTCTAGAAATAAAAGTTTCCTATTAAAAGTATCGAATTTTGGCCCACTTTGTACGTATTTACCAGTCAGTAGTAAGATCAATCAAAAAAAGAAGAGTATGGAGGAACGAATTGGAAGATAAGAAAGGAAGGTTTTAAGGAAAACTTATGGGAGGGAAAAGAACCGAGGTGGGATGGGAGAGACTGACGAACGATAACTGACTTTGTAAGAGCCCAGCGCGTTAGCTGGTTAGGGCACATCAGCCGGGTATCCGTGGATAGAATAGTAAAAGATGTGGCGTATAAAGGAATAGTCCGAATGAGGAGAAGGGAAAGCCTGCACCGTAAATGGTTGGTGGAAGTAGAGAAAGATCTGCGGTAAAAAGGAGTTGGAGACTGGAAGAAGAAAGAGATAGACCAAATGGTATGGCGCAGTATGGTGAAGCGATGGGCCTAATGTTGCTTTATCAGATACTTTAAACTATTAGCTGAAAATATCATTTAGTTCATCGTTAATTAAATGTCCTATTATAACGTTCTTGTAAGCATGTAAAGTAGCGTCGCGCTTTGAAATGTTAAGCGAGTAACATTAATTTGTGAGTTCTATAGTATGTTGTTATTTCCCATAATTTTGACAATATTGTTTTGAAATGCCATCTGACTCAATGTTCACTAAGCATCCCTTGATAGCGTTTTTGTAACTATGAATAATAACGTTACCTTTGGAGATCATGTTAAGAAGTAAGAAAAAACAGTTTAATTTAATGTTAACTTGTAATGGTTATGTCACTTAACACAATTTCAACAATTAGTTAGAAACGCTACAAAATTCAGCGCTAATAAAACGTTCTTTAATTACGTTAACAGAACGAAAAAAAGTTTTCTAAACGTTTCGTGGAAATGTGGTTTTAAAATTGATGTTATCTTTGTAATTTGTGGTTTCTTTTTTGGTTAATTTTTAATTGTTAATGACATTTTGCGTTAATTATTTAAAGATTTCTATTTTAATATAAGTATGCTCCTATTTATTTACCATTTTTCTAAACATAGCGTTGAGTTGTATTAGCAATTTCTAAAGGTTTAATACAGTAAGATCCCGTTCAACGCTACCCCGATCAACGTATAGGACTAGAAATCGCCAAATATTTTATTACGTGGTTCTACTCAAAGCCTAAAAAAATACTAAATTTATGCTGATTTATTTTGTCGATGTTTGTCTCTTGATTCGAATATAATAAGTTCATTGCTATGGATTTTTCCACTAAATAGATATTTTCCCAGAATGCCACAATTCTAATAATATTACTTTCTAAGTTCAATTAGTTCTCATTTAAGAATAAGTAACACTGTTTTTTGGACCGTGTTGCCTTAAATAAAACTGATGAATACAAATCAAGAGAAACAATTCATTCAACTTGTTTAATTTCGAAGATACATCATCCTTAACGACATGGTCTGTAGGTATCTTATCTACAAACTACAGTGGAAGAACGTATAAGGAAGAAAGCAAATTTATTTGCCAGATAATATCTCTTTCAGAAAAAACTACCTTGCTGGTTAACGCAGAGCGGTCCGACCCATTGACCTCCTATACACTTTATCTTACAAAAGCGGCGTTCGCCCAGCGGCCCTATCGCCCCGAAAAACTTGACCTCTCGCACTTGATTGTAGTCCTTCTGCATACGCGAATCTCCTTCGTCCGTTTCTGTGCCGTTTAAGGCCATTTGAGGTGGTGGACAGCTGTCGGAGAGTAATTCTGCAAAAAGAAAGGAAGCTTGAGTAATAGAAACTTACATCTTTGTTTAAGATTACCGACATTTTTTGCGATGGTTTGAACATTAATTAGCGAAACTATTAAGAGAGTTGGTGAACAGTTTCATCGTAGCAATGCGGGTATCTATTAATGTTTTATTGCTGCCAACAATAAATTGTTTTTTAACCGCCTTGAATACTGATATCTTAATTATGATTTTAGATATTTTTTTAAATTGTGGCTAACAAAGTAAAAAACACATCTTAAGACAATAAAGATTGTGGAATTTGTAATACGAAACAATAAAGGATGTGGGTTAATATATTAAAATTAATAATACAGGCTTGCAAAGTTTTCTAAGGCACGAAACGTTAAAATGCTCTAACATGGAATACTTTATAAATTTTGTAGACCAACATTTTGAGATTATGGATGCTACACACGAACTGGGATTGCTACATACTAGGTTAACCTTTAAGGAGTGCAGTGAGCAGCTCTAAGGCAACATATTGAGTGAATAATTCATCGTAAAATAAAAAGCAAAAGTCTATATCTCAAATTGTTATTGTAGCGAGTAGTTTTGTGTCTCTCAGTACATCAGGTCAGCTGTAATGGTCACAAATGGAATTAATTGTAATTAACTTGAATTGAATATGGTAAAACATTAATGCTACACAAGCTTTGAGGATTCTTCTCAACTTAAAAAATTGACAGAACTCTCACAATACCTTTCATCTCTTATTATAGCTCTTTAGAGGATGAATTTCCAAAAAACGCCTGAAGCATCTAGTCTATGGCATAAATTTCAATGAGAAGTCCATCATGAACCTTTTGTGGAATTCTGATGAAGGTAATACCTTTTATTCCGTAAATTTAACGTATCAAGGATTCCTTTGTACAGTGAATTATACAACGCCTGCCTTCCAAAAATTAGCATTGACATTGTTTACCTAGGTTACTTCTAGGTTTTTTATAATTATTAAAACCATTAGGCTTTAAAACAGATACGACAATGATTTCGTATTTATTTCTTTAACAAATTTACAATAATGCAGCTGTTTAAGACAAAGCTATCTATCAGCTTCTTTTTTCAAACTTTCATTGATTGTACGGTGAAATCTTGTGAAAATGCTTTGGTATAGTCACGATTATCCAGGCCTGGGAAATGTTGGATAATCGAAAAAGTCGGATAATTCTTCCATGGATAAACGAGAATTTGCCGCACTTTATATTTTTAATTATTTCCTGAGAATAGTCTAGAAAACTAAAACGATCGCCTTACGTAAGATAAAAGTCGCAATAGAACCGTGTATGCACTATAGCTACATAATTCCTTGGTTTTACGCTTCGTTACACGTAATAAGGCGAAAGCTATCAGTGCCGCAACATAAAAGTTAAACGAAAAACAGATACAAAGTCTCTTTACGACTCCGAGACAAGACCGACATTTTTATTTGATACGTATTTACGGCGAAACTTTTCAGCACAACATCCATTTCCGACAACGATCTAAATAACGGCTAATACATTTATGCGGCAGAAGTTTCGAGCAACGGTCTCATCGAGCGCTTATTTAGCACTGTCTCGTTTCGTGACTTTTTGAACGATGGTGTATTTAACACTCGGCAAGAACGTATATGCTCATATGTATTCGTCTTAGGGTTCACGTAGGCGTTGATCGAATATTTTAGGAACAAGAAGAAAAATAAGAAGAAAGTGATAACAGAGGAGAACTTTATCGACTTTCGGTTGTACAACTTCTAACTTTTATGGTACTTACTAAGTTTCTGTCAAAATTCGGAAACAAATCTACGTATTTCTATATCGGAAAATACACTATAATAGTTTGAATATATATATATATACAATTGTTAGAGGAATGCCAAGGAAGTTCAGCTTTTGCTTTGGTTAGTTACAATTTTCTTACAAGATCATATAATCTCTGCTAATGCCAAATCACTGCCGTCAATTGAATTATGCAGTTCCTCTTCAGATATAGCTTGTTTTGAGGGCGACAGAACTGGTAGTTCTTTTCTTTATTCTCGGTATAATGTGTACTGTCTATCATAAACAAGTATCAGTTGTTGTGACGATTTATTTGCTTTCGCCATGTTCGGGAAATTGTAAATGGCATACATTTTCTTGTTTCATTACGTTCCCGACCTTCTAAAGTAGACCTGCAGCTGTCGCAAGAAGGGCCCACAACATTTGGTTCTTGAATATCTGCACAGTGTACAGAACTTGCCGCGCATAATTTCATATTTTATTCGTTTAGATTAAAAACCTCCTAGTTAAAAAATGTAGTACTAGTAAAAAATGGCCACGGCATGGCGACCTAAATAGATCTACTGCAATGGTGCCTTTAGATGTGTTAGAATAATTGAAGACTTTCAATAAACCTAAATACTACTCTAGGATTTTCTTCTCTCAATTCAGTAGGTGTGAGATATGGTCTACTGAAGTGTTAATGTTGTATATGATGCTAACACATTTACACAGAATGTGTTCTGCCGTATCCATATCTTCTTGGCGTGGACGGCAGATTTAATCCTCAGCTCTTCCTATTTTATGTAAGGGTGATTCAAATTTAAACGGTAATTTTGATAGTGTACTCGGCGAGCAGCACCGAACTGGATAGTGGTGTGGTTGGTTGATGGTTACGTTCAGTAGGGGAAACTAGCTTATTTAGCTGTTTCGCTCTATTCTACAGCCATGTGTGAATAAGAGGCACCTTCGTCTGTTGCACAACGCATTACTTTTAACCAATGATGGGGTTAAACCTTCACAGATTTTAATTTGTTAACCGAAAAGCAGAAACAGATCGGGTTGGAGATCTGTGAGAGACATCTAAATCGATGTTGGCAAGAAGGGGAGGATGTTTTGAGGTTCATGAGACATGGGTCCACCATTATACTATTGAACAAAAATGTCGGGTAAGGAATGGCGAAGAAAGGATGGTGCCCGCTCAGTGAGGATGAAAACCTGTTTCTCGGCTGAAAAAGCTCCCACGATGTTCTTTTTTCTTTAATACAGAGGAGCTCTGCTTATTGATTTTATTCACGATCGACGTACGGTAAATACGAGTTACTATTGCCAGTCGTTAGAGTCAACAAAGGCCATCTACAGAGACAAAACCCCATCAAAGATGTCCTTTTTCCATGACAACGTTAGCCTCACACCGCGATTTCGTCAAAGTACAAATTGAAAGAAATGCACTGAGAAACCCTCGGCCACTCTCCCGATAGTCCAGATTTATCCTTCTGTGACTATCTTTTGGAAATGGTTCAAAAACAATGATGTCGTAAAGGAGCGTGTGCGGAATTGGTCGACAACGCGCTCCGTTTTTGAGCAAGTAACGTTTTCTATATATCATTAATCGATAAATGTATAAAAAAATACAGTTTATATTTGAATCACCCTTGTATAAGTGGTAATTTAGGGCCCACATGTTTAACTGAAGAAGAAAGGCGGTTCGGGTTAATTGATGTCAAAAAACAATTCTAGGTTCGCTAGAGTTAAGAATAGGTTTCGTGGTTAACGATCCCTGTCGCGGGAAGCAGTCTTTAAATTAGTTATTTACCCCTTCCAAGTGATGACTGGCATAACAGCTTTATTCTTGAGCTTTAACAGTTGAAAGAATGAAAAAGTGTATCAATCCCTGTGGAGAATGCAAAATTAAAATTACAACCCTCATATTGAAAATAAATACAGTGTTTTGAAAAATTATATGAAAATTTATTGTATCTAAGTATTAACCGCCATAAATTTCATAGTTTCAGTACGAATTTCAGAGGGCGTCTCAAGATCTTAAATGCATGTGAAGCTGTCTAGATTAGCGTATAAGCTATTTAATCTATGGGCGCAACTGTACTTTTCTAAATAGAGTCAAGTCAAAATCCATCACTTATTAATCGAATTTGGTTTGTTAATATTGGTTTCATAGTCCAGATGAAAATATTCAAAATATAGCCTTAAATTTTATAAAGAGCCATTAAACGTTCATTCAAAATGTTACTGCTAGCTATGCCGTTGTTTATGAACCACTCTTTATTAGATAACTAATCTAATATAAAGATAACTAATATAACAGATTATAAAAAAAAATACAGAGTGGTGAAAGTTTCAGTTAGGTCACCCCAATGTAAATATCAATTATCCTTCTCTTTCGACTTGTACAAGAATTTCGCCTCCCCCGAAATAGCGGGTAATCGAATTAGGTGTACGAAATTAAGACAAGCGCATTCTAATTCAATTTGCTCGTAAATAATTTAAAGTAACTCAAAATGATGATAAACTATAGTCGCAGGTATAGCCGCGAGGCACGGGAATACAGCGCGAGATTTACTTTGTTTTAATTACGCGAGACGTTAGGGTAAATTGAATAATCAAACTCGCACCGGAGAACCCGATATTATCATGTCAATTTCGGGACTAATTCGGCGCCGAAAGCTGATTAAGCTTCGGAACGGTTTTTGTCACATTTAATTGCGTGATCGCGTAAAGCTTCAAAATGTGTAAAGCCCTGTCATCAGTCGAGGCTAATATTAACTAATATCGCGTCGTCTTTCGTTACCAGACCAGTTAAATATAGTAGACGGATTCAAGAAATTTGTTGCCTTCGGGTTAATAGTTAAATGGAACGACGATGTTATTGATGAATAAAAAACTACTATTGTTAGTAGTTTTTTTTAATTTTTTTTTGTTACCTGTACAGTACCACACCTGTAAAGGTGTTAACAAAATACGGACCAACTTCATTATTTCTTAAATTGAGCATCGCAAAAGCGTCTTTCTATATTGTATATATATATATGTATTACCTACTGCGGTATGGGGGAGGGTTTCGCCTAGGCTAGTACTGTACACCGATTCCAATACGGGAGAACTTCCGCCTAGGCTAGTACTGTACACCGACTACGATATGAGGCAGGTTCCGTCCAGGCCAATGTTGTACGCCGACTGCGATATGAGGGTGAATTCTGCCTAGGTCAGTGTTGTACACCGGTTGTGATACGGGGCTGAGTTCCGCCTGGGTCAGCTGTACACCGAGTGCGTTGCGAGCGGGAGAAGATTCCTCTCGAATGAGATTTTTGAACGGTTTATATACCTTTGTTATGATGACGTGGAACTTCTTTTGAATGACGTACGGTACCAAGAATGTAAATCGATAAATTACGCAAATATGCGCTGTCATCGAGATGAAGCCTGTTGGGTTTTCCAATGTTTGTTCATATAAAAATACAATTAGATATTCGAAAAATGATTCAAGGAATGAACACACAAGTTATTGTCTTAATAATAAACTGTTTCTTTCTTTGAGTAAAAGTTCTTTGAATCTGTAACGATGAGTGGTTCGCTAGATAATAATATATATTTTTTTAGAATATAATTTGAGCTATTTATAGTCCTCGAATAGTCTCGAGAATGATCTGAATTATATTTTTGGAAAAATAATTTTTTCTTTTTTTATTTATAAAAAATACACGTGCTTTTACGTAAAAAGTGCTGAAATTCAGACGAGTGAAACATTAAAACTAAAGATGCACACACATTGTTCTGTCACGTGGACCGCTATCGCAATGATATCAGAACCATCCTTTGAAGTGCAAATTTGTAGTCTAGCATGATGGAAGCATGAATGTAGCTAATCTGTTAAACATATTACTTGCAACTTTCCAATTTGCTAACATCGCAATATTTCTCTTTCAAGACGTTTCAAGAAATTAAGTTGAATGGTACCTTGAAAAATATGATTGTCAGTGCTTAACAAGAAAGCATATTAGTTTGAACAATTAGAAGCACTACATGAAGATGTAGGAGAAGATGAATATGACAACTTTGAGAACATTACATGCAATTCTGAAGAAGGAGGCTTAAATTGCAATATTACAGCTGTAGAATACTTAATACTACTTCGACGTTCTGCCGAAACAGAAAAATTATTTCAAGAAAATAAAATCGCTGCCTCAGATACATATACCATATGACATCTAAACGAATAAACTACGGTTCATTACAAAATACATTCTTACAAAATTTCAAACCCAGGAAGACGACAGAAAAATAATTCATGATATGAACCTTTGACAGTGGGTTTCCGGACGCGGAAACGTTTAAAGCAGGATATTGGAAATTGCATTTCAGGAAAGTATACATAACATTGTGTTGCACAAAATTACAAAATGTATGTCTCGTTCTACACGCATTACTATGGACAACCTACGGTTATTAAGCATTTGTATTATTAAGGAAGTGAAATCTCATATCATCATCAGCAGCGTACCTGTATAACACCGATGAGAGTGCAAATACATAAGCTTATTCTCCAATATACGCTCTCTTACGTTACAATTAAAAATGTCACAGTCCATGCAAATGTAATTGCAACACTTACACATAGGACTAACGGGAGACCTAAGCATTAAATTTGTTCGGGCGATTGGAATCTGAGGGGTAGAAATATAACGAGATGACAGCTTAGCAGGAAGAGGTCAGAAAGTTGCTAAAGGTGTTATACAATCCGTGTACTTTACAACACATAGTTAAACAATGTTACCAGCTATTTTTGCAGACTGACGCCCAATTGTGCCATTATTTTTTGTGCTAAAAGGATTCACGAATACGTTTGGACTTCGAGTTACGCATTTATTGGTTAGACTCTTAAATGTGCATACTTTGTTTTCGACGTCTGGATAGTTCACTGCAATTCATACCAAAATCTAACAGATGGGGTCCCTTCCATATAAACAGAGTTCCGTTGATCGTTTCTTGAAACGGGCCTTGTGTTGCGGAACTTGGTGAAAATTGGTGCCAAAAGATAAGAATGTAAACGTTTTAAATGGATGTGTTTGGTTTTAGACTAAATTTTATTACAGCATTTTCGGATACAGTGAACTACAACACATTATTGTTCTTATTAATAACTGTGTAAATTTGTTATACAGCACCGTTTTTTATGTAAAAGCCATTTTACATTTGATCAATAAAAAAGAGACCATTATAACAAAAACCCGGTTCTCCGTTTCCGAAAATAATTTGCCTCATCCCTGAGACTATATAACGTACTTTAATTACGTTAAAAAAATATATATCTCTTATAGTTTCCCAGATATTTACAAAAATTTTAGCATATTACATATTTATAAGAGACTGTATACCGAAATAGGGCGATTCGGCTGTTAAAAAATTGTGTTGTTTTTATACCAAGGTACTTTTCTAGTCTCTGGAATCTGAATTTTCGGGTTTCCGGTGTTGCGTTGTAAATTTCAAATAAAACTGCAATATTCAAAATTTGTTGAACGATCTATTGAAACTATTGTTGCTGTCGGATTTGGACTGGTAAGAGTTGAAGTAGGAACAGAAAAAGATTTGACACATTTTCACACAAGAAGGAAGGAATCTTTAAGTAAGTAAGGAAGTATGGAAGGAAGGAATCCTAATGTAAGTAATTTGTTTAATAAATTGTGTGTAAATAAATTATTACTCCAATGTTTAAACAATTTCTGCGACAAAAATTTAGACGCTGTGTTGCAAATGTAAAACAAAAATCAACAAATAAGTGATCAGTAATGCGTGGATCCTCCATTGTTCTTAATCACTTCCAATAGTCTATTATTAATAGATGCCATTCAGTCGCTATTGAAGCTTTCAGTTCCTAGACCGTGAAATATTGACGGTCTCCGCCATAAACGCAACGTGCCGATTCACCCCACATGTTTTCAATAATGTTTAAGTCTGGTGACCGTGCCGGCCACTGTAAAGTTTTATTTTTTTTCCCCTTTAAACCATTCAGGAATGGTTTTTGCTTTATGAATTGGCGCGTTATCTCGTTGAAAAACAAAATTGCGCCCCATTGGTTTCCAAAACGTAGAAGATTGTCACGCAAGTCTTTATACGCCACAGATGTCATTTTGTTTGTGCAAAACACTATCCCACTTTTATCGCGGAATCCAATCGCTGCCCATATCATCACAGATCCACGCCCTAATTGTCTGGTCATTTTCACTTTTGGTTCCTTTCTCAGATCATGATAATAATGCGAGTACCCATCCGGTCCGTCCAAATTAAAACGTTTCTCATCGGAAAATATAACTTTTTCCCATTGTTTCTTCCAGGATACGTGTTGTTCAGCAAATCTCAACCTCGCTTCTTTGTGTTTCGCCGAAAGTGGCGGTTTTCTCAACATTTTCTTCTGTGATATTACTGGTGACGCCTTTAAAATCCTTTAAACATTACGCACATGCGTTTGTACCCCCGCCTGTTCTGCAATAACTCTCGTAGACGCAGAAGAATTGGATGCACACCGCAATATCATGCGTTTATCCCGCTCACTTACAGCTTTCGGTCGCCCCTAGCCTTTTGGTTTGCCATAATTTTCCGGATCTTTTAGGAAACTTCTAACGCAATGATCGCTTCTTCGTAACCAACGAGCAGTTTCCTTCTTACTAGCACCATCCTGGTGCCAAGGCTACAGGGTATAAATTTGAGTCGCATTTAAAATTCCTATTTTGATCTGGGAAAATCTCAATTACCCCTCATAAAACAATAAATACCCAGAAATATCTATAAATGGACTATTTACATAACAAGTATTAATAACCCTCATTTATATAATGTCTACCATATAAACTTTGTTTCGTAAATAGAAACGATATCGCGTCTATGTTTTTGTCGGGTAGTGTATGTTTCTACGTCTTTATATGACAATTAGTTGATTGAAACGCGGGTCTATACGTGGTGGTTTGGTGGTAGTCTTCGTTATTAATTTCAATAGTAATAATGAAATTTAAAGTTAATTCAGTTGTTGATATGAAGGTATTTTGAAGAGTGTTTTGAAAACTCAATATTTAAGGTTTCCAATAATCCCGTACTGGTTACTTTAATTTCACTTGACGGACATTTGATGCGTCTAATTTAACAGCGAATTCCAAGGCAATCAAAGAAAGCAATAAAATAAGCAAAAGACTTGCCGTAACTAAAGCAACAGTCGCTCGTAACTCTAACCGCAATTTTTGTTACGACCTGAGAATAAAACATTGAACGTAACTTTGAGTAGAGGTTACCCCGTTGCTTTCGACGTAAAATACGTTCTCCTTAGGATACAATGAGAAATGAATTTGTTACTTGAGCACGTGTATATGTGAGTACTTTATGGGGGAAATATACGATACGACGCCAGACGACTGACACGATGACAAGGCATCTTTCAGCGCGGTAATGTTGAAATGCCACGTATTTGTCTGGTTTTCATAGCGAAAATTGCTAAATTAATTGTAGTTGAGATTGAATTCTTGGGTAGCTTGGATAGCTAATTCAACTATAAGTGTCGATAAACTACGGATCTTTTCCAAATTTAACCATATATACCGTAAATATATACGAAGATGGTATGAGAAGAACCCATGTTTGGGGAGAGACAAATCTGCATTATCGACTGTGAGTATTATGCTTTAGTCGACGTTTGTTAAAATTTCGGAGGTTGTTCTGAGCGCTGTTGAAAGTGAACAAGTTTATGTACTTGTGCAATCATGGAAAAAAGACAGTACCGGTGAGTAACTCGATTTCTTTTTTCGGAGAGGAAAACTGACTACTATGCGAGCATTCGTCTTTGATGAGGAGGCAAGGTCGTCCCATTGATGTGACTACGGACGATATGATCAATAAAGTTCATGATGTGTTAGCAGACCTACGGTATGGCATGGTAAACATATCAATTGAACGTGTGCGAAGCATCTTTCATTAAAAATTGAGTATTAGAAAGCTATCGGCGAGATGAGTGCCGCGTCTGCTGACGATTGATCAAAAACGGAATCGTGTAATAACTTAAAAGCAATGTTTGGCCATGTTTAAGGGCAATACGAGCGAGTTTCTGTAGCATTACGTGACTGTAGACAAGACATGGGTCAGTTGACAAAATGGGGTTTTCTCGGTGAACATGCACCGAAGAAGGTGAAGATGATTCCATCAGGCGGAAAAGATGGCGACGATTTTTTTGGGATTCGCGAGACATAATCTTAATCGATTATTTGGAGAAGGGAAGGACAATCAAGGAAAAGTCGTATGCTGGTTTATTGGAGTGATTCGACCCTGACATAAAGAGAAAAAAGCCCCACCTAGCGAACCACGAAATTCTGTATCACCATGATAACTCCCAGGTTAACTCGTCGGTAATTGCAACAGTAAAGCTAGTCCCGCTACGGTATTAATTTGTGCCTTACTCACCATATTTGCTTGTTTGGCTCCTAAATGTACTAAATGCAAAACATTTGCGTTTTTTTTGTAGGCGTTTATTACACCATCTTCCTTTTAGGTGGTCAAAGTTTAATTAATACCGACATTGAACGGATTTTCGGAACAATTCCAACTTCAGATTAATCCTAGTAAAGGTCAGCTAACAGTTTTTGGCTCTAAACGTATACGCGAATTTCGTATTTCGAATTATTAAGATTTTGATATTCTGGATACTCCTCAACATTGGTATAAACACCCCGCACGTACTTCAAAACGTCTTCATTGCTTGAAATCTTTATTTATTAATGGGCATTATTTATTATTTTGTTTGTACAAGACAGTTGTTGTACAACGCTTTAGTAGTGTCCAGTTTTAATTAGAGCGATGTTATATACTCTCACGTTTCTAACTTAGCAAAACGAAGATTCTTCAAGAGTAAAACTTTTCTAATATACACAACGTTCAAGGAGAGTACTTTTCCTTGACAAGCTTTTTCTACGTCTTTCCCAATCGAATCCGGCAATATTCACGGCTTGCTCCAGATCATTACCAGTGATATCCTGACATCCTGATACCCTTCAACCATTTTCTTTTCGATTATGCGTACCTCCGTATGTCGAGTATATACGTATGTCTTTCTCTGCGACTATTGCAGAATACCTTGAACATGTTACATAAACTGATTCTTGGATTAAAGTCCGTTATTTCTTAGCTATCTATCGCAGCTCGTTAGTTGTTAAATCCACTCCGTGAAGGTTAGGAAAGATGTTTCCACCGTGTACATCTTCAGCGATCTATCTGACAAGGTAAAGAACGTACGCCATCTGAATCGCTTTGTAAATCGCCCAGGGAAACCAGTTAAATCAAGAAGAAATGAAGATATACAGAAGGCATAATCTTTGATTTTATTCAAATAAGGCAATTCTAAAGACAAAGCGGAGAGTTAGCTAAATCCATTTCCGCCAGTCAACTGCGATCGCCGTAAAATTTCTCAAATAACTTATTGAAGCAATGTCTATCTTTTGCTGAGATCGTCGTATTTATTTGGCTTTTCGGTGATCCAAGGATTTTAGGAAATGCCTGAAAGACTGATATTATGATCATCGAAGGGTTAAGTAAATTATAAAACCTTACGCGAGGAAACAATGTGTCATCCACTGTTCACAATGTTTCTATTGCAGTTCCTTAGAGATCTGTCTTAGGACCACTTTGGTTTTCGACTTATATTAACATTCTTGTTTGTATCTTCAATATAAAATTATTGTGTGCGTTGTCAATGTAAGTTTCGTAACTAGAAGCTTCTCTAAATGTGGTGCTGAAGGGCGCAGTCGAAAGTTAATGATAGGTGTTTGGCTTGGTTTTGGTCTTAATAAATCAACAAAAGACGCAAGTTAAGTATTTTACAGTAAAAAAATACGGAGAGTGTAACCCTTTCTATCTGTTCGATACGTAATTTCTTTTGCCTGGCGCCTAAGAATTCTTAATATCACTCGTTTCGAAAAATGTAATCAACTTATCCTTTGAATGTATACAATGATTGATGCTCAACCTAAAAATTCGAATTAGAAAGTTAAGTAAAGCATGAGCAAAAGCAATCATCAAGATAAATCTCTAAATCTCTAAATCCCGAAATTTATTATATTACATGTCAAGGAGAAATTTAAAGGTCGGATCTATTTCTTACATCATCAATGGAACGTATTAGTGGAAATATTGTATATTCACGCGATTGCAGCGGTATATGTATACATGTAGGTACATACGTATATCTGCCAAAGTTGATTACGAGCACGCTCATGGTTGTCGTTTCCGCTTCGTCTGCATTCTCATATCTACGCGGAAACTAAAATACACTTTCGTATTGTTTGCCGTTTCTTTTTCGTCACTTTTCATCAAGCAAAGGCGAAGTAAATGCCTTTTCGTTTTTCTTCCCTGTAAAAATATTCGCGAATGTCTTTCCAAAATGGCGCTTGGTGTAAATTGTTCGTGACGGTGTGAAATTCAGTTATTAAATGCATAGTTCGTCGCACACTGGTATTTGTTTTGACACCTTTCTTTAATTATATTTGATAAATGGAAAGCAAAGCAAACATTCTTAATGGATAAAATTAAAAAACTTAGAGATAAATATTAAATTTTCAAATTTAGTTCCATAGAAATTCTATTTAACATACGTATTACAAGTGTTAGCCAAAATATCCGAGAAATTGAATATCCCGCTCTAACTAAAAGCACTACGGTGTCTCTTCGCTAGGCGTCGAGGCGTTGAGTTAAGCAAAAACATAAGCAATTCAACTGTTTCAAGGAAGCGCGAAAATTTGTGGAGCACGATAAACATTCAGGTCGACCGTTAACATACACAACACTGGAAGAAATCTCGAAAGTGCGTTCGGGTAGACAGAAGGTAGATCTTTTGAAGAAATTGAGGGAGAATGCTGTTGGCTGCTCTATCATGATAACGCGGCCGCACGCAGTTTGTTGTTCTATCGGGCATAAAATCATATTTTCCAAAGTTAAATACAGCTATGTAAGAAATTGTCAGCTTTGGAAGGAGTCGTGCACCTTTCAATATTGTATTTCTATGGCGATGACACTTAGCGGTGATGCTGGACGGTAAACCCTAGCATAAAACTACAGTCTGTAATTAGAAGTACAATTTATGAAGAAGAACAACTTTTAAATAGACATCATCGGTCAGGATTGATATATTCTGTTAAAATCCAAAATTTCTTTCAGCTTCTCCTGATACATAAGTTATACCTATCGCTTCTCTATTACTATAAGTACGACATTTTGAAACAACTGCTATCATGGCAATAAAATGCTACTAACACTAGAAATTACTTGGAATATAATATACAAATACAGGATTCGCGTTTAACTATAAAATATGACATATTATTATTCAAAAGCGTAAAAGTTTCAGCTCGCTTCCAGAAGGTTATGAACAAATTCTTGCTGATTGTGGGAGAGACCAATTTTACAGTAAATAAATTCCGGAATGGTCAAAAGATTTCAATGTAATTTCGCACTTAAAATATTTAATAAGATGCTGGACTAATAAATTCCTATCCAAACAAAAAAAAAACAATATATTGCCCTATTAGCTACGGGGAAAGTAACGAAGGTCCTCATATCCCTTTCTTTTCATAAAATAATCATCATAAAATAGGTATGTTTATAAGTCATAATAGGCATTATTCTATTTACGGGTTTACTAAAATTTAGAGTTTAATTTAATTTTTATGGCGTCTCCATCATTAATCTTTCTTCCATTGTCATAAAAGAGCTTGTAGTAAAGATAATCTTTTTAGTAAAAACTTATCTCTGTGACATACGCGTTTTACTGTTTTGCCGTCCGAAAACAGGATCGGAACACTTACGTGACAGCTAATCCTCTCGTAACGACAAAGGCGCGCCCGTAAAGTTTTTATAACGAAGCGAGTTTTATCGTCGTCGACGTAAGAGTCAACATCTCATCACAGCGGGTGATCTTTCCTTTTCCATTGCAGTGATTCGACATTCAAATTGTCAAACGTTTCCGCTTGATGACGCGGAGAACGACGCACTACGAGATATCTACGTTCCTTCCACCTTCGACTTACCGCTGCGAAGATCTCTGGCGCGACCTCATTAAAACTTTGCATAAATTTTTATGGGCGTCATACTCGGGGATCGCATTACACAGTTCTTTATCAAATCGACGCGGACTTTGGCGGCGATGATTTGAAGCTCCGTTATATAACGGAGAGAAAGAACATATTTTAAGTAGATTTATTTCCAATTTGATGGTCATTAAAAAATGTTCCTTTTTTCCATTTTTTACGGTATCTCTTCCGATTATTATGGAATTGGGGAAATGCTAAGACTTATTAGCAGGACACCCTTTTATTGTCAGCCTTTATACGCCTCTGTTGAAGCATGTAACATCAAAAGGACGTTTTCGTTCCTTTTACGATAGGTACTAAAGGCAGTTTTGTGCATCAGAGCCTTTTCTACCGCAACCATAATTTTCTTGTTTTTTATTCCGTCTTCGTTAGTTATGCGTGTGTTAATTGTTCATTCCAGTGCAGTTAGTATTAGCTCTGTTGTGAACGTTACGTAGTGATCTATTCACCCTTGCGTATGTATAGCTTGCCTTTGACCCTAATTCTCGGGGGTGTTTATAGGTCTGCTTGCAGCTACTTCTTCAGGATGTACCGAGGAATCGCCGTAATGCTCTGTAGTATTCGGTTTTGTTGTACCTCCAGCGTTTCAAGGTATTCGCCCGCAGCCGCGCACATCGCTAACGATACATATGTGATAATAAGTCTGATTGTAGAGGTGTAAAGTAAGATAGAAAGGTCCTGTTTCTTGAATCCATTACACATCAATTGCAACCTTCCTGACGATCTCCCTCACTTGCCCCGCCCATGTCAACCTATTACCAATAATGAAGCCAAGATATTTCACGTCTTGTATCAACGGCAGGCACATGCCATCAGCACAGATCTCGGTTGCATCTAACTGCCTCGCATTTCAATTTTTTAATCCAAGTGACAAAGTTACCCACACAGCTTCGTTCTCTGTTGTTCTGTAATGTTATGCGTATAGTTCCGGAGCCAGCATACATCCCTTAGGGACAATTGAGAATATGGGTCTCACGTTCTTACCCGATTTTGATGGGAAATGAGGTCCTTGAGGTAACTGCAAGCAAGACGAACCACACTATTATTGATGTTTAAATTGATCTTTAATCGACTTACACGGACCACCTCTTTCTGGTCCTTTGATGACTTGTTCATATAATTTTAAGTTGAACTATAGTCGAAACAAATATGCTCATTTTCATTGTTTATTATTTCCAAATTGTTGAATGTTGAACATCTCGCGCAGCTCGTAGTTTATGCATATTTTAAATAATATGTTAATTTCTGGAGTCATCTATCATGACGAAGACAAGCCCGTCCCATAATATTTTAGCGAAATAATATAATTATTTTTTTATCGAGATGTAGCCATTGCGAACATTGTGCCACATTCCCAATTCCATTAACGCAGGTTTTTTAGACATCGCATTTTTGCAGCTTTAATAACTTGCCTTGAGGTATTCTCGAGAGTTTCAAGAGATTTACTTCATTTTACGTGCTTATACAAGAAAACCAAAGTAATTTACACAATGTTCTTTTATGCGTTTTATGCATTTTTTTACTCGTTTTTATGCCTTATCCCCCAGCGTTTTGAAATACTTATCGCTTTGAAAGCAAATACAGTACGGCATTTAATTAAGGACGAAGCTAAATGAGGAAGCTGGCGATCATAAAAAAGTTTAATTTATAAGTTAGCAACTACAGGAAGTGTTTTTACCGATCCATAGTTTCCCTTAACTTCTTTCTGAAATCTATTGGAAAGTTCTTCGATAATTAAAATCACTGGGACGACTTCATAACAAGCGCAGAAATTCAGGAAATTAGTCCCCATAAAAAAGTCGACTTAAAAGATTTACGATGGTCTTAGCTGTATAGAGTGTAAGTGCTTCCTTTCTCTGCTCTAAATTAAACTGAAGTGCAGGAAGAAATAAAGTCGTGCTTTGAATCGAGTGGAATGATAATTTATCCGCAAAATGATGGGCGTACTATATTAGCAAACCGTTGACAAAAAAATTATTTTAATTTTCCTTTTATTTTATTTCAATCTCCCCACAAATAGTATACCGGGTTATGCTTAAGTCTTAAGTATACAGGACGATAGCATTATTTAAATTATAATATTCATCTCAGCACATGGACGGAAGATAATTTGTTCCATGAGAGAATTGAATACGAAATATTAGGAAACAATTTCTGTATTACATAAAATTATAACAACGTTCAACTCTATAGAGTGTTTCGTTTCCAATGCACACGGTAAGATTTGGTTTATTAAACGGCCTTCCCTATACCTATTTAGCCTAGTTTTTGAGATAATGAAGGATATTTTAAATTTTGGTAAAACGCCGCGTTGTTTCTTTAACGCTCGATGTCTTTAACGTCTTTATTGAATTTTTCTTATTCTCTTTTCTTATTGAATTATCTTGAAGTTTTCAGCAGCATTTTGAAAAAGAGTTTACATCAACTGGATTCTACAAAGTGACCATCGGGAAATTTCGTGTTATGTCAATTTCTTTTAGCGGAACATCCTGTACATTTCTCCAAAATTTAATAGAAAAGCTTTTACAGAAATGTTTTAAGAAACATGCAGATGTCTTTTAAATACATTGAGTGCTGCGACGCGAAATACCAGACATGGGGAAATATTGTTTGTCGCCATGACTAATCACAACGACTAAAAATCAAAACAGTATTCTTGGTTAAAATTTAGTCATAATCAGTAAGACAACTACAAGATTAATTACTAAAATCAGTAATCACACATAACTTAAGAATAACGAATAATTGTTGATATGTTACTCATGATTGACCATTATTCATGAATAACGGTTAGTCAATACTCTTGTTGAACGATAAATACTTGATTGATTTGCTGAAATGAAGATCGCAAATGGGCGTTATAATATCTGAAGCAAACCGGCGCGAAAAGCATTTTGTAGCGATTATAGATCTTTTGCCATTGTTAATAAGTAATAGCAGCAGTGTATAACATAGTAATCATAATTAATAATTTTGAAAATAATAGCAGGAAACCTATAATCAATACAAAACGCATTTTGCACCGGCTTACTCTGAAAAATAAGATATGTGGATGCTTATGTGCGATCGCCATTTCACTAAATCAATCGTGTATTTAGTTATAATTATGAACTAATCGTTAATGTCGATCGTGACCAATGGTCGATGAATAACGGGTAGTCATGATTAAATAGTAACGAATAAACGTTAATTAAAACCGAATCTCTTGTGACTAACGATTATTCCTGGATTGATCACGAATAATGACTAAATTTAGTAATTACAAAAAAACACTCCCCATAAGCTCTACTTCGATAGGTGGAAGTGATTAACGTAATACTAATGTTTTGTTAAAACAGCACACCTATTATCGTTATACTATTGAAACGGATGCCTTTTGGCAACGTTCCGTCGATTTTAAATAATGTACCAACTTGACTATCTCCAAAACAACCTAAAATCATAAAATTGCCACTCCGATGTTAAATAGCTTTGATAGCTTTTATTCACTCTTCATTTCGGTGATGCATAAACGTCCGACATTTGGAATCACACAATCAAAGTTTAATTCACTGGATCACAGCACCGTTTTCCATTGGTCCTGTGTCTCATTGCCTCTCCTGCTTGAGCATTTTGAGTTTGCCAACTTGTCTTGCATTTATTTTATTTACTGGATTAAATTGATGTATGCCTATACAAGTCTATTCTTTTGAAAATTCAGTTCTCTTAAAGGTTAATTTTGAGATCCAAGTAGACTATATGTAATTTTTTAAATTGTCTTTATTGTTTTTGCTAATTTGTATCTCAAACTTTCTTTCTCATCGGTCACAGGTTTCATTGATTTTAATTGTTCTATTACATTTGGTAAAATATAAATTTGCCAGAAAATATCAATGGTGCTATTTTTATGTCAGTGTTTGTATTAGACATTTTATGACAATGCATTCTAAATCCTCTCTCGAGCCCGTCGATACTTTTTCGGAAAATATTCATTTCCAAAAAAAGCGTAATTTATAGGACCTTTGCCAACCGAAGGAGTGAACGTCATGAACAGCGTATTAGGAATGATAAATGTAACGCAAGTAAAATATTATTTCCATACACTAAATCTTAATAACAATGCTCCCATTATGTTGGCCATGTCGAAATGTCGTTTGTGTTATTGATGTATGTATGTATAGTGCATCAATAACTGTTTGCACTTGCAACTACAATCTAGGGATTGAGGATTTCATGTTTTACGTTGCAACACAATGTACGTATTATTATGTCGAAAGGTGAATATCTGGTAATACGGCACGATGTTTGGAAATTTCATCCTTGACTAAATAATCTCCGACGTCTTGTATAGTAAAATATGTTTCTTATCTATTACAAAAAAAAAATTAAAAATCCTCCAAAGTTTATTTCTTGGCATCTTTATCGCTTTTTATCAATTATTTGCCTTGCTTCAACTTTGAAGTGCTCCTTCAGTTGAAAATTCTCATGTTCTTTTAAAAGTAATTTCGCTTTTAATACGCTTACTACGAATTTCTGCCTGACTTAATTCAATTTATATTATGCTTGTGATAACCCGTGTCGGTACTACCTTTTCCTGGGCTTGCACTTCACTGCAATGGCAGTGATATACTAATAAACTGGTACTTATTTGCTTGATTTCTAATCTAATCTTTAAACAACAAAAAGAAATCTTCTGAAATATTTGAAGCCTTCTCCAGGAACCAGAATAGAATGTTATTTGTTTGGCCATGAACAAACTAAGTTCATTCATCCGGTCTACATGTTTCCATTGCCCCTAATTTTTATTAGTCGAAAGATGAAGTTGAGAACTACCCGTACTGTTAAAAAAAGTGTCAAAAGTGGTCGTCTTGATATGCCCCAAGATCGCTGTGAGGAAATCCTCATAACCCTGCTCATCCAAGTTAAACGCGACAATGGTATTCATAGAATCGCTATAACGAAATTTAAAAGAAAATAAAACTTTAATTTCTATAAAGCACAATTTGCCAAGAAGTTATTGGAACATGGTCCTGTCAGGCGAAATCAATTTTGTGTCATAATGTTTGACGGATAATAACCCAAAATTTCTTCAAAGAATTTGTTTTTCTAATGAAGTTACCTTTTCTTTAAATGATCGGAACAATAGATAAAATCATATATTCGGAGCAGAGAGAAATCCTCATAGGCCGGAAGAAAGTTCCGTGGCAATTAAAAGGTAAAAATCTGGGTGGGTATTGTTGAAAATAGGGTAATAGGACCATTTTACATCCAAATTTCCTTCGAAATAATCTAATTTGAGCTTACCCACTTCCTTTTCAGATGATAACGATCATAATTTTTCAAGTTTTACCTTTCAGTTTTAACAAGATGGCATATTATGCGTTATGTAGCTCATATAACAGAGTAATTAAGTACAATTTTTCCACAGTGGTCAATAGGTACACGAGAGACGACAGAGTGGCCAATCGAGACGCCCGATTTCGACCTCCCCAGACTTTTTTTGTGGGGCCATGTTAAAGTTTAGTTTGTAAATTTAAAAGAATCCATGTGACGAGTAATACGAGACATTTCTCCACAAGTAGTACAAAATGTACAACAGGAATTTATATATCGATCGATTACTTTGTTTTTTGCCTATTTTGTTTTCGAAAATGTAGATGTGGTAATATGCCAAAAACCGTAGAAGATAAGTATAGGGCATGCGTTAAAAATTAGTTCTAATTAAAAGTACATTAAAAAAAACAATTAAAAGTCGATACCGTGCATAACACTTTTTTTTTAAACAAATGCATTTTAAGAACATAAAATTGTTGGGGTTGGGCAATTCTTGATCAAGTAGACGGTATTCCGGACAAGAGGCTGATCCGTTTCTTTATTATAGGCCTCCTCTATATTAACTTCAGTAAGACGCGGCTATCTTAAAATTTGTTGTACTTATAGCCTTTCTAACTCCTTTATTTTCCAGCATTTATAACAAATGTATTAAAATTTCGTTCATGTAGCTCAAAGCATGCATCCATAACAAATTTCAAATGTTGCTTTATGTTTGCTATTTAACGATTCGTAGGTGTTTTTAGCAATTTTTTCTTTTAATACTAATTATCTGAAAAAGTAGAAGTGGTTATTTCAGAAGAAAAAAAAAACGAATACGAAATTGTGTCATCTCCGCTTCATTCAACATTTATACCCGACATGACGAGGGCACGACACTCTTTTAAAAATAATAAGAAGGGCTCAAGCTTAGTGAGGAGCGCACCAATTAACTGAGGTGGAAGAAAGGCGCCGGGCGTCCCTTTTAAATTATCATTTTTATTACACAGCCTCCTTCCGAAAGCGGCTCCTTTTTTTCAATTTCACCACCGAAGCTTGCTTTTTTATGTATTATGTATGAAATTAGCGTCCTTTCACCACAATTGCTGGATCAGGTAGAGAAAATAGGGACGAAGGTAGTTGTATCTGTATAGGCACGTAACAAAGATCCGATCCTTTTACACACACGTATGTAGATGTGCGTGAGTGTGCGTTGGAGTGTTTCAATAAAACAGAAGCGATGAATAAAAAACACCCCGACGTGAAAAGATAAACTTTAAATTTTACTAAGCGAAAATGTAAAAGTGAATATTGGTAGTGCTGAAAGAAATATTCTTCCTTTAACTTCGGAATCTGATTTTCCAAATTCATTTATTATTTCGACACTTTCGATTAGAGTGAAGTGGTTTTAGCTATAATATAGAATTGAAATCGTGACGTCAATTCATCTGAATATACCTCTTGGACTCTCTAGTCTGTGGATCGCCATTAAGATTTATAATAATTGCCTTTATTTCTTTTTGTAATAAATCGCATGAAAAGCGGCAGCTTCCAACCATGTGCCCCACTGTGTGATTACTAAAGTTCGCCACTTTCCGTGCGCTTCACGAAATTAGCAGAGACTACACAGATTCGTGTTTATTCGTCTCATAAGAAAGTGTTCGTGTTGCCTACTGGTTTCCCCGAGAGTTGACCAAACAAGAGTCTGTCTAGTCGCTGCTAATTTCGTGAAGCGCATGGAAAGTGGCTTTAATGATTACTAGTCGAGGAGGAAACGCAACGCTAGGTTTGATGCGATCATAGAGTTGTAACTCTCGGCGGCACCACAGGATCTAATCCGTTGTTATATGTGTATTGTTAAGATACTTATTTACTTACGTTGGAAAGTGTTTGTTTACATTTAGTTAAATTTTAATACTAGGTTTTCATTGCTTTACTGTGTTTGTACTAAGAAATTTGGACATGGTCACCGTGGAAGCGAAAGGTGTTTTCTTTGGATTTCAAAGTGGACAAGGCTGTTATTTGATTTAATTCAAATAGTAATTTATGGATATAATATTTGGAAAAAATGAGATAGAATAAACAAGTTTTCAACAACAAGAATATTCAAAGTTTCAAGATGATATTATGAGACATTTTCTATGAAGAGATTAAGAAAAACACCATTTCTACCATTCAACATCGAAATTACTATTCACGGAGGAGGGATCACATCAGGAAACATTTGGTTGTAAATCGCACGCAGCTCTCGAAACCAGAATTTCGAGATTGAACTTCGAGGTTAAATTTTTATTGAAAAATGTCAGTGTGTAGGTACCCAAGATTCACTATTTGGCCAAACAAAGCAGAAAATCTGACTTAAAATCAAACTATACATTTCAATTAGTTAAATTTTATTTATAAGATATTCAAAATGTTGTTAAACAAATATAATTTGAAGATCAAAAGTTTGGAAGGGATTAAATTGTGCTGTCCCCATATTTTATCGTTTTTATGTCATATTTCCAATTGCTGTACTTCTTCCAGTATTTTTCCCAGCAAATGGAGAAAATCACGTGTATTGCCACTTTCAAAGAAGCAATGTCTAACATAATTTGGTAATTTGCTACCAATAAATATTTTGTGCGCAATGTCGAAAATCTGTGAGAAGCCACTTGAAAAATAAATTGTTTTAAAACTTGCTTCCTTGGTTCTCCTCGATTTTTCTCGTGTTTAAGTAGATAAGTAGATCCCACAATCAAGTCATTTTTGTTTAAAGAAATCAGTTTCATTCATATATTTTTTATTTTTGAGGCTTCTGAGATCATCCATGTGATTTTAACATCGTTGAAGTTTTTTGCGCGCTTTTCTTACATACTCCTCCGTTGTGGAATCTGTTTCGGTTGATATTGAACTTATTAAGATGGCCTTACTACTGTTTGAATGTCTAATCTTTTCAGTTGCTTTTATCGCCTATCAGTTATTTGCTCTATGTTGTTGCTAAAAGGAGTATGTTGTAATGAGACTCTTTTTTTTAAGTGAATAAAAGTGAGTTCCTTAATATTATAAAACGTGGGATGTACTCTTTCGAAATTGAAAACGATTTCGAGAAAATTAAACAAATTATATGTATGCGATCTAGTATTTATTTTATTTTAAGGTTTAAAATTGTATTTTTCTTACAAAATTTTGACAATTTCTTTTAATAATGATACGAATACAAAAACCTAATTTAATCCCTATCCGATAGCTAATTTTGAATAGCTTATTAAATTTATTAATTAATTTTTAAGAGAAACTTGAATTTGAATTTTATTTTTAGCCAAATGTTTAATTTTTCGGTACTTGTGATATCGTAGCCTTCAAGTCCAAATCCCAGAAGCCAAATCCGGGTTAGAGTGATTCAAATTCCGTTAGTGGTGAAATTTAAAAATGGTTCAAAACATTTTGCTGAATGTTTAAATATACTGTTTATGCAGAAAATCCCATCAAATTATTTTAATTTAAACTTATCTCGTGGAAATTTTGTAAAAATGTCGAAAGAAAGTTGTTTATTTCTCGATTATTTTTTCTCATCTTCAAATTACTAAATCGAATGATTCAAATGATACCCTTTTTTGATATAATAACAACCATTTCAAAAGCCTTGCGATACCATGAGGACCGTGTGCATAAGTCCTGATATCGTCTTGTTAGTTATATGGGTTACCATGATGATATTAATTTTGATTGTTACATACGAACAACAATACTCACGTTTACATTTGATATGTTTGATAATTTTGTTTAATCTTATTCAATGTGTAAGGCGATGAAAAACCTAATCAGGGAAAATTAGAGGAACCAAGTTATTAACGCTGCTTCACAACTAAAGTAGTAAATATGGCAACTGGAAACACTTTCCAACCTAGACCAATATTAACACTACAAAATATTGGTTTTAAGTCAACTCAGAATCACATCTAAGATATTTTTGTGCGTCAAAGTCGAAAAGACTTCGATATTTTTAATATATCGGTAATACCCAGCAACGGTTTCGCTGATATTTCGCTTCATCGCTCTTTCTGCACATCGTTTTCGCCAATCGAACATCTCCGTCGAACATTTAAGAACAAGCGGTTAGTTCGGGGCCATTAAAGAAACACATTTTACATGCCAATATCAATATTGCCGAATCATTGGTTTAAATGTGCGTATTTATCTGAATAACTTGAATGTGGAGAAGCGAGTAGAAAAGGGCATCGATGGTAGGATTTTAGATTACTTGGTATTGATTGCGAAAAAAAGGAAAACAATTTTAGAAAACTGGAAAAGGAATAAACTGTCGAGATATGACCTATATTCATATTTAAACTATCTTATTGCTTTCGATTTTCTGAGTATTAAGCTGTCGGCAATTTTAACGTGTTGCGTCGTCTGTATTAGTTTTAATTTATTTTATTTTTTACAACTTCGTCTATTATTTGTTTTGATCTTCTAACATGAAGAATATCAACCTAGCTGTAATTAATGCTTTTTAGATCGTGCATTTTTCTGAGTGCGTTTGTACTTATTTTTTCTCCTTAAATTTGCGTTGTAATAATAAAAAGATTCTTCTGAGAACTAATCGGTTAACATATTCTGCGTGTAAAACATTTTCACAGCGTTTTTTGTGGATATGGAGGCAGTAGCAACTACTTCTGGAACTCAAATATCCCCGCCGAGAAGGTGAAAATTTCACCATCTTTCGAACATATTGAATATATTCAAAAAACTTCGAACTGATAACCTCAGAATGAGAATTACTGCTATTGTGCGTAAGAATATCAAGCATGATAGGTTGGTGTTATAATACATTACCATCATTATACATATTGTAATGTTATCTTATTTTTAAGAGTGGCACAGACTACTATCTATCGTACCATAAAATAATACAAGAAGAAAGGACAAGTTACCCCACCTAAGGAAACTTCTGGAAGACATTCTTTAATTGCTGATTACGATGAAACTGTCAAGAATTCTATAATATAATATAAAACAGTGTGATGATTTTCCATAGATGAACCGTTCAACATTGTACAAATTTATGAAAATGCCAAACTTCAGGATAGTGCCGACGTTCTAATTAATATGCAGCAAAATTTGAGTATAGGTACTCAAATTTATAATTTCCATACTTTGATATGTCAGAATAAGTATAATTATTGTTGTAGGCACATGAAGAGAAATACAAAAAGTGTTTTGATGGAACGTGATGTGGAGAAGAAGGTATTTAATGACAATAGAAGATTATCATCGTCAAAATTGGGCAATTTATTAATTAGATGAAACATGGCTAAACGGTCATACCAAACAAAAAGTTTGGGTAGAGGATAATATAAAAAGTCGAAGGCAAGCGTTTAATGAAGGACTGATAACAGACTACGTAATCCTGCAAGAAAAGGAAGATGCTTCATCATTTTGCACATAGGATCTGATGCTGGTTTTGTGGAAAATTGTTCATTGCCATTTAAGGATGCCTTTAATACAGGCAAACTAGAATGTCACTACGGACAATTGGAAAAAAATGTGTAAAACATGTGATTAAAGAAGAAAGAAAAATATGTGAGTTAGATGAATTAATCAATAATAGAAATGAGCCATTTATTATTTCAGTAGGCAAAGATAGTAGTTCAAGGTGATAATGAATAATTATTTTAGAAGGTAATGTAATGTATTAACATGTACTTAAGGCCGTTATTGTTTTATATTTATACGCTATATTCAATATTAGACTAAATTGTTGTTCGCTTATAAATAATCATATAAAAATAAGAATTATAGTAGAACAGAGCAACATTCAGAAACTTCCATTAAAAAAGATACCATATGTAAAGTTGAAATCTAGTAGGATGTGTATTTGATCAACAAATATTATTTCTGCAGTGTTTTCTATATTTAATTGATTGATTATTTATTTTTGTAATGAATATGTAATGAATTACGTAACTACAACTTATATAAAATTCTCGCTATTTTTAAAACTGCCGCCAAAAAGTAGCCAGAAAGATTATAAAGTATCTGCGTGATAAACTACTTTCTGTAGGTTCCTAACATGCAAACGGATTGGTGGTATACGGAGCAAACAAATTATTTTTCTTTTCATCAAATAAAGGAGTATGCTGCTTATAAAGCTTTACCAACTGCGGACAAATTGATGGTAGCTATTTGCGTTACATTGTAATAAAATAAAATAAAAAATTCTGGCGATTAGATTATTGATAATTGTTACACTCCAATCTAAATTTATTTGTAAAAAAGAAAGCAGTGAAAATCGTTTAGAAGTACCTAATAATAGCTCTATTGTACCTGGAATTCTCAATCGTTCTAGTAAATTGATGCCAAATTCATTTCGGAATCACGTCGCCACGGAAACTCCGCACTATATTAAAAATGAAAGTAGAAACGGTCGAGGGGCGCGCGCGAATTTTTATGTATGATAATTTTTCTACTGCGGTCGCCTCCCGTACGAACTCAAATCTATGAATATTCATAATCTACGGCGTCGTAAGCGTGGCGAAAGCGAAAAGGGTTGCGGCCGAACGTCGGGCGGTAAATTGAGAGGGTAATACTTCAAACGGCTTCGCGCGTCCTCCCATCCTATTTATTTTCCATTGTTCCCGTCCTGTAGGGTACGACGGAGTGATTAAAAAAGTGTCTCGGATCGTTCGGAATTTTCAATTTTACATATTTAACTCTTATAAAGTTAAATTGGTTTGAAGGCCCACCAATATTAATTAGATGATTATTTTGGCGCGGCGTTCTCGGAAATTTCATAACTTGTTTGCGGAAAAGTGAACTAAAAACGATCGTATTTCAGCTTAATGTAAAATAAATGGTAGGCCAAAAATGAAGTTTGTAGTCATCGAGGCAATTTGTAAAAAAAAAAAAAATGTTCCAAATAATCTAGAAATTACTTTTTTAATTTAAAATATGAAAGACAGTAATGGAAAATAAGAATATTTTAACCAGTACTATTTTTAGTATGTGTGGTGAGCAGCCGAACAAGGTAACAAGCTAAAACATTGATATGCAAAATCAAAAACATCAAACTCTTTTGAAAATAGAAAATTCGTAATACGTAAAACCGTTGATTATTTTTCGAAAAATATGATTTTCCAATTTTGTTTATTTTCAATTTAATCTTTAACTAATTACATTTAAATTTGTTGTATGTGCGTTTCTTATGATACATATTTGATTTAAATGTGTT
Organism: Marronus borbonicus; assembly: GCA_902655005.2. Lineage (NCBI taxonomy): Eukaryota > Metazoa > Arthropoda > Insecta > Coleoptera > Scarabaeidae > Marronus > Marronus borbonicus. The sequence continues at coordinate 5,105,522 of LR737390.1, forward strand.
TTTGTTTTCAAGAATAAGGAATTAATAATATAAATCATTAAAGTGAATAAATCTAAGTTATTTAAATTCTGTAAATATGATGTCGAAATGTTACCAAATTGAAAAAGCTACAGTACACGTAGATAGAGGACATTAGAATAATAAAAAAAGGTGTTATACACTAATCTCCGTAAGTCTTTTGTTTTCAAGATCCAGGAGCTTTATTTTTCATTTCTGCCGATTGTGAAGATACAATTGAACCAAAATTATTAGAATATTATTATATTTTTAACGCGTTGAAAAACGCTTACCTGTAATTAGGTACGAAAGTATTCAACATGTCAAATTAATATTATAATAATTTATTCAAATCTGTTGCGTTCATGATTACGTTTTTGTTTGATTCTGTTTTTAAAAATGGTTCTGTACACTCTCGAAGAATACAGGGACATGACTATGTGTTAGGGCGGAGCTCCATCAATTTCTTCAAAGGCTCAATGTATCTATCGAGAGAGATATTCGTCATTTATTGACGTGAATAAGAGTTTGAAAAAGATGGCTGTTTCAAAAAAGCAGAAGTTAATAGTGATAAGCATCAGAAAAATAAATTTAGCTGTACGGAATTTTAACCGTGATTCAGTCCTCAAAGTTCAGCTTTTTCCCCGTTTCATTTCCAAAAAATTCATCACCTATTAGAATAGGATTATATGGTATATCCCGTGCACAATATTGCGAGCGGTTGAAAAATCAAGGGTAACATTTTCTGTCGTTAATCTTGTTCACCGAGAAAGCAAGGTTTAATCACGATTTCTATTAATGTGTGAGCAGGTATAATCAACAATTATTTAGTCGGTCTATTTTGATTGCGCAATCGGTTGACAGGCGAACTCGATCGAAGTTTTTTGGAAAATAAACTGAACACTATCAGAAATTGTCGCATTGAACATTATTCAAAGAATGTACTACATGAATGACTTACTTTTCTGGAAGAGGGAATTTTTGCAAAGAAGATTTGGAAATAGATGGATTGGTTGTGACGGACCAATACCATGGCCAGTTCATAGTCCCGACCTTAATTCCGTCGATGTTTCATTTTGTGGGTTTATAAATAGTCGTAGAACTAAATAATGAAGGGCAATTATATGGAGCTTGCTGATATACTTCGTAGTACATCAAAGATACCAGATCAAAGCTTCCAGACCAAAGATCAAGGCTACCAGTTTGAATGAACACCTTCTTTAGAGCGTAGTACCTTATATTCTTTAAACTAATCGTTGTTTTTCTTTGTTATGTTATGTTGTTATTTTTAAAGTCTATGTCGACCAAGTAGCGATTTTGTTGTTTATTTTATTTCTTTTCAATATTCTATATTGGAGTGAAATACATTTTCAAAAAAAAAAATTCCAAGCTTTTAATATTCTGTTCGAAAGCTCGACGGATATTAGTGTATAAGACCCGCTTTTTATTATTTTGTGGTCGCTGTGTACGTGTTAACTTCATATAAGTAAATATTCCAAAGAGATATGTATATTTGTTTGGCCTAAAAAGACGACTCTATTTGTGCTAGTAACAATTAATTAAATAATTAGGAGTACTAATAATAATTTATAATTTAAAATATTCAAATACGTAAAGCAATTTATTTTGGTTGTTTACAATAACAAACTCTAACATTACTTTTACTTTACTTACCAAACAACAAAATCCATTTGATCGTATCAACATCTTCAACAAACATCAAGGCTTATAAGAGCTTACGATCGAAGATAAATTATTTCTTTGAACAAAAGGACGGAGATGTTTCTTTAGAAGAGTATTCGTGTCAACGCCACCAAACACCATTCCATGTTACTTGGAAACTTCCTAATTACGAGAAAACTTTAACATTGGCATAGGAATCGTAAAACACTACACAATTAAAATCAATATAAAGTTTCCGCGTGGATAAGTCAAACAGGTCGGCGGTGTTGTTATTGTTTCGAAAACACGAGAAATTAATTAAAATTTATCATGGGTTTTCGGCGTAGGAAAGGGGCTACATGCTCTTTTCCCTAGATGTCTGTATTCTGTTTGATTTAATGTACAGTTAGAATGTCTTGTATGTTACCAAGACAATGAATCCTGTTTGTTAGTTGATTACAACGGCGACTAATACAAATATTGTCATCTAGCAGCTGTTTGCTTGGTACCGCCATACGGTGAAAGCGAAATACGTTTCTGATGGATATTGGAATCAGAAAGGTTGTTATTTGATTTTATTCACAAAGTAAATTTTGGATCTGTGTTAAAAAACAAGAAGACAATGTTTCAAATAAATGTGAAAATACATCGACATTAAAGAATAAACACAACACGTGAACTCTTTAATTTCAAAATTGATGAAATTTCAAAGTTTTTTTCTTTAATACTATTTTCACTTGAATTCATTTTCATTTTACTCTTTTCAGGAAATTAAATGAAGTTAGATTCCACGCATTTAAAATCTCAATTATTGTTTTTCCCCGAGAAGCTCAATTTTTCAACAAAGCTCCATTGGAATATATTTTAACTAAAGAATTTGAAAATGAATGAATTATGAAGATATTCCAATATAAAATTGTATTACTTTCGAAGCGAAATTCAACCGCGTGCTAAAGACGTAAACACCAGGGCTATAGCGATTAGCTGAAGGACCCAACATATTATTTTATTTGTGAGGCAAGACTGCGCCCTAATTTGGCTAATATTTACTTAACGACTCTATCAATGTTATGCATAAACCAGTCATAAATGAAACGTGTTTCATTGGATCGTCTCCTGAGGAGCAAAAGTGGCCACGTTGGATTATATCGGCCTAAATTAAAACAAAAATCAAACAAATAGTGGGTATATTAAAAAAATATAAATACAACATTTTGATTTACATAAATTTGGTCTGCCTCTTTCCAATTTTTATGCCACCTAAATCAAAACATAAAAACAACTGACATACGGAAATACAGTAACTCTATGCTGTGCAGTAATTAAAATAATTAATGAAAATCGAGCTAGGGCCAAATAACCCGATAGCTTAAGTGTTAATATTAGAGGTGCAGAAAAGGAACGTAGAAAAAATATTGAAAATAGTGTATTTTTAATTTGAAAAAATAGTAATTAATTAATTAGCCAACAATACAAAAGTATTATTAGAGACAACGATGCAGAAGAAAATTCTTTACTACTAATCCGGCCCACCCCAATTTCAAGGTTTTCGGGAGATTCTTCAAGAAATTTCATTGCAACGCCTATACTTTAGGCCGGAATTAAATTTTTCCAGAAAATGATCTAAAGATACTAATATGAATGACGATGATCATTTACATAGCGAGCGCAATGAAGGTAATGTGTAAGAGACGGACTTAATGAGCAATCGACGCACAGACAGAAAGGAACAAAGATGGAGTTAACAATACTGGTGCCTCCAGTATCGGCATGAAATGGACGAAAGTAAGTGGTACGCCACAAAAATTAAAAAATTATGCAACACTTTGGCTTTGATTTTGACTGTACACAATACCTCTCTCTTTCTGAGATACCACCGAGAACACTACAAAAAAAACCGGTGTTGGTGCGCATTTACCTGTTAAAGGAAAATGAAGAAGATGTGTGCTGTATTTTACGGAAACCAATATCAAGAGGTTGAAAAGAATTTGCGCCGAATGCGAAGTAATAATATGTCTGGAGTGGTTCATACTATTCCGTAAAAATAGTTACTAATTTGTTCCTTATTCTATTATAATGTGGATATCTTTTATATTTGATGTTCAGATACATTATTATTCGCTAATGAAAGCCACGATCCAAAGTTGAGTGGACCAGAACGCTCAGTGGCTTATATAGCAACCACCTCAAAATTACGGAACGAGAAACAAAATTTAACAAAAGAAGTAACATAATTTGCCCGTTAAAGGGTTAATTCTATACTCGTAGTGGTTGTCCATTCAACAACTGGAATGGTTTCAAAGTACTTGAACACTCTGTACTAATTGGGCAGTTTGGAATTACCCGTTGTTGAATAGAAAGCCAGTAGCTATTATTTCATATATTTTCTATACCTATTCTTCTTTACAGAAGGTTTGAAAATTTTGATAACTAATCAACGAAACGTCGCCAAATACAAGCAATAAAATATAGAAGCCTAAAACAAAGAGTTTTTCTTTAAACAGACCTATAAACCCAAGAATTAATGTAATTTCTAATCAACTACAAAGATCAAAATAAAAATCAAATACGTATGTTAATTCTAGTATGTATAGTTTCGTGCAATTGTCCTGTATAGAAACGACAAAGACAAGAACCAAGTATTGTGCGATGTATTGGTGTTTGCAAACTTTGCAAAGTCTAAGTAACGACGGATGACAATTGTGATGTACAATAGGCGTGCATCCCAATGAACGGGCTAATTCTCCGACGAACTACGACCCATTCCTACAATTTCTCTGCTGTAAATCTATGTATAGTGCTCGTCTGTGTTTAATCTTACGCTTCCCAATACAAGTACTACCGGCAGCTCCTTACAGATATTTCATTGAATTTTATGTGCTTTCTTTTTTTTACATGAATATATACACGTTAATGTTTAATATGTAAATTCGCAAGAGATAAAACAAATAAATTTACAAATAAATAAATAAAAGGATGAATTTAAAAATAAAATAAAAAGTGTCCTCAACAGTAAATACAAAAATAATTTTGATCACTTTAACTCAAACTTACATACACACTTAGCATTGAGAGATTTGAGTGTACAAATGCATACAATGTACTTCCCAGTACATAGAGTATACATAAAGTGGAGAGGAATGTAGTGCCGCAGTCATCAAACTTTAGTCTTTAGCGAGTCGTAGCGGCGGAACAGCTATCAGACAAATGGAACGTAAGTCTGGCAGCACTCGCGCTAGTTTCTTCTCTCTATTTTGAAAGAAAATTTAATTTTCTCCGAAGCTCTGGCTAAAACCTTAATGAGATGAAGTAATTTCCAGAATAACATAACGACACGGGCGGAAATGGAAGAACTTGTGCTATAAGCGATACATTGCGGGTGAATTCAGGCGTGCCTACAGCATTCTTTCAGCGCACGTTACTAGAGATCTATGTATGTAGGCACCTAGCTTCGTCTCCTCCTATTAACGCTGCTCGCACGAAAAGATTCGCTAGATTATAAACGGTATCTCTCAAAGTACAATGAACGGGAGGAACGACATCGAAAGAGAAGGAAGAAGTAAAAGAAAGTTTTGTTGGAAAATGCGCTACTATGCACTTTCCAAGCGACGAAGACATTGCGACGAATCGGCGATGTCCAACTATTGGCCTGATGTTCGCGAAAAGAACGAGGTTAGAAGACGCCAGCGCGGAACTAAGCTTCTAAGATTAAATTCTTTAAGGAACTGGAACATCGTAGTTCTTCTTATCTGTCTTACGTCGAAATTAATCTTGATGTTGGGTAACTTTATCTAAAATTAAAGTTGTATAGCGATGAATAGAGACAAATACACGTACATTACTAGAGCTAGCGTAAGAGTTGAAAGCGCACATTCTTCGGATGGCGCGGCTGTAAATTGTATTCGATGTAATATTGCGACGACTTTTAGCGAGGATATAATAAAAATTACAATTTTAATAATTTTGTCACTGCTACAGTACGTTTTAAATAAGAAAATTGTTAAGTATTTTACAAAAAGGTAGCATATCACTAAATACATACATAAAATTATTGTAAACAACACATAAGTACATTATGAGCCATTCTAACCACTGTGGACAACACAAAATGGCCGCGATTAGCTTCTTAATTAATAGATTGGTTAAATTCCCTCTAAGTAGAAGTAGATTTAACAGAGAACTTAAATTCATAACAAACGTAGCTATTTATAACGGTTACTCTTCTATAGAAGTCGATCGCATGCTTAAGAAAGTTCAACATAGGCTTTACGTAAGAAATTCCACGACCTTAACCCCGGTAGAAACTAATAGTAAGAAATTCGTGAAACTCCCCTTTCACGGCATATCGAAAGGCGTGGGTAAGGTTTTGAAGAGTCAAGATATGAACGTATGCTTCGGTTCGCGCAACACAATTAAAAATCTTCTCGGTAATCCTAAAGATAAACCGAAAATGGGAGAAAGGTCGGGTATTTATAAAATTGCATGTAGTGACTGTAATAAAGCCTATATTGGTCAAACGAAAAGAGCGATAGAAACTAGATTCAAAGAACATATACGAAATAATCGCTACGGCAGATTGGACGCGTCGAGTGTGGCACAACATATAAATGAAACCGGGCATAATATTAAATTATAAGACTTAAAATTGATTAAAAACGTAACGTCGCCGCGAGAATTAGATGCGTACGAGACAGTTTACATAAAAAGTAATAAAAATCTGATGAACAGAGAAAACGGACCGTTGTCGTATTCTGTCCTTTTTGACCTTTTGTAGTAGGCTGGCACTTGTTTATATTTTGGCTCATAAAAGAGATCTTCCCGTCCACCTGGCCGTGTTTTTCGCATGTCGTAGTTTAAGACGCGTAGAGGGTAGAATAAGCACTTGTTAAACAATATTTCTTCCCGGAAGAAGGGATAGTTCATGCATGTTATTTTTCGCACGTCGTAGCTTCAAGACGTGCAGGAGGTAGAAATACGCACTTGTAAAGAATATATGTTCTAAGAAGTAGGGATAGTACGTGCATGTTTAGTTTTAGAAAAAAAAAATTTTTTTTTCTCACATCATTCGGTCACCGAATCTTGTCCTCGAAACGGCCGTCCCGGACTATTTATTATATTACTATATAATAAATTAAACTTGTGTGATTGATTATAAAATTATTGAATTAACATTACCAATCTCGTTTACTTCTTTCTTGATTTATATATGTTGTATTACTTCTTGCAAATATAGCGAGATAATTGTAATTGCAAACAAATTTTTGAACAAACGAAATGAGAGAGTAAAATTTCAGACAGTTCAAACCGTTATTTGGTAAAGTGATAAAGGGTCGGCTGTTTACCGTAAATTATCAATGTCTTTTAGGCGCATCCACCATTATTTTAAAAGCTCTAGGTACTAGGTAGAGAAAGACGTATGAAAACCTAAGAAAAATGTTTCAGAATAATTTTTAATATTTTATCGCTTCAAAATGTACTGAAATTGTTTGTGAACATTTTTGAAAGCTCAATGATAATCATAATAATTTTTATTGTTCAACTGATACTTAAATCTAAACAAAGGACAACATATTTTTACAGGTAGATAGATAACTAATTATAACAAAGAAAGTAGGTAACAAAAGTAGAGACTCAGACAAGAACAGATTAGTTTAAAAGCCTTTTTACAAATACGATCCATCAGAATACTCAGATATCAAATTGAAATTTTGCTGCATAAGCATCAGTGCGGAGTGTGAACTGGTGTTTGTTGCTACGGTTGGCGTGTAAAATTTAAGGGCCTGACGAGATGATATTCTAAGTATTTACAAGAAAGCTAAGTTGGGATATTAGGTAAATAACATTTCGAGAAGAACCTGTCGGTCAATTCCTTGCGACGGGAAAACTTGTGCTCTATAGAATAGATATTTAGGAAATTACCACAGGACCCTCTCGATCTTCATTATGTGAGGGACTCCAAACTACGCTTCCGCTAGCATATGTGTTATATAGAGATATAGCAGTGTTCGTATGAAGTAGCTTAGAATTTCATATAACGAAGCTCACGCATTTTTAGCGCAGAAGTGGAAATACAATTTCTGTGAAGAGTGCACCTGAGGCTTGAATCGAAGTAGACGCCAAGGTTACTGAGAGAGGAACAGCACATCGTTAAAGCGGTAATCACATCTTAGTGGAACCATTTACATTGAGTCTGTAAAATTGTATACTCGCTAATATTCATTTGTAGCGTTCATCTCCACACACCATTGACAAATTTTGGTAAGTTGATCCTGCAGATAAATACAATCAGTAAGTGTACTAATTTCTTTATATACTATTAGATCATCAGCAAACATACATCGATTGCAATAGATCCTGTCCAGCAAATTATTAATGAACGAAATGAAGAGAAACCAAGAAAAGTGGGCCTAGACTGTCTTGTGGTGCACCTGATGTTGCTGGGCAAAGTTTCGATTTATATCCATTACACGATATACATTGGACGCTATCACAAAAGTATGTAGGAAAAAAATTGCTGCAAACGATTACTGAAACCAAAAGTAAGGCGTTATTTATTTTATCAAATGCCTTTTTTATATAGCAGATTGTATCTACTTATCCATGATTGTTTAGAGTATTTGATAGACTGAATAGAGTACATTAATTTGGTAACCATTGATCTCTTTGCCACGATGCCTAGTAGTCAATATCTTCAGGTGACCTACATAAAGATTTCAAACCCATCTTTAAAATCTTTCGCGCAGCAGGAAAAATGGCAAATTAAAGACAATTGCCAGTGACTTCACAAGAACAGCTCTACAATGTTTGATCAAGAAACTTGGTATTCCACGTGGACCTTGATACCTTCAACCTTGTATCAGTCTTCAAATACATATTGACTGCAAAACTACCCATAGAGGTGTTATCGCACATGGAAGTTTGATTGGTGACAGCATGCAGTATGCAGCTGGGGTTTGTATTTTTATTGACATTCCGAGCAGGTTAAATTGATTTAAAGAATTTGCATTGTTGGTGTCTTTATAATCCATCTTCAATAAGGTGTTATATTGTTAGTTATTTCTGTATTAAACCATGGAGAGCAGTTCTATCTTTAGTTTTAATAACATTAAAATTGTTTGTTTGAGAAGATGGCTCAAAGAGAGACGTTCACGTGCATTGTATGTATTAATTGTATACCATTCGAGGCTTTTGATCTAGTGGATTACGATATTTTATTAAAGAAATTACTACGAAATGGAAGATATGGGGCAGCGGAAGTATTATACGGAAGTGAGGCGGCGGTTGTGTAGCCCGCCACATTTCTGATCTTCTCGCAATTGCATTCGGTGTACCGCAGGGGGACCGCCATTGATGATTGTGACTGTGCAACGACCGCTACGAATTTCTTTTGAATTGTAGGAATGCTTTAGAAAAATCGTTTTTAACGCAGACGTCTCACTGTGTTTATGATATTCTTGACACCTTTCAATTAAGTTTTTTGTTACTCGACGTCACAAATCAGCTCCAATATTGCCAAATTCAACTTTAATTGCATTTTTAAGTTTTTGCAGTATACGCGAATGGGCATTATGACTTAAATAGAAAAAAATCAATAGTAGCCAACTAAAAATCACCGGCACTGATTGCCAAACCTTTGTCAGCTTCAAGTTATAGATTGTTGGATATTATTATGAATAATAAATTGGAAATTGATTAAGAAACTATTGATTCAATTTTTTTTGTATTATCTAAAATGAAACCGATGTGTACAGTTGAAACTTTAAGATGTATATAGGGTGTCTCAGATATAAAGATGAAATGGTAATAATTATAAGCAAATAAGGGCAAACCTTCAAAAGGAATGTTCCTATTGAATAATTTTATTTTGTGTAAATTTTCGAATAAAAAAAATGCCTAATACGGTCCCGCATCATATTTACGATAATATCCAATAGTATTTGTTCGTCTTGCCGGGATGATAAATAACCTTTGTAGATGTAGGTCAAGTTTAATAGATTGTCGCTTGTGGATAAGAGAGAGACAGAGACAGAGAAGTTATTTTCAAGTTAACCCAAACATATAAGCGAATGATGATTATCATAGGTTTGTTCCAACAGACGCAACAACTGTAGACTCGTTCCGAATCAATTCCAAGATCGTTCGAGCAGACACCGATTAATTCTGAACCGATTCAAGAACGATAAAATCAGTTCCTGGTTCTCAGTAAGAATAGAAAGAACTGCATAGAAACGTCATACGCCGTAGGCTACGTTCATATGTGTTCAAATGGGGGTAAAGAGAAATCCGATGTTGCATCACTGAAGAAGAATGGATCTAATACTTTCTTAACACATGCGCCTGCAACAATTCATTACTGATTCAAGAACGGCGAATGGTTTCTCTTCGTATACTTCTCACTTTGTGGATGACCAAGTTCTGGTAACTCAAATCAAAAAAGCGACATTTAAAGTAGGGATTATCAGTAGATTTGGTAAAAACTACAATATTGAAGTGTGAATACACCTTTACTTGAAGAAGCAAGAGCCTGTGAAGAGCATGCATACTTTGGAACTATGGTTGAGTCTTCTGATCATACAGAATAAGACTTACCTCTAGTGAGAGGCAACATCTTCCACATGTCAGGAGTGGCAAATAAACAAAATCCTGGGATTATATTTATTAACAATGATTAACCAAAAAATATATAAGAAAATAATAACAATGAAATCAACAATACTTCTGGGCAACCAATATGGTCAGGGCTTATACCCGGGGCAAATGGGAAACGATTTCCACAAATAATGGCAGTACTAAGATAAATACCCGTGAATTTAAGGAAGACCAAAATCTCTGAATGGGAAGAGTACAAAGAAGCATGTTAGATGTGCACATTATTTTGAAATTTGGATTCAAATGGATAAAAACACAGCAAAGTGATCTTCTTCGGTTTCAATACAAATCCGTACTCGCCACTTCATCGTTTTTAAATGCGTTGAGGCGTGTCAGAAACATTTTCAGTTACTTCGGTAAGTTCTTGTATTGTGCGTGATGTACTTTTAAAAACTGCATCTTTTAGGCGTGGAAAGGTAAAAGAATCCAAAATAATTAGATCAGGAGGAACAGTGCTTCATGAGCTGTGGCATTATTTTATTGGAAGTATCCATCCATAATTTCATCATCCAACTAGTTTAGAAAAAATTGCAGTAAATTATCATGATATACCTCTGCGTATACCGTTTCATGAAAAAATCCAGTCACCAACCTTTTCAGAATGCAATGGTTTCTATGATATAGTGTAATGGACCACTGGACCATATACGCATGGTTTGTTAATAAAACCGCTAAGGTGGATCCAAGCTTCGTCTGAGGATTTAATTGTACTCTTAGTACGTGGATCAACGGACTTGAGTTCTTGCATAACCTGAATGGAAAAATTTTCGAGATTTTTTTTAAATATGCTTCTGATAGTTTTCCAACGATTCTTGTTTTCTGTTGCGTAAATAGAGCATTGTCTTCTATAAAAGGTTGTTTTATTTTATTTGTTTAGGTATTGGTTAATAAACATGCAGCAACAAGGGAAAGCAATATAGTAGAAAACATTTTTTGAAGTTAATTTCTTTCAAAAAGGCCTTATTAGTGCAATAACAGTAGGTTAGATAAACTTAAAATATTTTTTTTACTAAGACTAGCAACCTATGCGGCAGTTATTAGAAAATTGGACCGGAATCGATAGTGCAACGTTTAACGCGTTTGGATACGTTTTATGGGAACCAGAAAATAACCCCGCGTTCCAGGGTGCGAACACGGAGCTATCGACCATTCGAATAATGTTTTCGCAGCATTCGGCATTCTTCTGAGATGCCTTCTAAGAACCTTAGGTACAATCTACAACAACGAGGACACTCGTTGAAGTTGTTGTTGAACAGTCTTCGTAGTTGTTTTTGGCCACCAAACCATATATATATATGGTACGGCATATATGATCATATACATTACAAAAGGGTCATTTAGGTCTTAAGACCCCAGTTTTTTCAATTGGATGAAAGGTGAATGTTGATGTACAAAGTTTTAATACATCGATATTCCGTTTTTCCCAAAAGAAAAAAAACCTCTTTATATGGTATAAAAATAAAACCAAACTTGAATGGACACTGTTTTGTTATTTGTAAATAATAGTGAGAAATGCCTGTGAATACTTAGTCATCTTCCTACCCAAATAAGGGAAATTTTCTGCATAATTTCCAAATTTAAACGCAAAATTTGATGTGATCAATTACTTCTTTGAATACCTACTACGTTATCAATTGCAAATTTCTACTCGAATGGGTAAAAATGGTGCATTCTGTACGCTGTAACTACAGACAAATTGAACTAGACAACGTCAGTAATTGGAAGCGGCAGTGAACGTACTATTTAGACCAATGCGATTAGGTTGAAGATGGAGCTTCTTTATACTTGGGCTTTAGATTTAGTATTATTAATGATGCAACATATTAAAATTCCAACCCTGTATACTATACATACATTATGTATTATAACGAAGTAGATTTTCTTTATTTTAATTATCTTTTTTAAACCATCGAAAACGGGTCTAGTTTACACTCCCAAATCTACGAGAATCCAAATTTAAAGTTCAAATATGATATTGCAAATTGGCATGTAGTTATAGTATATCTAGCTTTCCACCAATAACAACCACTGCAAAGAAATAAAGTTTATTTTTTTAAAACTATGTTCTACGTATAAATTGGCAATTGCAATCTTTCTTTGCCCGGCATTCATTTCCCTAAACCAACTTTCATGTACTTTATTTTTCCGGCGACCCTTTTGGAATTTTGATTGTAGACGATGGTGGCGGGATGAAAGGTGAACGGACGACATCGAAAACACGACTTTCGCCTCGGTGTCTAGTAATTATACTACGGAAACGGAGAGGAAGGAAATACCCACTCCTCTCCGGAGCTGCAAAAGCAATTTCTCTCCTTTTATTCGAGCCCCCTTTTTATCGGATAGGACGTTGTCGAGAGACTTTCTCCTCCTTTCTTTTTTTTCCTCGGTGAGTGCGCGTCAAGCTTCCCCGTATTTACGGCAAAAAGGTGGTTGTAATAAAGGTAATAAAACTGTCAGGTGAAATAAGCGATGCACGTTGGATATTATAAATAAAGGTCGTTCCACGCTTTTATTTTGGATCTTTATGTCGAAACGTATATGAAAAAAAGATTGGGCGCTATGGGGATCATCTTATGAGACCTTCAATCATTCATATGCTTTCGAATATTACTTTCGCAATGAGTTTCATTCAACAATATATTAAAAGTTATATTTTGTGGCACAAATATTTACTTTCATAATACCTCTTATATTAAGGTGAAGAGGGATATAATTAATTAATTAATTAGTTAATATACTCCTTCTGACTACAAAATATAGACTAATCACTTAGTGGCGACTATAATTTGTATTTATTTCGGCTATTAAACTAGCTTTTATATACTCGAAACATTCCTTCAGTTATGTTTATAAATTATATATATGGTTACGTGATTTTCTACAATTCAGGCAGTATTTTGAATTTTTCGAATTATGTGCCTTTAAATCATTTTTAAAAATTAGATTGAAACATTATGCCGCGTATGTCACTCTACGCATTGCATTGTTTGTATTGTTTAGTTTGAGTTTGAACTATCCATCTGATTAACATGTTACAGTGTATCAATTAATTAGTGATGGAATTGAATAAAATAAGATAGTTGCGTTTTCTCTTTAATTTGTTTCTTTTTAAAAAAAAAAATACCTTTGTGAAATTATTAAATTTTAGTTTACTGGAAACAATTTATTTGAACAAAATATAAAAACAAACAACAGAACTTTAAAAAACATTTTTTCTTTGTTATAAAATTTGTACGGTCGCTTTAAGAGTCAACTGTGATAGAACACCAACGTTATGGTATTGGAATTCACTGAGTTAATGGCCACCGAAATGGCTATTTACTTATTTGAATACAACCTTAGTAAATAATTCGCAGCACGAAGGTATCTCAGTTGCGCGGTTGCGCGGGTCTGGGGTACTACAAAAGTAGTCAAAACAACTAATAAAGAAAAGAATTGATTTCAAATATTAACAAAGTTTTATTGCATTGATGTGAAATTAAGATTTGATGCATAAAATGCATCTAATAATAAAGATTGAATATTAAATTATATCGAATAGTTACAATTTACACTGACCAAAAAATATGAATGAACAATTTAGAGCAAAGGATTAACAAGAAAAGATATGAATATAAATAAAAAACGATACATAGGAAACGATATGCGATTAAATCTGACTAGGCGCGGTTCTTGGAACGATAGCTTCCTTGCCCAAGATAACAATCGGATGTACACTACCGCTCATAATTATTTCGGCACCCTAAATTTGTGATATAAATGATAGAAAAATAAGACAGAATTGTACATAAATGTATTTATTTCGTAGTTTTATGCAATACACGTCAAAAAGAAAGAAACATGTTTACAAAGTTTAAACTTTTGTTTCGCCAATGTGACCTCCTTTGGATTTTATTACTGCAGCGCAAAGGCGCGGCATTCTTGTAATCAGTTTTGCGAGCGTGTCTGGGGTTATTTTCACCCAAGCTGATTGTAGTGCGTTCCACATACTACCAACGGACGTTGGAGCTGATTGACGTGCGTGTCGGTCAAGTTCTTCCCACAGCAGCTCAATTGGATTCAAGTCAGGGCTCTGTGGTGGCCATTCCATAATCTTTAAAACTCCTTCTGTCTCCAAACGCTGCAAATAGTCCTTGCATAGTTTGGACGTGTGTTTTGGGTCATTATCCTGTTAAAAGACAAGATTCTGACCCAAAATTTGTGTTTCTGAAGGTATCGCATGCTGCTGTAAGATATCCCGGTAACCTTCTTTTTTTAATGTACCTTTAATTTTGACGATGTCGCCAACGAGGCCACAAAAGTAGCCCCAAATCATTACAGATTCACCCCCATGCTTCACTGTGGGGATAATACAGTGCTCACTTGCACGTTCGGCCACCGATCGTCTGACAAATGTTCACCTTCGAGATCCGAAAATTTCGAATTTGGGCTCATCTGTCTAAAGCACCTTACTCCAGTCTTCCACAGTCCAATTTCGATGTTCACGGATCCATTGGAGTCGTTTTCGTTTGTTAACTTGCCGCAGCAACGGTTTTTTCATAGCAATTCCCCCATGAAAACCGGCTCGTTGTAGGCGACGTTTCACTGTAGCCACGCTAATCGGATTCTCGCGATGTTCATTAGTTCTGCGGTGATTTTCGGAGCGGTTTTTCGCCTATTTCTCTTGCTGGTGACTACAATTTCGCGATCTTCTGCAACTGTTGTCACGTTTGGCCTTCCACTTCGTGGTTTATTAGAAATACTGCCACTTGCCTTATATTTTTTAATGTTATAATCGACAGTAGCAGGGTGTATTTTTAATTCTCGGGCAATTTGTCTATTAGTTTTGCCACTCTTATGGTAGGCAACTAAAAGCGAACGTGTTTCAATACTTGCATATATCCACTTCGGAGAATAAAGGAGATGGTTACCCTTTACCTCTTATTCTCGGCAGTTGGGATTTTTTTATAGCCAACCGCCGTTTTCTTTAGACGCTGGTCACACGTCAGTCCGTTTTCGTCGCCTAGCCGCTAATAATTTAATATAGATGTGGGGTTGATGATATCATTACCATTTCGCGCTTTTTCCCCAAAATATCGTCGCTGGCGTTATTTCGCTCCAATCATGAGCCCCACAACAAATCAGATGAGCGAAAAGAAAACAATAATTAACAAAAACAAACATTCTATACCACATATGAGTATGGGGACTCTCTAGACAAATTTGCGCTGCTTACATACAGGGATGAATAAAATAATGATACATCCTAAAGATAAATACATTCAGTAAAATATATAAATGAAATCAATTTTATTTAGTAACAATGAATAAATGTAAATTAAAAATTATCATGGACAGGGGTGTTACAACTACTAATAATAATACGAATAATTTAAAAAGAGTCAATTTTCTTTCACAACAACTGATTGAACTTTAAAACAAATACGTTTCCCCGGAAATAAAAAAATAAAAGAAGATACATTTAAATGTAGGTGTTAAATGCATCATCATTGATCGTAGAGAATTCGGAAGAATAAGACCAGCCCCAGACTAGATCAAGTTCGGTAATACGATAATACACATTGGACTTTATGATGTACTTCTCCCGTTAAGTTTAACCTGCCGTAATAGTGCATTTCGACCAGTTTTTCCGTGGTAATGTACCTGAAAAACCGCCAAAAACTGTTATTAGTTTAAAGTTACTCCCGCACATTGTTTGTTCACTAAAACAACAAATGTTTTTTAAATAATGACAAACATGTTTTTTTTAACATGGAAAAACACGTTTTTTTCTTTACATCACTATAATTAATATTATATTAGTAGCGGGATACCTGAACAGTCGTTCAATTTCTGCAACGATTCGTTTAAATCTAGAGAATCTTAACTATTTTTAGAGTCATAATGGCCTCAAGAATTCTTGTAACTTACCTGTGATTGTAATACTTTTCTAGAAACATGAATAATTGTTCCTGTAAGTTTGGATATGGCTCCATCAACCAATTTATTTTAATTTAAAGCTCGTCTTTTCTCTTTAGATTTTGAGTAGTTTTCCAATCCCTAAATGTACCAGGCAATTAATAATTATTGTATTTATTTTAATTAATTTTTACCCTGCATATAACTGCGTGTTTGGATGCTTCTCCTTTACATACTCTGTATACTTACCTACCTTTGTTTTTAAAATAATTGGAGATTTTCGTCGATTCTTTTTAATGCCCAATATCTTAAATACTGTATATGCTGAAGTGCTGACTCAAACTTTGTCGGATTGAGTATTTCATGGATTTTTCAGCAAGACATCGAAAAATTTTACAAGATGGCAATTCAATTAAATGGAACAGCTTGTATATTTTTTCCGGAACCTGACAGAGAAGCTCTTTTAGATTCCTTTAGTAAATTAAATATGATACTGTGCAAGACAAGTAAATACGTAGAATACTGCGGCGAAATACTAAAAAAATCGCTTTCCAATCGCAAACAGACTTGCCTTAACATTTAGAAAAGGTAATTTCAACTCTTCTTTGATTAAAAGTTATAATACTTTTCAACAATTCATGCTTTCAAATAATACATCAACATGCGCTTCTTTAAACTTTAAAACGCTTAAATCAATTCCATCCGTTATCTATTCGAAAGAGATTAATTTTTCGATAAGGGAATTAGAAAGTCCGGTATCGACGCAATCTGCGAATCACTTTTCCGTTTTTTATTGCACCCAATACCCGGAAACCCATCCGCATCCGAGGAAAACAATTTCGTCTGGAAATCAATGACACTATAATCTCTTTTATCTCGTTTCGCTTTTTTTTGCTTTCCCTCTCACCCGACCGTCTGCATTGGCGTATCGCTTCGAAATTGCGATTTTATGCAGATTTTATCGCCTCTCTTTTTATTGGCCATGAACAAGCGAGACGAAAGGACGACAGAGGGAGAGGAAGAAAAGTTGCGCTTTTAATTTGGCGAGTGGGATGCGAAAATTTCGGGTCGCCCAACCTGTTGACTGCACGACATCATTTCTATTCATCCATATATATCCAGATAAGTCCTAAAGCGGGGGGGGACCATTTATGATCGCATTTATTTTCGGGATATCCGATACACGATTTGCATGAGCTTATATATAGTCGCCATGTTAGCAATTTCCATGAACATTTTCGATGTGACTATAACGATAATAGCAGAAATTACTATTATATAACTGTTACAGTTTATGATCAACTCATAATTAATTACTCAACTGGCATTCAAATTGTTAAAATTATTATCATGTATAACCTGGCATGCGTTGACGTTTTCACTTCAGCCAAACTGCAAACAATCCTTTGGTGAAACAACAAGATGAATCAATTTGCTTTAGTTTCTTAATTGGTGCGGTTTTCTGGTTAAATTGCGTATCGTAATCGTAGAGTCGTTAATGTGTAAATACAACCTGTCCCAGGGCTTTGTTACTACCACCTTCTCGATGTACTCCAGACCACCACTCGAGCAGCGTTTGGGTTGCTGGTACCGAAATGGCGACGCATGGTTTTATGGCATCTGAACCTGTACTCAGGTTTCTAGGCATGGTTTCTGTCTCGGCAGTAGATAGTGTTGTTATCGACCAAAACATGCTAACAAATGCTATTCTGTTACGCTCAAACAATAGTCAAATATTTGAGGATATGAAGACAATTTAGTAATAATAATAATAAATCGAAGAGAATTGAAAAATTGGTGTTGCTTTTTATGTAAACAGTTTCGTAAGCGTCTAATTCAAGATGTCCCTTTATCTGCTTTCAAATACAAACAATTTTTATTTTTGAGACCCTTAGTAGTTGTTCACATTTAGTAGAAAACACTCTCAACAGGTTTATGAATCACAATTCAGGAAATCATCTTATAAAAACCTGTGCAGCCATGCTCCGGTGATACAGAGTGACGTCTAGCTCGCTGAACAAGACTAATGGCAGAGATAAGCAAACACAAAGTTGGCCTGTAAGGATGTGACTGGTCAAGTGGTAAAAAACCTCTGATTTTGCTCTGCATTAACCAGCCGTTTCGCGGATAAGCAATTTCAGAGCTATCCGGATTCCGGTAGGGTCCGAACAAATTGCATAAAGCTGTTGACCCAGTGAATTTCGCTTAGTTTAACGGTTCGATTATCGATTGTATCGCGCCTTTACGGCGGCTCTCATGCACGATATACGAGGCCCGAACATTGATTCTACGTTTAATTTAATTTAGTAGCAGCGGGATTCACAAACCACAATCGCCCAAAAGCCGCAATTAGCTAGAGAGTAATTTAAAAAAGCAACGTTAAATTCTAAATATCTAGTTCAATGATTGTTATGAACATATAATAAAAATTTGTACGAGAGGAACAAATAATAATAGCAAATAATTCTACAGAAAATTCGATTTTGAACGTTATAGAATTCTTGGTACTGAACAATAACATATTTTACATTAAGATTGAAGTAGTGGATCTGTGGAGTATATGGTTATAACCTCTTTCCAGAGTGACCATCGTGATCATCCGTTGGCATAGCCTTCGCTTCGCTGGGAAATTTTGTATTCCTAAACGGATGAAACTTCATCCTTTGTGAAGGGAAATACACCGCTACGGAGTTAATTACATCCGTCAAAAGGGATTTTACTCTGCCTGTAGGATAATTTCCTCCGTGACAGATGGAATTGCCATCGCTAAGGAGGAGCTTAACACCTTAATGGAGTTATATTGTACCTTTTTCAGAACTTACATTCTCCACTCTGCAGATGAAGAATGTTTACTTAATAACTAAAAGTAAAATTCGCAATCATGAGTAATTAGATAAGAGCGGGCTACTGTAACAACCTTCTTCACTTTTTCGGACGGGCTAGATTTTTGGTTTTTCTACTGTGTTTGAAATGCATCGCTTTGATGACTTAAGGACGTTCCTTTTGCCTAAGCGTTTAATATTAAAAGTTATTTTTTCTAACAGATAAAGCAACATCCTGATGCGCGATGCATTTTTCAGACATCCATAAAGATTGTGTAAAATTAGTTTATAATCATGCAATAGTACGCCGTACAAAAACGAAAAAATAAATCTGGTATGTTTGAGGTACTAGTGAAATGTCGTTAGTAGTAGACGTCGTTTTTTTGCAAGTAATCAAAAAGCAATCTTTCCCAGATCTATCAGAGGAGCACGCAAGATATATTCGCAGTATACCGGAAACGATCAATCGGCGGAAGGACCGCTTTACAACACTCAGGGCGCTTAATTCATTTCATCCCTCGCAAGCCGATCTATAAATTGATGAACGATGTTTGAACAACGTATTGAAACGCTTTGATCAATTAATTAACTCTGATTCGGCTGGCGGTATTATTTGTTCTTTCTTGTAATAAGAAAGATTACGTGTCAGGAGCGGTATCTTATGCAATATATTTCCGATAATATTTCATCATGTTTCGTATAGTCTTTGCTTTCAATTTATCGTGAATAATACATGTATGTATCGCTATTAAATCCTCTTTATTCTTAAAATAATTTATTCTACTTATATTTTAATTGAACTTATTAATATATAACGTTACTGTTTGTACGTGTAACGTGTGTTGCTATAAATGTTACTAAATTGGATTATGACGCATGTATCTGATTAGTATGCAAATAGGAAAATTGACGCTTAAAGCTTCAATGAATTGAAGTATTCATAGCGTTTTCAAATATTTAAAAAATTGAATTATAGTTCGCTGTTGAATTAAATGCCAAGTTTTTTCAATATTTCCTTTACCTACTTTATTCAGTTTTAATTCTTTAAATTTGTGAAATGCTGGTGTATCTTTAAATGTCGCTACCTCACAGTAAATCTTCAGGAATGAATGAAGCTCACTATAAGCAGATGCAGGGAAAAGCTGCGAAATGTGTACCCAACTTTTTGTGTTTCGAGGATGCGACCGAATTTGGTCTTCGGTTAAAGATGAGGATCCTCGAAACACCTTTCTCGGATTAATCAAACTTGTGAGGCGCGGAGTGTGCCAATACTTTTATGATGTTCGCCATACTACCCCAAAGCCCTTGCAATCATTATTTATAACTTTTCTATGATCCTTTCTAAATTAAAAAAAATGTTACGTATGACAATATTACAGGGCAGCAATTCAATTTAGGTAATTGGTATATTCTATCGAATAATACTAACGAGTTACAAGATATTGGAGTTTGTACAAATTAGATCTCATTTAATATCTTTGAAATAGAAATTTGCTTAAACTTGCCATTTAGAATGGAATTTAATATACAAAATAAACAAAAAAAATTAAAAAGTCAAACGAAAGAAACAAAAATTGAAAGTTTGTTATGCAGCCTTCTATTCCTTGGAAGTCATATGTAGGTTAAATGAGTCCGCGTGTTTTTAAGTGCTTTTATAGCCGATCTGTCGGCAGAGAGCGGTCATCTCCTAGATGTCGTTTATAATCTTGCCTCTCATTTCACACGCAGTTCATTTGTTATAGCATTAGAGGTGACTGCGTTTAAGTACGTTGTTATTACATTAATTGTATCTTTGGCATCGAACCAATGAAAATAATAAAACAAAATATTTCGCACTAAAATCAGTAGACGATGTGTCGGCAAATGTGAAAGGAGTCAAGTTGATATAGGTGCCGTGTCATTATCGTGTCGGTGCTGTTGTGGGCAAATGTGAAAACATCCTCTATAATCTATTTGTTTGCGGTATGCTCCTCTTTACCAAAGTGACGCTAGAGCTTTTAAGCTTTCTTAACACTTAGTGACAGATTAACACTTTGTGTCTGAGTTTTTATTATATTTGTCAATGCTTTTGTATGGGACATATCACATGTTCTCGAAGATTCTTTCAATTATTCAGGCTACTTTGGTAGTTACCCATTGACCAGGCGCGCCAGCAGTGGATTGGAGTACTTGCTCGTTCTTTCCAATCCCAATGGTCAATGTAAAGATTTTTGCGCACCTGGATTTGATCCTTATCTCAGTTGTCGCTACTTGTTTTTGAGACCAAGACAATGATGGGTACACAGTGTCTTTTTTAAATACCTAGGTTGATGTTGATAAGGCCAGACAATATTTCCGCCGTAGTTCAGAGTACTGCTGATCAGGATGTTCCTGTATTGGGTCGCTGGAACAAGAGTCTTAATGAATGTATTCCATGATGTAGAAAATCCTTAGATCGTTGTGAAAGTACTCGGTTCTGGTTTACCTGAAGTTTGGCAATGTGGCGCTTAGTAGTGGTTACTTAGATTGCTGACGCGTAAGTTGAAGTGGAATGAATCACCGAAAAGTAGAAATGGATCTTGCAATAATTTTGTCTAGAGGTCATTTTGGAATTGGACACTCAAATAAAATAAATCAAGAAGTGTTGGCAGTAATGCTAAGAATTTTATTTTGAAGGACCTCCGCTGAGCTGTTACCTATGAGAAAGCCCCAAAGGTTCATATTCGTTTTAAAATTTTAATAATTTGGTTACAAAATCGAGCAAGGAATTTGTTGTCAATAAAACCACGCGGTTATTCAGGTGGAATATGTTGCTCTAACGTGTCGATATTTGTTAGCCGCTGGTCCAAGGAAAGACTTCGGTATCTTGCACAAGTGTTCAACAGAATGTCCAGCCACTCCAACTCGAGCCTTTCAGGAGGTGGTTTCCTTCTCCTTGTAGATCTCATAGGAATAGTCTTGTTGGCATTCGTCGAAAGCTTCCATCTCGGTAGCACCCTACCAGTCTATTCGATGCTCTCCGTAATCGTCTCACCATGCTGTGAGATGTGATCGACAAAATCCACATCATTTCACAAGAGTCCAGCATTTGGAAGATAATAACGGTCACCTTCGGCAAGGGTTCTGTGAACGGTATTTAAATCACGATCTGAACATCCAAGATTTCACTCTATAGACAGATGATTGTTTATTGATCCAAGATAGTTTCAATATTCATAATCAATATCACTACGAGAATCCACATTTGGTGGTATCTGAAAATCGCCAACGTCGCTTTAGTTCAAATATTTTGGGTGGTTTACTGGGTGAACGATTGCTAAGCTTATGTAAAAACAACTGTTGCAATTATTTTTCATTCCACAGTGCATTCTCTTCGTATGAGGCGTTTTGAAAGCGTTACTTTGCCAAACACCAGCGGCGGCTGTTAGTGAACTGGAGAACCGTGTATTTTAAGCGACCCAACAAGCTACAACAAGGTGCGATGAAGCATGTTTAGCTGCTACCGGAAGATAAATGTTATAAAGTGTTTTGTGTTATAAATTTTAGATTAAAAAATAGCAGAGGAAGATTCGTTTTGGTGTTTGATGCTTAATGTCATCGCCGTATGGGCGAATTTCGTAACACTCTGTATACATATCTGGGTCCAAGAAAGAAATGGATCAGAATAGAAAATTTTACGTGTATCAATTATTTGTGTCCTCTGCATTTGCAAAAATTGTTTCTTCCGATGTGTATTATTTTCCCTTCAGACATTTTCGACTATAATGAACTTCACAAGCTTAGTTTGTAAGGACTAAGAGAGATAAATATCGCCTCACTTCAATTTGGTAAAAACAATACAGCAAATGTATTGTAGAAAAATGTAATGTAGAAAATGTTCATTAAAATCTATTTCTCTCAAAATAGTAGGAAATTAGTACAGCGAAGCTTGAGCAATATTTATGTCGAATAACGTGAGGATTTCCTAATTAACGGAATAAGATTACTGAAAATGTGCTAGTGTAACTTTCCAAGTTTTTTTTTTTTTAATACGTTGAAATTAGATTTTGTACGACCTTTATACAGAGGCTGAACCTCTTGTATAAACATTATCGTTTAGCTTAAGGAGACCATAATAGTTTGATTCACTGGTACAAGGTATGACATTTAATCCCGATAGCTAATAAATATTTATCAATACATCTATACTACGATAGCTTACAATCCCTTTAGGGACATTTAGTTCGAAGATCTCGGTATCCATGTTTATCTCATCCAGTTCGTTTGGTTCAGCGTTCCCACCGAAATGGCATCGCCGTTCTCTATGTTCTTGTTATCTGCTTCAGGTAATCCTTTCGGGTTTACTTTCAACATTCGATACGCCTGTTACTCGGTTATTTCGGTACGAAAAACATTTCGTGTGTTCCATACGAGATAGACAAAGGCTAATAGTGGTGAAATTCTACGAAAATATTTATTCTGTCGATTGCAATGTGGAGGCGAGTTACTCTATATTTTAATCAAATTATATTGTAAAACGATTATCATTTTAGCCATTGTTCGCGCTAATTAAATTTTTGGCATTCGATGCATTTAAATAGAGATCGTGTAAAATAAATAGCGGAATTTGGACGAACGAAGTGAATATGGTGTGTGTAGTTTGAACCGAGCATGTCGATGATTATAAATGTTCAAATAGACTAGCAGGACTAGTTTGAAATTTATATGTGTATAATTAGAAAATCATTGTTTAAATTGACTATTTACACCTCACGAAGGCCCTAAATTGTAGATGAATATTTATTTAAATAGAATTAGCTCAAACATGTCAATTTGTAAGGCTTTCTTAGATTTTTATGTTACTTCGTGACATTTTAAAATTATAAAAAAAATGGTGATCCTATGGGAGATATTTTTATATTTATCTAAACGATCAACTACATAATAATCAGTGCAGTGGATGGCCTTTGAACGAGGAGGGACGCGATTGTAAAGAATATGATAAAAATATCACCTTTAGGTTGAGCTTTGTTGACAAATTATTAAAAAATATGCGTACGGCACTGGTAAGCATAGCAGTGAATATAATGTGCTGAAGGATATTTATTTTTTAATGTGTGCCTGAACGCCGCCCGCCTTAATTCGTTTAAATCCACAAAAGTGGATATAAATTCTGCAATTAAAGATTTGTCTAAATAGAATCACCATCTGATACCAATCTGTTTTATCTATAGTTTCGTCATACAATAAATCGAAATTTTTAATTTGACTTGATATTTCTATCCTGCAAACAGCAAGCATAAACTCAAAAATTTTATTTTGCATTGTATTTGAAAACACTAACATTACTTAAAGAAGTATCATTTAAATGTTCTTGAATAGCAGAAAAATCAAATAATCCACTAAATATACCACGAAATTAAGAACTCCAACAAGCTACAGTAAGGTGCGCTGAAGCATGTTTAGCTGCTACCTTGAGATAAATGTTATAAAGTGTTTTGTGTTATAAATTTTAGATTAAAAAATAGCAGAGGAAGATTCGTTTTAGTGTTCGATGCTTAATGTCATCGCCGTATGGGTTAATTTCGTAACACTCTGTATACATATCTGGGTCCAAGAAAGAAATGTATTAGAATAGAAAATTTTACGTGTATCAATTATTCGTGTCCTCTGCATTTGCAAAAATTGTTTCTTCCGACGTATATTATTTTCTTTGACTTGATATTTCTATCCTGCAAACAGCAAGCATAAACTCTAAAATTTTAGTTTGCATTGTATTTGAAAACACTAACATTACTTAAAGAGGTATCATTTAAATGTTCTTGAATAGCAGAAAAACCAAATAATCCACTAAATATACCACGAAATTAAGAACTCCAGTTCAAAAGTGGAACAAAATTTAGTACAACATATTAAACGCTTTAATGTACCGGGCGGTCGGAAACAACCGGAACATTGTGGTTCCAGAATTAATGATTGATTAAATTTGAGTTTTTACAACTGGCTAGACTGTAATTGGTTGTTTGTTCCGGTCATACCGCAACTATAGCAACCAGGGCTGCATCTCAAATATTTCATTTCAACATATTGTACGTTGAAAGTATGAGGTATAAGGTATAAGGTCACAATGTTGACCACGCAATAAATAGGCAGCCGTGGGATATCTAAACTGTATTTTCGTAATAATCATGTAATAATATAAATGTCAATAATTCTATTTGGGAATTCAATTGAGTTTTTTAAAGGATATTTCAGGGAGGGCCCGCGGCCTTGCAGGTTTATGGATCCACCGTTGTTAATCAATCGAACCACAATTTGTGTGAAGGAAAGTCATGAAATTATTTTGCCTGTGCAAGGTTTTGTCACGTCAGAAGACAAGATGGGCAAACGTCACGCAAGAATTAGCTATATAAATTGCTCGGATTTTCATTTCAACAAATTCCTGGTCGGCAAGTCTGTTACTTCACACGGACGACTGATGCTGAACAAAGTTTTCAGAAAGTATACTGCCGTCGATCAGTCTTCTCGATCCAACGAGGAATATCTTTCGAGTCCGGGGAAGTATACCACCGTCGGTCTGTCGTCTCGGATCGACGCGATTTTCCGCGTTTGAGGAAGATATTACTGCCGGTCTGCCTTCGCTGGCCAATGTAGAATAGTCCTAACATGTATAAAAATATGTTCCATGACGCTGTTGAGTTTCTTGTTAGTGAACTAAATACAATTGTAATCTTGATTTCTCACGTTGTAAGTATTACGCCGAATTAGAAATCATTTGAGCTTATCGTTTTGCTCTAAAAAGTTGTTGTTTTCATATGTTTGTTTAGTATAATTTTAACCTCGCGAATAAGATTGTTTTATTTTTTTTATGTTACTGAATTTGTTTATTTTCAATAACCTGATTTATTTGATGAACTCTGGATGAGTCAGCCACCTACGATAGATGTTGATGGACGCAGCGCTCAAGACCGTAATAAATCACTATTTTCACTAAGTTCGCCATCATAATTAATTCAACTCATGCGCTCTAGCTTACCGATCGCTTCTTATTGCAATAATGCAAACTTTCCGCTAGCTTTTGCTAAGAGAATGTGTTAAGAATAAAATAAGGAATCGATTAATAAGTAGTTTATTGTCATTTATTATGGAAATTCATAGTGAATCTAAAACAAGGGAAAGAAGTGAAGTTACTTCTTCGCATTTTCTGAGTGGTGAAGTTATGAAAGCAATCTAGAGAGAGCGCACGCCGCAAAGTACTCAAAAAGAAAAATGTGTAATGGCTGTTTGGAGGATTAAACTAAATAGTATTATTTGACGAACGTTGATACGCATTAGTTGCTGTTTTAGAAATGACATTGATGCATGCTATAAAAGGCCTTCGATCACATAGTGCAAGTCCACACCAAACACACACCGATAAACAAAACACACTCCGAAAAAAAAAGAAGCACAAACTAGTCGGATCAATCTGTAAAAACGAAATAGAAACTGCAATACACATCAAAAGGATAAGTTTTCAAAACACGTCTACACGCTGTTAAAACTAAATTAATGAAACCAAACAGACAGAATTCGCAAAAGCTCAAATTAGAAACCTTTTGATCCTTACAGGTCCGAAGAAAACTGTTCAAAACGGATTTTGTTTGTGTTTTATTTTTCAGTTGTTTTTAAAAAGTTTACGAACAACTGTTTCAGCAAACTTGCCGACATTTACCACATGGCTGAGTTGACCAAATGTTCGTTTGGTATGTACCTGGAATAACATAGACGCAATCTCATGGCGATTATCAACGAAACCACAGATATAACTTACAACAATTTTTCCCCTGAACTCTGTAGAAACAAAAAAGCAAAACAGGTATTTTTTGTTTGTACGACATAAAATGATACTGAACATTCTTAACAACTTTCAACCGGTATTGTACAAGAACATATCATTGTTGTTCAAAATGCGCTTGCGAAGTTCAGTGTAGCCCACAACTTCCGAACATCACAAAAAAATGTGTATGTCCTGAATTCTGCTAGAATAGAATAGAATAACAAGGATTCCATGTAAAGTAAGTTGCTATGTACAAAAGAAAAATTAAATGGCCTAAGGGCAACCGCTGTTGTGAAACCTCGACCAATTCTCATGACGGAGCCAAGCATCTTGTAAGAGACTATACTCTCAATGTTTACATAGAAAATTAGGTTACTATCTAAAGCAGTCCTCAAATTTGTTATTATTAGCGTGTTTCATGGGGAATCTAACCTGCCAGTTGCTGCTTGACTTAATCGTATCTGCAGCTTTCAACTAAATCGAAAATACGTTTCTTCTATTTTATTGTTTATCTCAAAAAACAAAAAGCACCAAATCCCAAATTTGCACTTGTACGTCAAAGCACGGGCGCCGTTAATTTCTGTAGATGCGGCGCGCGGCTTTGATCTCACTGTTAGGTAGCTAGCGTGTAAGGTGGTGTACGTATGTAGAGCGCTAAGAATAAATCATCGTGCGCGCGTAGACGGGGTTGAATTTTAGAGGTACAACGAGCCAAGGATGCAAATCTCCCGGGGATTTTCACGTTCCGTTCTCGATCATTATTTATTGTTTATTGTTTACTGTGAATCATCGTACGCATGCCTCTACGTATTGAAAGCACAATCCTTTCGTAATTCACGTCTCGCGTACATCTTCTGCCACATCGATATACGCTGATCTATGAGTGTGCTATTTCGACATCTCTGTTTCGTATTTACGAGAACACGACGTTAGTATTAAGCCGAATTCTTGTTTTCGGCACTAAATATCTTGAATATTGGAATGTATAGGAGTATTGACAATCTTTGGAAGGTTAGAAATACTATTCGTTCGTTTTCCTTGAGAATGGTGGCAATAATCATGTGTAAGGATCAAATTGGTTCTGCGTAGTCAATTGAGTTACTAGAGTCGTGTCGATATTAAAATGATTAACGTGATACAAAATTGCCAACTTCAAATCAGCAAAGATATTGTAATTTGAATAAAAAATGCTCATTTAAATATAACCTTTACTATGCTTTATTGCTGTATTGATTAACTTTGTGATATTTCTATGAATAATCGAAGAAGCTCGTGGTCAATTATTTCAGATTAAGGGGAGCGGGGGCTCCTCTAGCTACGCCCATGATTAATAGTTATTTTAAGTAACCAAGCAGGTTAAGTCATTACTTGTATTTTCAACTAAGCAAAAAATCAATCCATATAAAGTATGTTTTGATAGTGGCAGGGGGTCGAAGTCACGCTTAGTAAGCTCCTGCTGCATCAATCAGTGGCGGTGCGTGATCTTTTAACGAGGGAGGGCGTGATTGTAAAAATTGGCTACCATCGTAATCTCTCTAAGAGCCAATTCAAAAGAACAATAAAATCCAATACAAAGCGTTAAATGTTTTAAAATACCAGCCGGTCGAAAACAACGGGAACACTGTGGCTGAAAGCTACACTGCGAGACTGCCACATTTGTACTGTTACATAGTAACTGATGAATGGATTAAGTTTTCACTAATCTCAAAAAGCATTGCTAATTTTCGTTTGTAAAGTTATGTATTTCGAATTAAGAAAGCTACTTGTTTATTGAACCTGGATAATATTACTGCTAATGTTGTCTTCTGGTCTTTCGGATGCGACTGAGTTAGTATTACTTTAATACCTTTTCTAACTTTCTCGTTATAGTCGAAAATATGTTGTCTTCAAACAAAACTGCGTTCTATCAGAATACTTGTTTTTTCAAGAAAAGCAAATGCCGTACTGGCCACGAGATTCTTCATGTTTCTTTATTTTGGAGGTTAAATAATGAAGACCTCTCACACTAGGTTTAGCCTAACTGAAATCTGATGATCCAAACGCAGTATTGTAGAACAACACTCACGGAAATAAATTCGGAAAAGTTTCCATAGAAAATCGTCGTGCGTATGTTCTGTTTTCAGCTCTCTTTTCTATTATTTGTTCCAATTTTCTACCTAATTCTTTTATTTTAATTTTTTCTTCAAGAGGAAAGAAGACTTCAAAATTATTAAATTATAAATATTAAATATAAATATAAATATAAATATAAATATAAATATAAATATAAAT
>LR737390.1:5134607-5227585 GCA_902655005.2 Marronus borbonicus
AATATAAATATAAATATAAATATAAATATAAATATAAATATAAATATTAAATTATTAAATTAAAATGCCAAAATAAATTATTTCATTTAATATCGACCACTGAATAAACAAGAATCCGAGGAACATTTAAACAGTATTTTTGCAATAATTACGATAATGAATTGTTACGATGAATAATTTTGTTTATATATCAAGGAGAGCCTGCGGTCTTGTTGCCTTATGGTCCCTGGTCTCTGGCATCGAGTTTAGTGTATTTCGATAGCTCCTTAGAAATGCCTACATGTATCCATAGTTTTTATAAACATCTGATAGGAAATAATTAACAAGATACGCAGAAACCTCCGATTTTCAGTCCCCGATTGCACCTTCCACAACCGAACAAAATTACGTATTTTATGGTACTTTAAGATCTAGATACCACCCAGGTTCCGTTACATTCTGAAAGTTCAGGTTGGGTACCTATTTATTCTTTACTTTCTATTTATTATATACATCCATTGCAATTAAAACTGCACCACCGCTAAATTGTTGGAGTAATTCGTTAACATTTTATAAATGTATTTCTGAAGGTCAACTTAAACGATTGTTTTTGCAGGAACATCTATTACAATCTGATAATTGCAATCCAGACGTACAAAAATGATTGAAAAAATGCTTTAAACAATCACGATGCTTCGCAGACGAGTACGCGTACCTTATAAATAATTAACCCCTTCGGATGTTGCTGGGATTGTTCGGCTACTTAAACGCGGTGTTTGTTGCGGTTACCTTTAACACCTGAGCATAGATGTATGTTTATGTATTGATACCAATAAACATTATTTTGCAAAAAATTTTTGGTGGTGCATTTTTAATTGCAGCCAGTGTATAAATTAAAAACCTTTTCTGTATATTTCATGCTGCGTTTAAAAGTCCTACGCGCTATGAAATTTATTATTACACGTATAGAATAGCGGATCATTAACACCACGTGTTTAATCTCAATTAAAAAGGGCATGTGGTTTTAAGTACCCTATAAAAGAATTGTAATTTATAGGTATAAGTTTTGCATTAAATGTTCACGTCTTGCACATAAATCATACATTATAATTAATTAACACCTTGAACACGGGATATTGTAGATAAATAGAATGAAATAATGCTAAATAGCTTCCTTATGGTAATGATGGAATCATCTATGTCGTTTCGCTTGTGAGACGACAGCGATTTAAGATGCTCTCGGAACCACACTGATGACGCCGGGTAGAAACAAGTCCGTGGGTGGTGTATTTTCTTGCGCTGCGTTTACTATAAATGATTTCAATAATACCAATGAGGATGGTTATTATTTCTAAGCATTTGATGACGTGTTCAGAATGAAACAAATTTATTATTGGTAAGGTTTCCTAAAAAATCCACATTCCAAGATGAGCTAAAACCGAGTAAGGTTCAAGTTTGCGTCCTGTATTGATTTTTTTGCTATTGTCAAAAATCTCACTGGATCGATTTTATATCTGGTTTTTAGTAGTCTAACAATTTTGATTGCATACATATACATAAGTAGTAAGAGTAGTACATTAAATATATTAAATTGATGTGATATGATTCCAGCTGGACGACAATCGCGATGAAGTCCATTATCAAGATATAATTCCGTCTCTTTTCTATGAATATTTCTCGGTTTGTTTCGACTACTAGGAGTTTTCATTAAATTTCCTCTGCTGAAGTTTCCGCATCGCGGTGCGTGAAATTCTTTACGACTAAGCTTATATATTTTCAACGGGAAGTTTTTACGTCTAACGCTTATTACCTCACATAATATATTCTTCGCTTTTATAATTTAAAACCCATCATAACGGCCTGAATTTTAACCAGAACGGTCGAAATACGAGCCCATTTCACGAGAAGGATTTCCCCGTTTCTTCAATTATTATTTATTGTTTATGGTCCTGACGGTAGATGGGGTTGAGATGGCCGGGTCGACGGCCATGCGTCCTCGGAATATAAAAACGGCGCGAAGTAGGGTGGGGCGATTTTTGCATTTAAATGCCGCTATGCGTCGCGATAAAAGCCTAAAGGTGGTAGTCAAAGCTACGAGCCACCCTATGTTCGACCGCACAGCAGCTTTTAGCGTTTAGAGCGGCATAAGCGCGATCGTAAATTACGCGAAATGTCTCCTCCTGTACCGAAAATGCAGTGTATAAATTTCGGGACAATTTCTGGTTAACAGGGCCAAAATTTACTCTTTAACAGCTTGTCGGAATCGTCATAATATAATGATTTATCCGGGAGCATAGCGGAGGTTAATAAAGTTTCAAATAGGTGTAATTGCAGATAAAAGTAAGGTCATAAATATTGATGTAAGTACTTCAATAAGAAGACCTTGGAAATTTACAGCGCCCTCTTAAGGTAAATTGAGGGCACTTTAGGATATATGGGGCCTTTTTGAAAAAAATTTTGGGTCGGTATTAATAGAAATGCATAATATTTTAGTTAATATAGTTTGAAAATTTACAACATCTTAAACAGAAATTGTATTAAAATATTAGAATTCTGTCTAGAATTAGTAGGAAATACATTTTGGTAACAAAAAAATTGAAGAAAGAAGCGCTAGTTTATATAGTTTGTACCGGAAACCTGGAACAATATACAGTGCGGTCTCGATAACGTGAACGTCCCATAACGTGAACATCCCTAAACGTGAACAGCCAAATTGATATGCGTATTCCAAAACGTGAATGTCAAGAACACTTTGCCTCTATAACGTGAACATAAATGAAATTTCGTCGTGTTTCTTGTGTCGGTAACTTTAGCTTTTTGTATTAGGCCGCCAACTATGCGGCGATCCTTTTGTCGGTAAATTACCTTTGTATGTATTAGCCCGCCATTACATCGGAAGAAATATTGTGTACATATTCAGCGTTAGTCGGTGTTTATGCGCCAACCGATACGCAAGCATGATGGCTACTAAGAAGGTGAACTATTTAACATTAGAGAAAAAAGCCCAACTCTTATCCGATGTTAGTAAAGGTTTCGGAGTTACCTGTTTATCAAAAAAGTATGGAATAGCGAAATCTACAGTGTGTGCGATTAAGAACAAAAAGGCCCAGATTACTTCAACAGTTGCCATGACATTTTCTGGAGCGTCTAAACGAAAATCTCTTAGACCCTCAGAGTACCCGAAAATGGAAAAGGCCTTATACAGATGGTTTTTACGACAACGAGAGAGGAATGCCCCAATAAGTGGTACAATTTTGAAAGAGAAAGCCAAATATTTTCATAGAGAATTGTATGGAGATCAGTCTACTTTTTCTGCTAGCTCAGGGTGGCTACAAAAATTTAAGAAAAGATTTGGCATACGATTTTTGACAATAACTGGCGAAAAACTATCTTCTCAACCAGAGCTGGTTTCGCCATTTTTACAAAAACTTGCAGCAAAAATTAAGGACTTAAACTTAGACTACAATCAGGTCTACAACGCTGATGAAACTGGCTTGTACTGGAAACTTTTGCCAGGAAAGACCTACGTATCCGCTGCAGAAAAAACTGCCCCGGGAAGAAAAACAGCCAAAGAAAGAATTACGTTTCTAGCATGTACAAATGCGACTGGTTTGCATAAATTGACTCCTTTGGTAATAGGAAAAGCTAAAAATCCGCGAAGTTTTAAGAATTCTTACATTCCTGTACATTACAAACACTCACAGTCTGCATGGATGACAGCCGGAATTTTTAAGGAATGGTTCAATGAAATGTTTGCTCCTGAGGTGAGTTTATTACATTATGCGTGCCATAAGTTTTAAAAACTAAAACTTTGAATTGTAATAATTTTAGGTGAGAAAGTTTCTTAGAAAGCAAGGTCTACCAGAGAAAGCACTTCTTTTGTTGGATAATGCCCCTAGTCATCCCCCGGAAGAGCAACTTTTATCTGATGATGGTCTAATTCATGTTATGTATATGCCTCCCAATGTTACACCTTTAATTCAACCTATGGACCAAAACGTAATAAGGTTGGCCAAACTACATTATCGTTCTATGTTTTTGGCAATGGTTGTAGCTAATAAATCAAATGATATTAATGTCGTTATCAAGCAGTACAACCTTCGGGATGCAATTTTAAACTTATCACGAGCATGGAATAAACTAGAACCACCAATAATTAAAATGTGTTGGAAAAATATTTTGGAAAGCCAGCACGAGGACGATCCCGAAGATAACATACCCCTGGCAACACTTCGTCAAGAATTGTTAAATCTGAATAGCGTTGTAGAGACTAACCTTAATTTGCTAAAGGAAATTGATTCAATGCACGACTTCCACTCTGCGGATATCGAAGAATGGAATAAAGACAACATCGACGAACGTGATGAAAATTGTACTACAATAGATCATTCTGATGATTCTGTAATCGAATGTGTCACAGATCAGAATGAAGGATTGTCTAAGGATATATACAAAATCAGCCACGTAGAAGCAATTCGTATATTTAACAGAGGTTTGGAATGGGCTGAGCAAAATAATGCCGACATCGAGGATATCCAGTCCCTACAAAAATTACGTGAACATGCTACTATACTTTCAACTAGACAACGTTTGCGTCAAACAAAATTAGATTACTTTCTAAAGAAGAATAAATTAGACTTGTTTATTTGATGTGTTCCTTTTTTAAATAAAGTATGTTTTAAGCGAAACACACATTTAAGTTAGTTTTAATGCCACCTTTGTTTGTGATTGACTTTATCCAGTAACATGAACTTCTCGAATATATGAACACGGTCGTCTATAATTAGTTCACGTTATCGAGACTGCACTGTATAGTCAAACTTGGATAATTCGAACTTTTTGCCCTGTCCCTAAAATTCCGCATTGAAATGTTGTCTATAATTCAAATTTAATTTTGGATGAATCCAACTTTTCGTTAGATTGCTTTTATAATATTACGCTAGAAATAGTTCACAGGAATTTTCAACTGATATACACAACATTATTTTAACAATTTGCTACATGTTATTTTATTTTATTGAATAACATCATCAAAAAAGAAAGCGAACTCAAAACAATCGACTCGTTTGTAGCACGCTGAATTCTTTTTGTGGACACCTTTAACACCTGTAAAACTTATTTGAATCAAGATATAAATACATATTGTCGTTAATTCGCTTCACCACTTCGTAAAGCCCGTCCCACGATCGTTGCAGTTTAGGTGAGAGCCCTTGACGTCGCTGAGGGTTGAACAGCCACACCAGTTCTTCTTCTTGCTTAGACTTAGACTTAACCGCTTCAATCTTCCTTGGGTCAACGGACGCTCCATCCTCTGGTTCCTACATGGAAGCGTGGGTTCGAACCCCACACCTGACACCAATTGTAACGTTTTTCTGCCTTTAAAAACGTTGTCGTGGCTCAAAGACAAACAACTCAGGCGATATATTCAATATAAAATGGATTTATTCTTTATTTAACGTCTGTCAACATTAATAATAATAAAATCATTGTCAAACTTTTAAAAATAGCAAACTAGATAAATGAAATCCAACACTATTTACTACCGTACGTAACAATATGTATATGTGATGGCGTTGTTTCGGGTTCTACTCCGCGAGTGTGACCTTTCGATAAAATTGCATTTACCATCTTCAGGCATTGATTACTCTCTTCCAAGCTTCGTCATACGAAAAATTTTTATTTAATAGAAAAAAAGAAAAGCGATTGATTTTACCCGTACCGACTATATCCCTCTGTTTCGTGGATTTTAAGTGTCGTCTGCGTAGCTTGTGTGTCTCTTATTATGGCATCGTCGAGGGGTAAAACTCCTTACAAGCTCAAAAAGTAGCGGCGATTAGAGAAGTGGTAAAAGGACTTAAAAAGAAATCTGAAATAGCTAAATAATTTGGAATCCCACACAACACTTTATCGGCCTATTTGAAAAATAAATATAAGATTTTGAGAAGCAAACGTGAGAATAAAACAAAGGATAGAAAAAGAACGAAAGGAACTGACAACTCAAATATGGACGAGTGAGACCTTATTAACTCGCTAAGCAATCGTTTAATGACTTCTGGAATAAATACAATCCGAACTGGAAGCTACCATTCCGGAGAACGTTAGAGAACCATATGTAACGACATTGAAAACATGATCAAAGCTATAGTGGAAAATAAACAGCTGCGATTATGTGTCGACGAAACGACAAATCGAAAAAAAAAACATTCTATTTCCAAACATTATAGTGCACGTTCTAGATCCTGTTAAACCGATATTTCCCATTTTATTAGCCAGCAAAAGTTTAGAAAAGTGTACTGGCGAAGCAATTATGAAGGTAGTGCTGGATGTGCTATAAAATTTCTTTCAACTGACCAATTGTTGATGTTTGTGAGCGATGGTGCAGCGGTAATGTGTTGTGTCTCTTAGAGACACGTGTGGGGGACTTTTGCATGTGGCGTGTAATGTTCATGCTTTACACCTTGTATCACTAAGTATTCGATAATGTTATCCAGAGGTGGATGTATTAATTTGAAGTACCAAAAAAGTGCTTTTGAAATCTCCGAATTCGAGAATTCCACATACGGTGGTCCGGGGTTTCTGAGCCACCAGAGCAAATTCTCACACGTTGGGGTTGCTATTATTTCTATTATTGCTGTTTCCAACAAATAAAATCTGTAGTTCTACGATTCAAACCTAACGAAGCTGCAGCAATTAAGGAAAACAAAAAGATTTGAAAATACTTCCGTTGAGATCGATTTAAAAACAATTTACGACAATTATAAAGGTTTATTTAATTCAATAGAAACAACTTGTTTCGATCCTGGCCCGCGGGAAAAATATTCCAACTCTACACATAAGTCATGACTGTTTAATTTGTTGTGAGAGTCAAGTGCGTGTACACTGCCGTTCAGAGAAGTTCGATCGGTTAGCAAAAAACATGAAAAGGTTACAGAAACAAACGAAACTAAAAACAAAATGCAATTTTATTGTATGTACAGGTAAAAAGACAAAAATAAATAAATAAAAAGTTATTCTGGCCTAGTATAACATATATATTTTTTTTTCATCGAAAAAACCTCCTTTGCTGTTAATCACCGCTCGAACTATTCTAGGCATTCTTTCGATAAGTTTTGTTAAAACGGATTGGGGAATATTAATCGATTCATGTTGCAGAATATTCCGTAAATGTTCTTGTGAAGTTGGGCATATTTTTCGGATCCTCCTGTCCAGTTCATCCCACAACAACTCTATAGGGTTCAAATCTGGGCTTTGTGGGCGCCATGTCATTACTTTCAGGGTGTGCTGTTCTTCTTGCTCCTTTAGCTAGTTCTTACACACTAACGCAGTGTGTTTTGGGTCATGGTCATGCATGAATGTAAAGTTACGGCCCATTATACGCAATCCTGATGGCACTGCATGATTCTGGAATATTGTAAAATAACTTTCCTTCCTCATTACACCCTGCACTCTGCATAAATCTCCCGTCCCAGCAAAAGAGAAACATCCCCACACTAACACAGAACTACGCCCTTGCTTCACTGTAGGCACAATGCAGTTCGGGATCACTTTTCGGTTTTAGATCTTCAGACATAAACTCGTCGATTTTGCCCAAAACCCTCAAACTTTGACTCGTCACTCCAAAGCACGTGTTTCCAATCATCTAACGACCAATCTAGATGAGAACGGGGCCGCTGTAGCCGTTTTGCTGTGTTGCCCCGACGTAATAAGGGTTTTCGAATGGCAATGCGTCCATGAAGGTCCGCTTGTTGAAGTCGACGTTTTACCGTACTCCCCGAAACTTGTTCTTCACGGCCGCCATTGACTTCGGCTGCTATTTGTGGCGCTGTTAATTTTCTATTGCGTTTGTTTAATAATACAATTCTCAAATCTTCAGCTTTTGTTGTTTTCCTAGATGCTCCAGGACGAACACGATTTTCTATAGTTCCAGTTGTCCGATATCGCTTTATGATGTCATTTACTGTTGAACTTCTCATATTTCTATTTTCAGCAATTTGTCGCCCCGAATATCCTTCTTCAAACAGCGTAATAATGTGTGAACGTTTTTCTACACTGGTAGGCTTGCCACGTGCCATTTTGAAGTAAATTTTCTTAAAACTTTCGCGCAAAAGCGACAGATGCACACCAACACACGTCCAACAGTAAAATGAAGCAAATTTATATCTTTACGCCTGTGATAAATAAACAAGAATGATATTGCGGTATATTTCCTAAATGTATTGTTCGTTAATAATCCCCAAACGACCCGTTTCAAAAGATCGGTACTTCCGAGAAATTCTTGGAATGATAATAAAAGGGACTTTATTGTGGTTGTCGCAATATTTCTACTTTACATAATAATTTATGGCTTTAATCCCATAGAAAAGAGTGTATGCTTAATATTTTTCTAATTTTATGTATTAATAATTGTATACAGTGTGATATAGATAGAATAGATTTTTATTGTATGACCGAACTTCACTGAACGGCAGTGTATATCGACGCTCCCACGAATTCCATGCTACAGCTACCGTAAAATAAGTCGAAACATTTGCTGGTGGGTTTGCTGCGATGGTTTGGGGTGGAATTAGGCGAAATTCAAGGAAGGGTCTACCTCGCAAACTTGCAACTGTGTGCTGTATACCAAAGAAAATGTAAATAAAAGTGAATCTCAAATAAAAATACAAATACATTTTTTCAACCTTACAACAATATCTTTCCGTTATCATTTAATTTTTTACAAATACTCAATATGGAATTTACAAACGAACCAGTTACTATTTTAAAGATTTAATTAGGGCCCAGGGAGAATATATCTTTTGTTTACGTTCAATTTATCTCGTCCATCCCACGCATTACCACCGCTTTATACGTGTCGTTAAAATATGAACGAGAAACGAGAAATATACTGGAGTTCTTTGACGTACATACTCACACACGCGTTCACGGGCACAAATATTCCGTCGCTAACCCCTTTCAAGTACGGTTTGTTGCCCTTACGATCCATGAGTTTTGATGTATTACTCTCCAACTAAAGCCGGAACAACAAGCTGAAAATAAAAACGAACAGAACGAGGATTGTTGTTTTCATCCTCTGTGCATTAGGCTGCCGTTGCGAAAATAAAACGCACGATTCAAACTTTTATATTTGGGGAATTTGTATTTTAAATATTGTATTCCGTCTACAGTTTCCGTATGTAAATATGTGCATGTTTAATCGGTTTAAAGGCGGTGCTTGAATAACTTTAATGTTGAGTTCGTTCGCGTACTGTAATTAACACCGATTTAAAGCAAACAATGAAAGGGTTCTGAATTGTTTTCGGAATTTATAGTTGCCGTAAATTCAATGTTTGATCTGCATGCTCGTAAAAAATTGTAGTTTTTGGTTTGATTTGTTTTAGTATGCACAATGGTGCAAGCAAACTCCTAAACACGGAACGTGAATTCAAATTAGAACAAGAACAATCTATTTAACTAATTATTGGTATTGTAATTAATTTATTTTAATTCAACATTTTGATAGTAGTGTTTTATATATATTAAACAAACTTCCACCTAAAAAAATCAATTTACAGGAGTGAAATTATTCATTATTTAACAATGTTAAAAAGGCCAAAAAGACAACAATTTTAAGAGAAGTGCAGTGCGTGAAGGTTAAAAGAGACGGTCTGTCAATAGTAGTTTTCAAGTATTACAACCATTGCAAGCAACAATCAATTCTCTGATTCTTCTGTTATTGTAAGCTTGCAGAAACGAACACAGATTCACGAAATTATCAGAGACTAGACAGGCTCGTGTTTCGCCGACTCTCGTGGAAACCAGTAGGCAACACGAACCCGTTCTCATGAGGCGAATAAACACGAGTCTGTCTAATCTCTGCTAATTTCGTGAAGCTGTACACGTTTCTGCAGGCTTAGTTATTAGTACTGCTAGGTCTTTTTAGGTTTTCAACTTCTACCATACCCCACAACTTACCGTTTTCGTTTGGGGCGAGCGGCGAGTGAGAGGGATACTATATTCTCTTATCTCATAAACCGAGAGAAATTGATCTTCTAAATTAATTAATTAATTAAAAGGAGCAAAACAAATCTCAAATTGTGGCGTTTAGCATAACTCTTTGATTACGTACTCAAAATTCCGAGTATTTTTAAATTACCAAAACTTGGATTTACTTCATAACTGAAGCATTATTTAAGTAATAAAGACTTGGAAAATAGCCAAATTAGCCAAATATGTCTTACTAAAGTTCGCCACTTTCCGTGCGCTTCACGAAATTAGCAGAGACTAAACAGACTGGTGTTTATTCGTCTCATGAGAATGGGTTCGTGTTGCCTACTGGTTTCCTCGAGAGTCGACAAAACACGAGTCTGTCTAATCTCTGCTAATTTCATGAAGCGCACCGAAAGTAGAGAACTTTGGTGATTACACAACGGTAATTTGAACTAAAATTGAGAAATTGTGAAGTTACCATGTGAAGGCGCAACTAAACCGTTGACTGTGTGACCTTTTACACTACTAGTGACCCTTGATACTGTCGAACTTGATGAATAATATTTAATTTGCGAGATTATGTCAAAGATACAATTAAATTCATACTGCATGTGCTCGGGAAATTATTCAATGAAAGAGTGAAGAATGGAAGAATGGAGAAGCGGTTATTTTCCCATTTCACTAAAATCATCGTTGAAGGGAGATAAGTTTAAGTAAGAAAATGCCCGCGGCAGGAAGAGGGAAATCCGAGGCTATAAAAGTGGCCGGAGACACCGAGAAAGAGGTTTACCTACGCCTGTCCCGCCTAAGTCATGGCGGCACTCTCCCACATCACCTCCTTTGCGAGTGTACAAAATCGCCGCTTGCGATTAGTATTATACGCAGCCCTACGCACTTTGCTGGCTACATTAACAATCCTGAGAGGCTGAGGAGCTGTAGGAATTTCTTGCAAAGCCCAACAAAAATTTCTTCGAGAAGACGCAAACGAACAAGAACCCCGCCATGAAGCACGCCACCATCTTCAAGAGCGAGGCACAAGATCGCCTGCGACTACTTTAGTACGCTGA
This sequence comes from Marronus borbonicus, assembly GCA_902655005.2. Taxonomy (NCBI): domain Eukaryota; kingdom Metazoa; phylum Arthropoda; class Insecta; order Coleoptera; family Scarabaeidae; genus Marronus; species Marronus borbonicus. Next base: position 5,145,620 of record LR737390.1, read on the forward strand.
CACAAGTATTATCATTCATAATGATTCATTCTACATTATACATTATATACAGCATTCTAACGCATGTCTTTCTTTTTTGGGAGCACAGCAGAGAAACAAGTCTAGGACAAAGACTCCAAGGCTCACACATTCAGGAGAGAAGACCCCAGCAAGACTACGAAGGTAATGGTACTGGAAGAAGGACAACCAAGGATAGAGAAAGAGGTTAGAGAGACGCTGAAGTTGAACGGTTGACATAGGTATATGGAGCGCTGTTGGTTACGTGGTGCTAGTAACCAGCTACCTTGAATGTGGAAATTAGTAACATTACAATACATACTACTATATACCAGCTAGGGGATAGGTAGGGGTTATTCTTACGCCCTTCAACTGTAAAGTGGCCGAGTCCTTATTATTAGTTATTCCTGGGTAAATAGGCAATTGCTTATAATTTCATTCCTGCAGCTTAGTTTACTCTCGAGAGAGAGTTTATGTGTACTGTAGATTTTCCATTTCACATTGTAAATTTGAAAATTTAATTTATTAATAATTATAATTAATAATAGAATCCTACTGATGTTTTAAGAAATATTTAACGGGTGCAGCTGAAATGGAAGGTATCACTACCGTCTCTATACCTTTCATAAATCCTTTCGTGATCTCGGCGTTGTTCTTGCGTCAAGACTAAAATTCAACAAGCTTGTAAAGCTTACTTATAGTATCATGTTAGAGATACAACCGCGGTTTCCTAATTAAGTCGAACATAACCTTGTACGGCGGATCTACCTAGGGCGTGTGCAAAAGATAATTCGTTACTTATTCCGCACGCATTCTACACAACATAAAATTCTGCTTAATTGTAAGTATGCAGAGTTTCCGCTGCAAACAATATAACTTTGGTTGGTTAAATGGAACACTTCTTTTTTTTTCGTGCAGTTTTCGGTCTGCAGGGTTGATTCACACTATTTCATCTTTGTTAACAGAAACACTCTATATGTTTTTCTAAAATCTGCCAGAGGATTTTTTAATAAAGCATACTTCCCTATGCGCTATAGTGCATTCAATAAAATACACCATAGCGCAGAATGGGGTTTGTCCAATAGTGAGATTGGCGAGTATGTCGTCAGTAAATTGTCCGGTGGTGTGTTTCTAACATTAAAAATCTTGAAAAGTTTTTGTTTACAAAACTTTTGGACTTTTCTAGAAGAATAGATCTACTCAAGGAATTCTAACATTATATGTCCAGTCTGCAATGGAGCTCTTTGATTGATGCAGATGTAGCGGCGAAAGCAATGGTCACATACGTTAGAATCAGACGAATCTGCTCCTCCATCGGTAGCCGTTGTTACATCGATCGCAGCTGAGTGGAATTGAGCGTATTGCTTTGTCTGCTAGATGTTACGATTCATGTCATTACAATACTGCTTAACATATTCCAGGTTATTAGCGAAAAATACAAGCGCTACCAAAACATGGCCGTCCGCTCCATAAAGCAGTGGAGTTATCGTGACGTTTCATTCGATGTTGCGTCCGCTGAATGCGACTACACTAATATATTGCAGGTTTTGGTTATCGCTCTGGATTTTGAATAAAATCCCAACTTTATTTAAATAGAAAAGCAGCAAGTTCTTTAATCTACGTCTCAATTGAGAGTACTTGTGCATCCGTATACCTTAAAATGTAACGTACGGCATATTTGCGTGACAATCATCGCACGTTTCGTATTATTCGCAGCTATGCTATGTTGTTGAAAGGTATACCAGACCAAATCTCGAATTTTAAAAACTTTATATCTTATGTTTGCGTACACATTTATTTTACATTGTAGTGGACGTAAAATGTCACAGTGGAAAGCGCTGCTTAATCTAGAATAAAATACGTTTATGTAGACGATATGTTGATGTATGTTAATGTTAATTTTCCGCATAAATTTATTCTATCAATGTCGGAAAAGTTATCGAATATTTTAACAGAAAGAGCGGAACTTTTCGACAAAGTTCATTTTATATAATTTATACATCTTTAGAGACCGAAGGTTACATTGTACAATAAAATTATTGCTTAAGATTGCGGGGAATGGTATTCCTTGTGCGGCTTAAAATGTATTGTAATTACTTCTTCTTCAGTGATTTATTTTTAATATAAATTTGCGAAGAAAAGCAGAAAGCCCCGCATTGGAAAGATATTCCAGATAAAAATCAACAAAAGCGTTTATATTAACTTTACCCAGAAGAGTAAAGGCATTAAACTTATATATTGTTGTAGACTTCCGCGGTCGTTGTTTTCTTTTAAAGAATTTGGGTTTGAGGGTTGAAACCACGTCGTAATTGCACGAGAATACCGATGTTTCGCTCTCAGTTATACGGAGCTTCTTCTGGGCTGCTGCATATTGCGTCACTGCTGTACGAAGAAATTTCTTCGTGCAATTACGACGCGGTTTCAACCCGGAAACCCAAATTCTTTAAAACATTAAACTTATATTCGGTAAATATCGATAATAGAGGCAGCAATTGATCTAGAAGATAGAATACTATGTAAATTGGTTTTCACACTGGAACTGTATTAAAATTGTACGCAGAAAAGTGTTTCCTTGCTTCATAAAAATACATTTTCTTAGCTTGGTTTATTTGGAGGAAGAAAATATTTACTTAGATTAAGAAAACATTCTGCGCAAGCAGAGGTACTTTCTTGCGCAGCAAATTATTCTCTTCAAGCCTTTCTAATTTCTTTAAGGCAAATTGTTTTTCATCCTAGCAGGAGTTTAAATTCTTGTTATTAGTTACCCTTTCTTGTTACTGGTTATTGCTGATGTGGGTATGTATGCAAGATGATATTTTCTCCAGGCGTCTAATGTCAGGGTGCGACGTGGCTCACGTAATAGCGCTAAATTTTGCTAAGTGTAATTAAGAAATCAGATGGTACTCCTATTTATACATCTGTACGTATGAACAGTGAAATATCAACATAATGGTTGAATTGCCCTATAAATGTAATTTCGTACGGTGTGGCTTCAGGGCTTCTGTAGAATATATCTAATATTTTTATAAATAAATATTGGATGCCAAATGCTCTTTGTTTTCTCTTGCATATATTTTTATATCAACTTATAAACATTCAATAATAAACTCAATTGCGTTAGTTATGTAATGTCAAACATGTAAGTGTTTGTGGCATTTATATAATTGAGTTTTAAAACATAGATAGATAGAAGCTTAATTATTATTGAGGTGCTTATTTACTATAGACAATTAGATATGTACACTGCCGTTCAGTGAAGTACGGTCATACAATAAAAATCTATTATATCACACTGTATAGACTTATTAATACACAAAATTAGAAAAATATTAAGCATACACTCATTTCTAAGGGGTTAAAGCCATAAATTATTATGTAAAGTAGAAATATGGCGACAACCACAATAAAGTCTCTTTATTATCATTCCAAGAATTTTCTCGGAAATACCGATCTTTTGAAACGGGTCGTTTGGGGATTATTAACGAACAACACATTTAGGAAATATACTGCGGTATCACTCGTGTTTATTTATCACAGGCGTAAAGATATAAATTTGCTTCATTTTACTGTTAAACGTGTGTTGGTGTGCATCTGTCGTTTTTGCGCGAAAGTTTTAAGAAAATTTACTTCAAAATGGCACGTGGCAAGTCTACCAGTGTAGAAAAACGTTCACGCATTATTACGCTGTTTGAAGAAGGATATTTGGGGCGACAAATTGCTGAAAAAACAAATATGAGAAGTTCAACAGTAAATGACATCATAAAGCGATATCGGACAACTGGAACTATAGAAAATCGTGTTCGTTTTGGAGCATCTAGGAAAATAACTAAAGCTGAATATTTGAGAATTGTATTATTAAGCAAACGCAATGGAAAATTAACAGCGCCACAAATAGCAGCCGAAGTCAATCGCGGCCGTGAAGAACAAGTTTCGGCGAGTACGGTAAAACGTCGACTTCAACAAGCGGACCTTCATGGACGCATTGCCATTCGAAAACCCTTATTACGTCGGGGCAACAGAGCAAAACGGCTACAGTGGGCCCGTTCTCATCTAGATTGGTCGTTAGATGATTGGAAACACGTGTTTTGGAGTGACGAGTCAAATGGCCCCCACAAAGTCCAGATTTGAACCCTATAGAGTTGTTGTGGGATGAACTGGACAGGAGGATCCGAAAAATATGCCCAACTTCACAAGAACATTTACGGAATATTCTGCAACATGAATGGGTTAATATTCCATAATCCGTTTTAACAAAACTTATCGAAAGAATGCCTAGAATAGTTCGAGAGGTGATTAACAAGCAAAGGAGGTTTTTTCGATGAAAAAAACAATAATGTTTGGTATGTTATATTAGGCCAGAATAACTTTTTATTTATTTATTTTTGTCTTTTTTACCTGTACATACAATAAAATTGCATTTTGTTTTTAGTTTCGTTTATTTCTGTAACCTTTTCATGTTTTTTAATAACCGATCGAACTTCTCTGAACGGCAGTGTACTTTAGTTGAGAAATTATTTCTTGTGCGAAGTATTTCAATATGATTTTATTAAGCATGTATTTTTTGGAATGGGAAATATAGTACCTCAAATAAACATTTTCTTGTTATAACAAATTGCCTCTCTTTACTTTGCTACATTTTTTTCTTTTAATTACTTTAAATGAATATTTGGACCAGAAATCATTTTTTACAACTAAAAAAACTCATGTTTTATTTGGTATTCAGGGAATTGTGGTTTTACTTAATCTAAGAAAGATATTTTTGTTTTAAGAAAGTACATTTTTGTGTGTAGTTGCGCAATTGTATGAAGCTGACAGGCATCAATGTCTATACATCGTCATAGTTAGTTATCGAAGTAGTAATACCATATATTCTTATTATCTTTCATTATCCTGTTTTAATATAATTTTATATCTAAGAATATTTTGATAATTTAGCTGATTTGGACTGAGTAGTCTTGTTTTCTGCAATACATCTTGTGTATTCAGTTTGCAGACCAATTAAGCATTTGTTAATTACATTCAACATTACAGGAATTCCTTCAGGAATAGTAGGAACCAAAAGAGATAATAAATATTTTAAAGCTACTTTTATTCATGCGTGTGCATCAGATTGCACAAGATAAATTTATCCGCATAAACGAGTGTACATTAGCAGCGGGGATGTAATTCCTATGTGTAAACTTTTCAACATAAATTTTCCTTAATTTGCAGGACATAGATGATAATAGCTTTGAAACTATACACATAACTACACATAAAGGCACTACATGTCCAACAATTTCTCGTATCAATTTTCGATGTTTACATTCCATGGATGGTACGGCTATTGCGACATAAAAAATACTGCTACATACCATTACTGTTACATTGGTTAATGGAAAGCTTATTTTCATTTATTTTTTCAAATCTTATCAAGCTTATCTCAAAGAATCACATTTTGTTCGAATAAATATGAAAATACATTTTTCTTATAATTTCTGAGATAACAATAACAATTCAAAGAATGTATAAGAAATAAGGTGAATATTACAAATATCTCGTATATCGTAAAGATCTTCTGAAGAAATGTAGGTTATTAATCTTCCATTAGCTTAGTACCTCCGAGACATGCTTCGCACGAGCCTACGAGTATGTTCTTAGAATATATTCTGCCATTCTTCGATTAGGACATTTATTAGCTGTTGGTCCTAAAGATGGTCAATTGGGTTTATATCGGAACTTAGTGAAGGCTAAGGTTATCTAGCATTAACACAAAAATTAGACCTATTTCATGAGCGGCTGCTGTAATGTAACCATCTGGAATGAGATTATTGAGCGGTCAGTTTTCCTGAAATTACCATGTGATCTGTTCTTTCATCGAGAAAAACGCAAGTAAGTATTCGGACGTGGATTTCTAAGCTCCGATACCTGGGCACTTCCCCAAATATAATTTCAATCCATTCATCGGTATTGAATTTCTACGGGTCCGAGCATCTTCACACTAATGGCTTTCGATGAGCTAAAATACATTAATGTTTGATTTTCTCTTATTTTTCAATTTGTCATTACTAGCACTTTTTTGATTAAGGCGTTAAGCCTTATTTTCTGCAGTAGGATAGCTACACGCTAATTTTAAGCGCCTTACTCTTCGCAATTTAACTCACAAATTAGCTCAATAAAATCATTGAGGATGCTCCCATTTGCTGTAAATTATTAAGAAATTACTTTTGACTTTCAATTTAGAAAAGAAGCAGATGTTTGACATTACATCAAAAGTAAGTTCCACAAAAGCTTATCATGATGTAAGTTCTCCATGTTTATCTTCAAATTTGTAAGCGGGCCTTTTCGAACATCAAGGCTTATAAAGGTGGATAGCAGAAGTAGGATGATGATTATGATATTTTCATTTTGCGTACCTTCAAAATCTTCACTATAATAAATAACGCTTTGCTGTATGAAATGTAAATAGCTAAAGATACTTTTTTCGAAAATAATAATGTATCTGGTGGTCTTTGGCCGGCTCAATGATCGTTACCACGATTGCATGTTTCTAGAAGGTTGGAAAGTGATTGCACTTAAAGAGCGCGTTGCAAATCAACAACAAGGAGCCAAGCGTCATAGGAGAAAGTGCTTTGAGAGCACATAACCTGGAGCTTTATTATTCGATAGTTGCTTAAGAAGCGATTGAAGCTCCCCGCTAGTGGCCTCGGAGTTACTCTCGACAGACACCCTGCAAGCAACATTTTTGAATAGGGCCAGATCTAGAATACCCAGTTCTGAAGTAGGTTGACTTACAGGGTAAGTGAACTGATGATAACGCTTGTTTTATATTCCTTGACATCGCCGAATTAAAACCTACGATGACAAAGGAAAAACAGTACAGATATACAAGATAATATTGTCGTAAAAAGAATATGCAAGACCGTAAGCGGAAAATTGCATTTTTTTCTCGCGTAGAACGAATGCATATAACTTTTAAAAAGGTTTTCTGTTGTGGAAATGCTGCACATATGTACGTGGAAAATACGTAGCACCCACAGGACTAATGCAATTTTGCAATGTCCAACGGCTATTGTAATTAATATTAATATTATGGCTACATCTGTCTCCACCGTTAATAATCATGAATTATATGCGGGCGCGTTATAATGAACATGTTTAGTTGCTATCTCGCTATCCAATTTCAGCCTACGTGCGCTCATTTCATTCCCTACATAAATTATAACAGAAAGAATTTTGTATGCTGGTGAAATTCGTGCAAATCTCGACCAGAACTTGAAAAAGGAAAATTATCGAGAGTAAAGTATTATTCTTAACGGAAATCTTTCAAGAACATTCAAGAATTTTAACCAACTCCCCTTTCTTTTAATTTATTGATGTACGCTTCATTTTAAGGCGATGAAATTGGAATATGAACGGAATCCTCAAGTTTCTAGTTTGCCATTCATATTTCCTCGCCCATAAATTATGGAAACGTAGGCAAATCGTAGCTAATTACAAATTTATACCCTCATACGTCTTCATTAAGAATTCATTATTCAGTATAATCTGCTTGGAAGTTATAACTTTGGTGATGTAATAAATAAGTAACCCGACGTAAATAAAGCCGCATTGTAAAAAATACTTGTTTTGAGGAAATTCACTGCAAATTCTAAACCCACGGATTCGAAGAAACTCTTCTATGGCATGCTACAATTTGGGGACTGCGCATAAAACAACTCATGCCTGAATGAACATGATAGAAATTTGTGAGAAATGTTTTTTCGACAACTACCATTCGAAATGTATACATAGATAAACTTTTTCGTGGCTGCCTGTGTGGTAGAACTAAATAAGTCTAATTGAGTCGCTGTCTGCGCTTTCCAGTTTACATTATCACCCACCATCGCTGCATTAAATATAATTTTAAGTTAATCTTTACGTATTTGGATGCTTAGAATGTTTTTAAGCGTACAGTCGAGACCGCTTACGCAGGAAACGCCCTGTTGGTTTTGGCAAATGAGAGCGTTCAAACCGACTTTTGTTGCGACAATAGATTCCTCTTGACTTTCGTCTTGGCATCCGTTGGGGTAACGGGAGCAAAATAGACCCACCCACCAAAGTCAGCCCGTTTGGTAGGCTGATCTGCAGTACCGCACACTGATGAGAGCAAAATACCGCCAGGCCGCAGTTAACAAAAAAAAACGAAAGACTTGGAAAGTTGCAATTAATCGGAATAAATGCGAAGCTAATAGACGTTCACAACGCACTATTAATTACCTCGGTAGATGGCACATATGTAGGTCAAAAAGGTAAAATATCTTAATTAAGGCGTAATTTTGGATAAGTGGATGACTTGGGCGCAGCACTTCAGTGAGATGAGAAGGAAGGTCGCTAAAGCAAGATTCTCCTTGGACCACAACAAAATGAGTATGTGAAACAAACTTCTTTTATATTTTTCGATGATTAGTCCATTGATCCCTTACGGGGCACTGGCTTGGTGCTCAGTTCCCAACCACCAACGTAGGATGTCAGAGGGATTGCAAAATCGTAAATTACGAGCTGTAGACAACGCACCATGGTGCGTAAGAAGTAATGCGGAATAGAGCTATGGGATCAACCCACTTATTAGTGCGACGCCCTCGAGAATCTGGGTCGAAATGGTCAGAAATGTATTTGAAGAGGAACATTGATTCTGGTGTATGATTGAAGATGAAAGAATCCATTGAAAATGTTTAAAAAACAAGCGCGTAGCAGTGAGACCGTGGTCGTTCTGTTAGAGGTAAAGAGGTTTATAGACTTGGGTTTGCTTTAGTTGAGTGTTTGAAACCGTGCATTAATGAGAGCCAAAATAGCTCGAAACGCCGTTTGCTTGTAACCAAATGCTACTTTTAACACTTGCAGTTACAAAATTTTCAACGAAAAACGCTTTTTTCATAACATTTAATTCATCATCAACAATAAAAAACAGATTCCTACACTATTGCATGTTTTACTAGTATTTTATAGCTATAAAATTCATGATCACGGTAGTGTGCTATTTGCTATTAAACTGCTTGTTAACTAAAATTGCTCTAACATTAAGTTTTAGTAGACCGTCATAAAGCAAGCAAACATCGATCCTTTCTCCTTGAAAAAGTCAACCTTATTCCGTACGAAAGTTGCGCTTTATATTTGTATTTCACCATAAATAATGTTGCAATGTGACGTAAATAATACATTCTTTGCATATTTTCGTAATGGCGTGCTTAGGAAGTATTTAATTAATCAATGATCGTGCCAGTGAATAAATGGCGCATATCCGACGAATGCTATAAAGCTTAACGTATAGAGCCGCGATAGAATCAAATGGTTTGTAAAGTCACACGCCAGTTAGCGATATTACCCGAATTTGTGAGAGAATGAAATAGTAATGCCGACCATGTAGAAAGCAGTAAATAGAAATGAAACACAAAAGAACGCATCTACAAGTAATTTCAGTGGAACTTAAATTTCTGTGAAACTGTTTGCGTCATAATGGTAAATAATGCGGTGCTTGCTGTTCTCTTTGATAAACCTACACAAACAGGTCAATGAGCAAAATTTCCATTAAAAGCAAGGACGTACCACTAAAACCAGCGAATGAAATATACTGTAATACATGTACAGTCAAAGGTGAACGCAGTTACGGGCATAACAAAGGATCACCTTTATCAAACTATGAATGAACCGTACAGGCTGTTTTTTATACTTTGAATTAAAAATGTTAGCTTTTCCGAAGCTTTTGGAATTGATATCAAATGAATCACGGGATGTTTGCGTTTCATGCGATTTTTTTCAATTCGCTATAAAATAGTTTTGTAAATCTAACAACTTGCATATATATTACTGCATCTTTTAATCTAATATTGCTTCCTTCTCTAAAATTAAAAACTAGTTATTTAACTTTTTTTATATTCGTGAAGTGTCAGTGGTTAAGCTCGAGACCCGAATTTCATCCACAACAAATAATATTTTCTGTCACAAGGGGCGTAAATGCCTTACTGTCATATTATATTTTACCTTCTACCAGCCCAAAATTACAGAAAGAGGCATTTTACGCAAATATGTGACATTTGCTTATATGGTACTTACATAATTGTCAAAGTTATCAATCTCTGTTATACGTTGACACTTATTACTTTGCCTCCTTAGGGATGTAAGATTTAATTACATCCCGCTGTCAATAGTGACTAAGGTAATTCGCATTTACGTCCCTTAATTCAAGGCAGTAATGATTGACTTATATAGCTGGTAGGAGGAAAGTTTAGGGTAGGTTTACAATACACCCTAGACCGCGAAAGCACCTACAGTCAGAGTGTCACGTTATACTTTTTCTGCTATCCGCAGAAACAGTATTTTGACGATTTTTTTCATCATCGATTGATCTTCAAAGTGTATCTCATGCGTACAATTTTAAAAGTTGCTCTCCGTTTTTTTCTTTAGTTTTGTGAGAAATATTGGATGGAGGTTGCCGATACTTATGTGTTGTTTACCATACTACGCCACAGTCTTTGCTATCATTATTATTAATAATTATTGGTATTTATAGCTGTTGAATGTAGTTTAATTGCTTTATGTGGTGCCTTATTCGTTACTTTTAACTTATAAATCGGTGAATTTTTTCTAATTCGCTATTTGTACAACATTTTGCGTTATGTTACTTGCTCTTCGTGTCTAAAAATATTTATTTCTTCTTCTGTCGGCAGTTTTGTAATAATATTAGATACATTGTATTTTTTCCTTCACCTTTGTTTTGTCACAAATTACCTATCCGTGGTCTTTTTTACTTGTCTTTAAGTTAATTCGAAAGGCCTCGTATTGTGAAGTTTTGAGTTCCTGTTATCGGCTTCGTGTTATAGTTAATTATCCAATTATTAGTTAAATATGGCACCAACACCTACTGTAACATGCTGATGCTGTAATACTGTCGCTAAAGAACTGATGAGTGTTTTATGCTGTGTGTGTAAGTCGCCAATATTTTGAACTTGCTGTTTGTGAGGTGCGTACTTAGGAACCAAAAGTGGAATGATTTAGAACTACAGCAGTTGCACTTCTCTTTGATATGATCTTATGGATTTGAAACCTGGTACTACCGAAGTTTTGCAGCTTAAGCAACTAAATGCTTCCAGAGTTACTTTATCCTGGTTGTTGGTTATAGCCTGTTTGAGGATATAATTGAAGAGATTAGGGGTCGGGAAGAGCGAAAGTGTAACGTAAATATTCATGGTCTAATGGAGAGTTCGCTATCTAGCAAAGCTGAATGCAGCTTTAAAAATGCTGATAGAGGAAGAAGATTCTAGAACATCTGTCGATCGGCGGTGAGTCTTCCATCTCGCGAGTGGGGGTGGATCCTCGCGGCTGATTCGGATTGATTCGTTCACAAAAAAAAACTTAAGGACAGTAAGTACTTCAGGATAATTGGAATTTCTTCCGACTGGACATCGAGGCAAACCGAATATTTTCAGCAAATACGCTGGAGACGTTTAGAGAACGGGCGAAACTGATATCCGCATTAAATACTTTAATGATTACTACTAAAATTGTAAAAGCTAAGAAAAATTAAACAAAAATTATTATTATTGTTATAGTACACTAGATTCTGAAATGGTTTTACTAGACGCAGCACGGCTTAATGATGTGCGGACGGTCGAGCACGTCCCTTCTGCTTTTTCTCATTGTTATTATTATTATTATACGAAAATATTTGTCACTTGCTTATATATCTACACAGCTGTTACAATTGTTAACTTCTATTCTTACTATTGCTAATATTTATATATTATTACTTTACGTGTCTAGGAACGTAAAATTTCTTTAAAATCAATGATGAATCAAACGCGCTCAAAGAATTTCTTTTTATTAGTCTACGATTTACTACAATATTTTGCCGCAAGTGTTAATTTTAAATATTGATTCTTTTCTTATTTTAAATTGATTAAACTCATCAAAATTTTTTCTAAAGTGAGAATTATGTACTTCAATATGGGTGATCTATTAACAAAAAAAAAGAACTCATCCTACAGCCCTATTTCAATGACCAATAGGGCCTAAGGTAAGCAGTTTCTATACTATGGGGCCTTAATCTTCCAAAATTAATAATTCATTAAAGTAGTGATGGCGTCGGCCATTCGACAGTAGCACGTCTACCTATTCAGCGTTTAGGAAATAATTCATCCAGATATTACCCGATAGATAGATTAATGATGTAGGGCACGGCCTTGCTGTTATCAAAGAGACGGTGTGGCATCGTCTTTGCTAATAACAAAGAGACGTATTAGGAACATCTGGGTGTTAATTTGAACTCTATGAAATGAACTATCCAAAGAATAAGCAAAACAAAATTAATTTAAAATATTAAATTAATTTTGTAATTCCCATAAGGATGTTAAACATATACATTTATTACTTGTATGGATGAGAGTATCTAATTAAAGGTACTCTAATCACTGAAAATTTTGAAATTAGTTGGCTACTCTTCCACAATATGAGACTTTGCTCATTGTTCACGTCTGTAAAGGTTGATATGATAATTAATTTCGAAATTTTCAGTGATCTTTAATAAGATACTCTCAGTCCTAGCCACTATCTTCGTATATACACGACAATTTAAATTGCAGCAACCACCTTTCACAAAGCTACTCTGATGAGCCGTCGACGGGGAAACGCGCCTCGTAATCATATTTATTTATTCCAAGTATCCATATGAATAACGGAATTGGTCAAAGAAAGGTATTATAACAAAGCAAATAAAAATAAAATCTAATATAAACTAAAGTCCGCCACTTCATTAAACTAAAAAACAAGCATATTTACATTCTTTTTGAATGATGCTGCGCTTTTTAGGCAATCAGTTAGCTTGTTGTACAACGTTTTATCTAAGTACTGTATGCTTCTGTTGGTCAGATACAAATCAGGTTCCCGAGAATTCTTACAATCTTTATTTGTGGGGAAGACGATTTGCGCACAAGGAGATGAACACCATCATTATTATATAATTTGTTGTTTTATATGTTTGCTATTTATATTTGCTATATACACTGTGTCCACGGATTTGGTGCACAAGGGGAAAAACTTTTTTATTCTACATTTTATGAAAAAAAGTTCTTCTTTACGAAAGTTTTTGCTTGCTCTAAAACCAGTACCTTCTGTATGCATATAAATGTTGAAAACGTGTTTGCTTACTTTCAAAAATTTAACTAAAGTTCAAATCATTATTGATAATCGTATTGCCTTGAAATCCTGTTGACATTTAATTATTTGCCTGTTTCAAATTTAAGTGACACGACATTTGCAATCACGAAGATCACTGTTATGCAAACATTGCAACAACGAATTTATTTGATCAAGAGTTAATGGAATTGGTGATATTTCATATCGAACAGCAATCAACAGATTTAACGTTAAATTCCCCGGCATTAATATGCTATTAATTCTTTGAAAAAGCTTGTTAAGAAATTTGATGAAACTGGTTCTGTTGTTAGAAAGAAGAAAACAATAAAAAAAAGAAGCAATACAATCAAGATGATGCATTAACCCGTTCTAATCCCGTTCTAGCTATGGGATCTGTATTAGAAGATCCAAAAAATATCACTACCTAAGAGAGCGGCGGAGTTGGGTGTTAGCAAGAGCTTACTGCAAAATGTCTTTAAGGAAAACAAGATTCACCCATTCAAACCAAAATTTATTTATACTCTGGAACCCCGGGACGATGCGTTTAGATTAGAATTTAGTACTTGGGTTGGATCATCATAAAATGCATCATAAAATTTTGTTTTCGGATGAAGCTACTTTTCCCACTAATGGTTACGTATCATCCCAAAATTGCAGATATTGGGCAGAAGAGAATCCAAATTTTCGTATTAATCGGAAAAACCAGCGTTATAAAAAAGTAAATGTGTGGTGTGGAATTTTATTAAATAAAATTATTGGCCCCTTTTTTTTCGAAAACAATTCAGATCAACGTAATTATTTGGATATGTTACAAAATTTTGTTTTACCATCGTTGGAGGATATTAACAGAGATGCAGTTTACTTTCAGCAGAATGGATACCCTGCGTTTTCAACTAATTTAATTAGAAATTGGCTTGACGACCACTTTTCTGAAAGATGGATCGGTCGTCTTCACCCATTCGAAAAGTGTGTGGAAGTAGGTGGAGGTTAGATTGAATAAATTACTTGTTGTTTTTTATCACATTCGAAATTGTACACGAAATACAATAGAAAATATTTCATAAAATCTTATATTTATAATAAAGAATTTATTTTAGTTAACCAGAACATTATTAAATTATCTTATATCTAAAAATATGGATAAAAAAAACTAAAACATAAAATGGTTTAAAAAATCGCACCAAATCCGTGGACATACTGTATAAAACCACTAAATATAATTATAAGTAATTTTATGAAAAGCTTCTAAAGGAAAAGGAAACTGGTTAGATATAATTTTGTTCAATTTTCAATTAGTACTAGCGAATACTACGAGTAAAGTAGCAAGTTAGGTTCAAACAATAAATTATACCGACAAAAGGCATGCCGAGTTACTTTGAATTTCAAAAGGATAATTACTGCACGCTGGTGGGTGATGCGTATACCGATGTCGCAAGGGTTTTTGACAAGTTGAATGGTTTTATTCTTCTTGAGAAACTTGTTGGGGCAGATAGACGTAGACATTTCGCGGTTCAAGTCTTATTCATCAAATTGTAGTTATAAATAGTAATTATGAATTCTTGTTTTTTGTTGCAACTTAGGGCATATCATAGAGCTCTCGGTTAGATCCTCTACTATTACAGATGTTTTCACGACAAGAAATCTTTGTTATGTATGAATAATACGAAAATATTTGGTCGTTCTTGAATTTCACTGTTTACTCTTTTTCTCATCCATTCCCGAAGCAATTATTCCAAATTAATCAAATAACTTGTGTGATACAGAGTGCGTCGACACTTTAGTGTTTGCTATATTACCCAGTCTTTGTTATAATTATTCGTGCCATTAGTTTGAATTGTGTTAATTTATCGAAGCAAAGAAGACTCAAAAATGAAAAGATTGTATGAAATTCATCCAATACATTCTAAAGCTTCCGTATGCGCGAATTCCGATAATGAACTAATTTTTCTATTACATCACTATTCAGCGTTCCATCTGTACTGCTATTTACTGGGACATGCATGGAGTAAATTACGTTCGCTTGCCGTTTGAAAATAACAAATCTGGTCGTTCGAATACATTCAAGAGCGGTTTGATTACGTACTTAGAGTGCATGTTCATTAAAGTAGAGTACCTATTCAGACTATCTAATCTTGTCAATTCTCAAATTTCAATTTGCAATACTTCTACGCCTTCGAAAGGAGAGAACGTTACGGAGGAATAATAACACGTAAGTACTTAAGCATCTACCGCGACTAACTATAATGGAAATGCAATAATTCGAGTAGTAGACGTAGTATAGTGCGCACAAGAAGATTGAAAGAATAAAAAAGAAACTGGGAAACGAACGTATCGGATGGGATTGCCGCGAGCGACAGTCGAAAATAGACTTGTAACGGCGGCGAGTATGCAGATAGTAACGTCCTAACAGACGGTTATTGGGCAAATTGTCAATTCCATTCCTTAGCGTATTTTTCAGGATTTACTGAACCGGGAAACTAACCCTATTGTCGAAATTTGATATATCGGGAATTGAACGAACGGGCGGAAGCATTTCACCGCAACAGAAACCGAAGCCGCTCTTCCCGGAGAAATCCGGAGATACTGCTGGCGACGACGTGGATGCCAACGCCATTCTCAGTTTACCCAATTTTTTATCTATATTCAAATTTCCCTTACTTTATTGCTTAAAGCGCTTATTGTTTGGTCCTGCGGTTTTCGTTTTCCATCGCCTCTTTCTTTTTTTGACCTGATGGTAACTTTTTCTATATACGCTTGGATACAAGAAGGCACATAGCGTATAAATTACCGACGCTTAAATGTTTTACAATGGCCGCCTACGCATCACATATTTTGCGGCATACCAGTTGGCCTGTGATATAGATGCTTGGGAATATAAAAAATAAATTCTTGCATTAAAATATCGAATTTTCTGTAAAATTCATAGGGTGTGGCTAGTTAACCGAATGTGAAGAAGTTGTTGCACCGAAATATGAACAATGATACTTACTGTTAATGTTACTTTCAATGGAACATCCTGCCTATTTATCATTCTTTTCATAGACAACATCATACCCCGACCAAAATATTAAATATCCTCAATTAAATACTTATATGTAAAATGTTTTCGTTTCTCTTTCCTCACTTCATGCATTGCATTTTTGTCAAAAAATTTCTATTATTTGTTTCATACTTTTCGTGTAGTTCTTTTCTAAACCCTTCCCATGTCTTTCTTTTCGCATCTCCGGCCTTTGACAGTATTTTTCACCCATTTTCCTGTATCTATTATATTCTTCTTTGCCTTCTTCTGTGCCTGCTTGAATATTTTTTTTTCATGCGTGCTTCTTCCGTTCTCACATTCCCATGCTACATCTTATTCTCTTAAATGACCTTTTTTAATTCCAAGTATTTGTTTTGCTCTATTTTCTAATACGTCTTTAAGGGTATCCCATCTCTCTTCCAATGTTCACGTTTCTATTTGATTTTCCAGCTGTTTTAAACCCTTATCCGTTTGATTTTTGTACTGTTCTCTCTTCACTCTTTTTATTGTATTTTTATCCACCTTTATTTTTTTTTTATTACATTCTTTTCACCTCTATCTTTTTACTTTCCAGTCCTGCAGTGACTATCCCCAGGCTGAGTTGATTAATTCCAGTTTCTTTTCTGCTAAAACGCTACTCATATAATCAAACTTGGATAATTCGAAGTTGAAGGGATCAGAGAAAAATTCGAATTATACAAAAATTCGAATTACGTCATTCAAGAAGAGAAAATAAATAACTCCGCGATCAAAAATTTAATACGCAAACTATCCATTACGTACTATCTTTTTAATTACACATTTTTAGTATGTTAACAATCCACAATTGTTAAAAAAGATATTTATCCTAAACGGCAGGCATGCGTTTCTTGGCAGTGGAGGGCGTCTAGTTTGTCGTTTTGAAAGTTGTGAGGCAACAGTGATAGAAGGTAGAGATATGAAAAATACTCTCGAAACCACGCTGATGACGCAGAAACATGTCCATGCGTAGTGTATTTTTTTCTCCTTTTGTTGCGTTTGCCGTGAATTATTCCATCAATACCATGAGGGAGCTACTTCTTCTACTATTTCTTTGGTTAAGATATTTTTATTTGCGTCTTTTAATTCAGCCTTTGAGTCTATATATATATCCACTTGACCAATGATATCTGCGTTAATTATCTCGCCACACACAATCCACGCTGACATAGTTTTCATATGAGATTGATGGATCAGAAGTTGCCTCTCCCCAATTATCGGCAGTAAGCTCAGGAGGAGTTTCCTTTAAGGTTTCTTCTACATTTACTTCTTTAATGTGAAGTGTGTTCCTTCAACCTTCTGTTTACTGCTCGTGTCGTTTGTCCGTCCAAGTTCAAAGAACATATATGCACTAAACCATTTGGAACAACACTTCAGAAATTAGTTAATTAGGATTTAATGTGAATGCAAAGTGAACTAGTAAACTTTATGTGTGGAGTCTATTTATTCCTTTTGCTGAAAGAAAACGAGTAGAAATCGAGTGAAAAACTAAACAATTTCTAATATTCAAGAGGTACAGCATTTTATTTTGATTTGAAAATTATATTTCTTTCAACAAAAGTTTGGATTCTAAAACATTAACCCAACACAATCCCTAATCCACACCTACATTGAAATGTTCACGATTTTATATGTGTTATAATTTGATATTTAACATTTCTTGTTTATTTAACCAAATAGTAAATTTTGTTCATGCACATTGAAGGTATTCAGGAAATTGGTGAACTTGTTTATTCTTCAAAGTCTTGATTCAAAGCTGCATCCGACTCAAATTCAGATATTTCTTCTAATATTGTTGCGTAGACAATAATGTTAGTGTTAGAAGCTCAAAATAGGTTCATTTTGTGACGTTTTTACAAGTTTTGTTGTAATAGTTTCAGATTAACTTGAAATTTTTACATTTTATCCATAAATTTGGGAATAGGAATTATTATCGTAAACTTTTCCCTTTTTTATCTCTGTTGTTTTTCAATTTACATCCATAGTTTAAGTTATATCAAATAACATTTGATGATTTTGAAATCCATCGAAAATATCTTTCGATTCTATGATGATATCAAAATTTCCAGGCACGGTTCGGTAAACTAGAATGGCAGCCATGAAAACGGTTCTAATTTAATGAGAGAATGAGAATAACATAATTTTATAATCAAGAAATCAACCTTTCATTGGTGATTTCAGTTTCTCGCGCTGAAAGCTGTTTACTGAATTTCTTTCGTTTAACAACATACTTCTTGCCTACATGTGCAAGATAAAGAAAAATGGTTCTAGAGGAAATTGGAGAAGAAGAAGTCATCGACACTGCTTCACTTCGTACTAGATGTACACAATAAATATCATTGCAATATATTTGCTTTTGTTTTTTGTACTCTTCAATAAAGATAAGAAGACGTTAAAGTTTTGACAACAATTATCAAATGCAGAAACTTTACAATTCGTATCAACTGCGAATATCCCTCCTATTTTCACATCTATAGAAATTTACGGGCCGACGTATATATTGGAAAATCTTTAAATAAATCATTTTCTGCACCAAAATTGTAGATTTATGACGGAGCAATTCATATTTTTTGCCGCAATGGAAAATCGAATGAGACGCACTATATTATTCGCATGAATTATGCAGGTGAAACTGCCGAGTTGTCTTGCCTCCCACCCGCTGATGCAAAATTAATATCCAACGTGTCGAAAGCCAATATAAATCCCAGTGGCAGTTCCGTTTAGTCCTTCTTGGCGTCGTTCGCCAATTGAGAGTTTTTCGCCGCTTTCCCGCACTTCGATGCTGCGAAGGGAACGGAGGCGGAACCCTATACGCACCTTCGCTCTTGCATGCGAGGGATTGCGGGCGGTCTAATGGCCTCTCATCCGGCTGTCCGGCACAGAAGCGAATGTAAAGGAAAAAGAAAGGCGCTGAGGGAGGAAAAACGGCCTCCTATTAAAGGCGAAATGAAATTTCCGTGTTCAACCCGACTCTAAACACCGTTCTGCGTTGAGAATGCGTAAGTAAGCCGCCGCACTTACGTATATACACGATTCGTACATTCGAAAATACGAATTGTATTTGATGTTCACCTGTTCTCCAATTATTGTATTAAAATGTGCGACTACTAATATGAATTTGTATAAATTAAAGAAATAACACTGGACAACTGTTGTATTCCTGCTGCCTGCTGTGCTATTTTGAAAGAAAATAGTTTGCTCTCCGACTCAACATGGGTATAAAAGGAATAAACCTACACATAATAGTGTAGTTGACATATTGAATTCCCTACTGGATGCACTGGATGAGGATGACAGTGTAGAATTGAACTGCCACGATCTAACACGCGCCTTCGATACAGTCCAGCACTCTATTCTTCTATTAAATCTCAAAGACAGAAAACAATATGTAGATTTTCAGAAATAAAGTTTTAGTATGCAGCATAGACAGGTCCACAAGGACCTGTGCTTGAGCCTTTGTTGCTCACAATATATATGTCTCTTTTTGTTCAAGATGCTTTAAATATTTAACTAGTAGCAAACGATTGTTGTTTACCTTATAACTTTGTGTTTTCACTTCAACATTAAAATTTTTTATTTTAGGTTTTCTTTTACGGCTCTATAACAGTTGATACGTTAATTTTTCGCAGTGTTACCAAGTTTATATTAGAATCAGAGGCTGCGAATTTAATTGAAGGCACGGTATAAATAAGTATTTTGCAGAAAAAGTTGTTGTGTTGCGTACACATACTGCATTCTTACTTAAGTACTCCTCTTTAACAGAAATTCCCACGTGTTTTATTCAATTGTTTTATTCAAATGGCCGGAATAGAGAGAAAGGATTCGGTTACACAAGCCCAGGATGCATTAATAGTCGGTAGCACGTTTCTGTACCTTTAACGTTACTGAACGTGTCTCAGACCATGCTGGCGAATAGCGCTAACCACGTACTAATCATAATGGTTATATTACTTTTATCATTATGAGCTGAGAGCAAAAGTATTTCAAGAAGTAAGAAGGGGAAAAAATCCAAATTTTATTTGTGCAGCGCTTCCTCTAGAAAAACTCATTCGAGTCTTTCTTTTATATCGAATATATTTTCTATGCAACAACTTCTTCCTTAGCTTGATGAAAACAAGAATTCTCTGCTTTTATCACATTTAGCACCTTCACCTACTCCAGTTGAAATTCATCCGTTTGAACTTAGCTTTCAACATAGTTCTCATGACAAAACAAAAATTTATTTTTACACCGACACGGAAGAAGCTAAATGGTGCGCATCTCTTGTATTTCCTCTGTTACGAGCGGAGGAGATATAGAGTAAGTCTTTTGAAAATTTAATTAGATGAGTTCGTGTTCGAGGTTGTATCTCGCGACGAAGAAAGGAGGGTTTCCCTTCGTTCACTCGACGGCGGCGTCCAGCCCTACCCTATCAGTTATTTCCGACAAAAAGTGTATCCATTAAAAAGGAGACCAAACAACGATTCAATTCTATCGCTTAGTGGCGCCTTCCAAATATTAATTAAACTTTTGCGGAGATAACTGCGAATGCAGAACGAATCCGATGTGTATCGGAAAGTCGAAAGACTGCTGAAGGGTCGTGGTATTCGAGGAAGTTGTTCGCATAATCTGATTTTGATAGACGCAAATTTTAAAACAAACCCCAGCGTTCAAGTTTCGCAGATAGCATTTGTCAGTTTTATTTGCCTCACCGCATGCGTTTCACATTTATTTCTTTTTCTTTTATTAATGCTTTTTCCTTTGGTAGTGTACAATAATTTTGGATTTTCTTAAAAAGTATTTTCCAAATTATTGCACTTGTCAACTCCGTTTCTTATTTTTAGACTTGAATCTAATATAATCTATCTCTTGGTGTAAGTATTACCGCCAACTACACATGAAAGTAAACATGTTTAAAATAAATTAGAGGCAATTATTTGACCCTTTGCCTGATAGCGAAATACACGTAACCTAAAAATTCAGGAAAAATTTGAAACTTTATCGATTTGCAAACTGAGGTAATTTTTTTTAGGAGCGCAGTCGCCTGGTTTTGGGGATTCGAACCCGTAAACGCAAAACCAACCTTAGAAATTTACGTCAATAACATCATGAGAAATATGGTGGTACTCCACCTCTTACGCTGTTAGAGTTAGGAAATAACTGAACTCTGATAGGCCGAAGAGGAGTTTTTAGGAGGTCGGTGCGATCACCGGATTCATCTTCACTGGATTCTTTTCTTTGGTCATTTGAAGTCATTTATAAGAATCTGCCTCATTGCCTCCAAGAACTAGAAGATCGAATCAGAACCGCTGTTTAAGAAATAACACCTGAAGCTATTCAACATTCTGTAAGGTTATTTGTTGACAAGTTAGGATACTCTCCGACAGCCGAAGGTTATCAGTTTGAACCCCTACTCTAAATAAATATAGAATTGCTAATACCTTGGTCAATTTTAAAATATCGGTGATTTTGTGTTAATTAAACGATTACCATTCAATTTTGTTTTCTTATAACACAGTAAGTCGCAGACTCACCAAACCTTGATAATATTTATTATATATTATTTGATATATAATTAATATATATAATGATAGATTCATTTACCCTGTATAGGTATTTGTTTTATTTAGTAGTTACCAGTCGCATCCGAAAGACCAAAAAACAACATTCGTAGAAATAAATAACTTTACAGGAAAGAATAACAACCTTCTAAAAATTAGCAAACACTCCAATTTAATCAATCATTAGTTCGAATAATCCTCTTTTCCGCCCGTGGTAGTCCCGCAGTGTAACATTTAATCATAGTGTTCTGGTTGTTTCCGGTATATTAAACTGTTTAATATCTTGTTTTTTTAAATAATTGTAGTGTTTTTAAAGGAACTTCAAACACAAAGATAAAATTTTAGATTCTATGCTTGCCGTTTGCAAATATATGTCTTCATCGGAACAAATTGCGAAATAACGAGCAGAAATACAAAAAAAGAAAATCAATAAATAAAGTTAAATATAAACAAAAGCAAATCGAAAGCTGTGTTTGTTCCAAAACGTAGAGTATCTGATAAATAGAGTGAGGACGTTCGATGCAGATTGCTAGCGAGTGTTAGTCAGCCAGGCGTCGATCGGGTATATGCAGTAGCGTAGATAAATTGAATGTTATATTTTGTTAATCGTATTAACTATGATATATTTTTCTAAATTGTTCTCAGCCTATCTCCTACGTGGCGAGTTACACACATGCGAGACTTAGCCTGCCACCGAACGTAACACCAGTGGGAACGTCGCCATTCTACTGATAAATAGCTTTTCAACTTATAGCACATTTATAAGTATTCACATAAGTTCAAAAAAAAAGAAGAGGAGAGAAAAATATTAAAAATTAAAAATATTAAGTCTATTGTAATGCTCAGTTACATGTTCATATCTAGCAACGTGATATGAGAATTGTAAGCAGAAATTTTGTAAAACCTACAATCTATTTTGGTACTGCTTCGTCAAATGCCCGAAGTAAACAGACAGACCACAGTCGAATACGACATGAACTGAGCACCACTTAGAATATGGACATGAATATGCTTGAACTGATATAAAGACCTAAATTTAGAGTAACATATAGCAGTCTTCTTTATAACATGTATTTGGAAATTTAAGTTCCAGTCCACATAAATACCCAGGTTGTTCACTATACATCAACGGATTACCGTCAAATAGGCGCAATCACACTTAAAGCGGACAAAGCAGGGTCCCGCATACGAGATGTACTCATGCACATTACCACAGGCTTCGCAGGGTTTAGCGTTCAACCATTATTTTTAGATTGGGAAGAGGCATTGGTTAGATACTTGTTCAACGAGGTTGGTATAGAATTAACATTCCAGTAATCGGCGGAAATGTAGAGCTGTGTTTCGTTCGCATACAAGTGGTAAGAAAAACCGAGTCAAGCCCACTTGAATCAAAAGATCGCCCGAAAGCTAACCACCAACATCCACCATCTGCATCAACAATTTTTGCTTTTATTCCAAAATCATTGTAAGGTAATTATTATCGGTTGTTATTATATTTTTTACAGTCAGCCGCTGACTATTTATCTTTAGGAAGAAGATCTAGTTTTTCTCTACAAAGTGTCAGGGCTTTCTTGGTTTTTTTAAATCTTGAAGGTCAATTATCACAAGTTAATTTTCTCTTGGAGTTCATAACAAACACAAAACATAGCAACTTTGCCAAATTTAAACCTACCGTATATTTCCAATAACAAACGAGATCGCCATGGTGAGGATTGAAAATAAATCAGCCTGTATTGTTTACTTTATTATGATTGGAGTTCCGATTAAATCAGCAAATTAGAGAAACGTTTCTATTTTCATATAATAGTTTTGGAATGATATTTCACATTATTTAATATTGTAATCTGCAATTCATCGTTTTATCCCATTAGCTAAAATTACCTCGCTGATAAATTTAAACTGTCCCAAGATTAAACCGAAATTGTGAAACTAAACCGATCAATATACTTTTACGATATTACTAATATGTGTTGTAAGACAGGAAAATTGATACGTTAGATTGTTGAATGGAAGTGCGGACCGAGTTTTCAGGGAGCTTACAGTCTCATTCTATCTATTAAAGTTAATGTCTTTGTCGCGTTATATTCGCCTGTTTTAGTCTATAACGATAAAACTTTACCATTCGAGAAGTAGTAACCGTGTGGAGGTAGTTTATAGCGTCAGAAACGTTTATTAAAAACTAGTTTCGAAGTTAGAGTACTATCGACTCGAAGGATCTCATTCGTTCTAAGATATCGAATAACGCGAAATTCTTCCAAGATAATAAGCGTCTTTGCCGGTTAATTAATTTACCCGATACAACGGTGAAATTTACATATGAGAACCGGACGGTTTTATACGTACGTATATTGCATGTATGCGGATATCCCACGAGGTATAATTCGTAAACTCTCCTTGTAACTTGCAGCACGCGCCTGGAGAAATATGGTTAATATTCGAAGCCGAACCTTGTACAGAATCTAATTATCTGCTTGCTGTAGGAAACTATTCTTGTGTGATGATTTGTGATATAGTTACGGTATGGTGTGTTATACATGTACGTTATCTAAATACGCTGCAGAGAATTGTAAAATTAATCAAATAGACCTTCTTTTGTTTTTGTTAATGAGTATAGAAAATGGATGTTATCTAGGATCACATCACTAGGTTTTCAGTGGTTTTACAACCTTTCATAAGTACTCTTTGTTTTTTTTTTTTTACATTTTTATTATTCATCATTAATGATTATAATAAATAAAGTAATAAAATATAATAAGTAACAAAAACAAAAAATACTGTTCCATACTAGGGACGGTGGATCCATAAGATAAATAGATATTATTTATTCTTGTACCAGTGGTATCGGACATTGTACGCATACACATAACACAACAACAACAACAATAAAATTTCTATATTTAATATAATAAAGTTTTGGTTTTTTGTTCTCAGAGCATTATTTGACATTTCAATGTGCAGAGTTTGCACACAAATCAAAGTATTCGTCGATGTTATAGAAGGCACAGCAATTAAGAAATGCCCTCAAACGAGATATTAGTTGCATCGGTGAACCCTGTGCCATCTCTGTTGGCAGTGCTCTGTAAATCTTCATGCCCACACCGATGTATGAGTTATAGAACTTCTTCTTGGCCAGATCGCCACGAACGTAGTTTGCGTATCTAGTGCGGTAACTATTCTGCTTTTTGTTTGTAAAAGCAGAAGTTCAAAAAAAAAGAAGAGGAAGGAAAGAGGTAGAAAAAAGAAGGAAAAAAGAGGTGTCTGATCCAAGATCCAGATTTTAAATAGCAAACAATAAAACAGCAAAATAAAACGAGCCTCCTCTTTCAAAATATTAAGTCTATTGTAATGCTCAGTTACATGCTCAGATCTAGCAATGTGATATGAGAATTGTAAGCAGAAATTTTGTAAAAGCTAGAATCTGTTTTGGTATTGCTTCGTCAAATGCCCGAAGTAAACAGACAGACCACAGTCGAACACCACATGCGGTAACTATGCTGCTTTTTGTTTGTAAAAGCAGAACGGTTTTTGAATTTTTATTTGATCCCCAAAAAAGTAGACCGCGGTTCAAATGAGAATGAAAGTGATGTGATATGTAATACATATAGGGCTTTATTAAGTTTAGAAGTTACATTATCAAGTCCAAATTTAATTTCCCATCTACAGTTAAACCCAACGCAGTGCGCAGTCATTTAAGATTTGAATTATATTATCTTTTTCCCCGAATATCACTAGTTTAGTCTTTTCAGAATTAAGAATTAGTTTGTTCATTAAAAGCCAGTTGTTCAGATGCCGTAAGACAGCTTTCGCATTACTCAAAAGATCGTCACGATCCCAACCAGTAACTATCAGGGTCGTATCATCTGGGCACATTGCAACACCACCGGACAAAAAGCCATGGGTCCCAATATAGATCCCTGATGTATTCCTCAATTATTACTCGTGATTCCTAAACGATGGTATTTAATACAATTATCCTTATGAAGATGTTCAATTTCGACATGTAAATTACATGTCGCAATAGGAATTACATCGTGCAATTGGAATAATTTTGACTTTATGACATTTTCATCTGATACAGTTCTGGCCTGATGATGAATGGTGACGAAACCGGTCGCAGACCTTGTGAGGAAAAGAACCCTCTTTCAAATTTCTTCCATTAACATGAACTCACACAAGGTCGGTCTCAATCCTTCAATATTTTATGGTTGATAACGAAGGGGGAAAGTCGTTCGTTTTCGTTTAAAAAAACACATTTAATTTTTTCCATTGTTGTTTAATCACAATTTTTTTAATCACGTCTGTGGCGTGTTCAAAAGAATATAGTCATCAGGAAAATCAAATCTGCTTTCTGGAATTGTTAGGTCAGGACTAGGACACCTCTATTGGGAACTGTTTTAATGTTATAGTTTGAATTAACAATAATAGAATACAGCTGATTAGCTTACCTTCAAATAATTTTTCTTCCGAACTTTGTAGATAGCTTTACATGCTTAAGGGATTTCTCTCAGGGCCTGTTTTGACATAATGGTTGTAAACTGCAGGTTTTTACTTAGAGCTTCCGGCATTTGCTGATATTGCTTGTCTCATGCAAGTCTTTCCTTTTGTGAAATAAGGGGCTATTAATTCCAATAAATTATTGTACGTTTCTATATCCAGTCGTAGGTAATTTCGTCAATGTTCAAGTTCACCACGCAATTCATAAAGTAGTGTGGCATGGGGAAATTGTTGTCTTTTTAGTGGCCAATGTCTTGACTACGTTAAATATCATACGGATGTTAATTAATTTCGTCTTTAATTTATCCTTTTCTTGCAAAACAAGCTGCGAAAATTGACTAGAATAATGCTTCCTTCATGATAATTTCCTCAGAACTGACTGGTAGAATTGGAGCGTGGACACTTTTGGTTTGCAACGTCTTGCTTGCGGTGTTCTAACTTGCGCAAGCAGATTGTTGCGTGAGGATCGC
The DNA here is from genome assembly GCA_902655005.2 of Marronus borbonicus. Lineage (NCBI taxonomy): Eukaryota > Metazoa > Arthropoda > Insecta > Coleoptera > Scarabaeidae > Marronus > Marronus borbonicus. The sequence continues at coordinate 5,172,307 of LR737390.1, forward strand.
GCTTTAGAGTAAAATTTAATAGTGTACTAGAAAAAAATATAGATTTCGGCTAGATTAAGACAGAAGTCTAATTAGAGCGTTCCTTTAGATACGTTTACCTGTTTCAAAAACCATAACAATTATCCAAATATTATGTCATTACATGCTGAACAGTAGTTTTCGCTATATAAAAATATCTCTTTGGCGCTGTGAACAAGATTCAAGGAAACGGCAGTAGAAACGGACGCTACGATTCGATTGATATGTATTATGTTAATTATAAATTATAACCAATAAGGTCTTACGTATTTCCCAGTCGGGCACCTAATTTGTTTATAATTATTATGCATTTTGTACACCTATCGTAAAATGTTAATTTGCGTAACGAATATGTTGTATGCATCACCGAATGATTTACATAAATTGAGTTTTCCGTCCTTTGAAATATTTTTAGTATTGCACTGTTTGCATAAAATACTACGGTAGTAGCGCAAATTATTTAAAAAAATTAATTAAGCTCCTATATTCAAGCCTTGCTTTTATCGTTTATAGCGGTTGTTAGTGGAGATTACTAGAAAAGAACACTAGATTTAAGCCGACGTCAGTTCCAAAGTTAACTAAATATAACCAATGCATTTTAATATGAAAAATTAATCCTGCACTAGGTTTATGGCCCTATTAACAATTCATTTGCCTTTAAAATCTTTGGATCCCCTTTACTAGGTAACTGGAAGGGAATAGTTAATAAACAGGAGCTTTTGTCGTATTTAAAAGTCTATTATAAAAAGAACAAGGTGAAAACCGCTGAATTTTTTATACCAAAAAGTCGCTGCACAAAGGTAATTTTCCTGGTTTGCGTTGTCGACGTAAAATCCTCACATAAAACTTCTTAAAAGCTTTGCATTTAGGAATTTTCAAATAGGCATTTCGTTTTTATCACTAAAATAATTATTGTCCCCTTGTATTTAATATAAACATTCCAATATTGTAAAATGAAAATGATTTTATGTTGACAAATAGCAACATCTTTGTAAATCACTGAAGATTAAATGTAGTATAATAATAATTTATGACTTTTCTTTATTTTTTTGCTAGTATCGCGCTGTTCCCATCGCACCAGCGATCCCCAGAAATGGAAATTACTTCTACCATAGACACCGTACCCTAAAAAAATATGTCACCCAGACAATGCAATCATCACAACAATAATATAAAGTATATTCTGCCAACTTCATTTACTACCAGCGAACAAAAGTCTTAAGCGCAATAAATTGAATCTACTAAATCGGAACTTGACTGAAGAAACACTAGCTTAGCGTAAATCAGCAAAGAAATAGTTACCGCAGATGTAAGAACGAAAATCGCACCTAACACCACATTTCCAAAAGAGTCTAGTCACATTTGTATGAAATCCTTTTCCATTTGTTATTGAAAAGTATAAATTTTATATTCGAAATCCAAAAAACATCATTTTTTAAAATATTTTTCGTTATAGTCCTAATTGGGACAGCCTTTAGTACTTAGGTACTAAGCCATTAGCCCCAAAGAGGGAAGAAGGACCGCGAAAGATTTGATATAATCATGTTATCAGTTGCCAGCATGGAGCGAAGTTGCAAATATTATTTTTTTATATATTTAAGATCTCAGAGCTTTATTTCACAGACAATAGATGGTATGAAACAAGTTAAAGAGAACGAGACAAAATTAAGTATAAACATGGAAACAAAAGTGGGAATATCGAAATACAAAAAAAAAAACATGCATGACTGTAAGTCCAGTAGCGCGAGCAGCCAAGGTACAAGAACACAGTGAGCCACTACGTATATATATATATAAGAAAATTATCTTTCATTGAAGAACTCTTCTAGCGAGTAGAAGCATTTGGTTAATAGCCAGGACTTCAATAATTTCTTGAATTTGTTATTGCTAAGCATTTTTCAATCATTCGGAAGTTTATTGTAAATTTTAATATCTGCAATATATGTACAGTCTGCTGATGATTATGTAAAAATACTTGTATTAAATATGTAGTAGCAAAAATATGTTTTCTCTTCAATGACCTCTGCATATGACATGAACCGCTTTCTGCTAAGCCGTTTTTTCAAGTTTACCTAGCGAATACGGTTGAAGAGGCACCAATTTGTAGTGTAACCAGATCAGTTTTGCTGTCGCAATTGTCGATGAATGAGTGGGGGGGACATCACGATGGTAAAAATTTCTTTTCACGAAATAGACCCCATTGCGTGAAAAAAAAAAAATTCTCTTTAGTTTAGCGTTGATTTGGTCCAATAAATCATCGCAGTACTGTCCTGGGATTATCCTTCCCTTCTCTAAATAATCAATTAAGATTATGCTTTGCGAATCCCAAAAAAATTGTCGCCACAACTTTCCCGGCTGCTAAAGTCGTCTTTGCCGGGAAAAACCCATTTTGCCGATCGGCTTTTGGTTTCTAGCGATGACACTGACGATTACGCTGGACCTTATTGTAGGAATATTTTACATTCATTTAGATGTTTTGGGAAATGTGAAGATGGAATACAAAAGAAGTTATTGTTCCCTTTCACCGCTACCGTACTTGTAACTCCCTCTCTCCTTTGATAATAGGCTAGAAAAACAATCGCTCTAGAAGACGCGCTCACGGCCACCAGAGGGACCTTTACTTGGCATAGTTGGACAAACTGAACTCACTAAACCTCTATCATCAGTAACTTTATTGATCATTCCGTTCGTAGTCACCTGAATGGGACTCCTCATCAGAGGCGGAAATCCATTAAAGCACTACCTGATAGTCATCGAATGTACATCCAACTTCTCTTTGATTTCCGCAAACGTTTTACCATCCAAAAAAAGCAATGAAATGATTGAATCACTGACCGGTATGGTTTTTTTTCCATGAATGCTAAATCTACCGCAACAGTTCTTAATATAAGCGTTCTGCAAGGGTTTTTTTAGGGCCAATCCTTTCTCTAATATATCTTAAACTTCCTTAAAATCTCAGAGCTTTCTTACTTCATATGCTGACGATATAAATGTTTTGATAGATTCGAATATCCTCACTGATTCTTTATTGAAATTAATATGCCGCATGCAAATTTTTAGCCAGTTCGGATGTTCTACGCTATTTCTAATATTAGGAGGTTCCGTAGCTACTAATTTTAAAAAAGGTCTTATTATTGCAAGGTTTATTCCAGGATGGCGGATGAGATTTTTACCCGAGCATGCGGTGAGATTGATGACATGGCCTCAGTTAACGTAGTTCTATGAAGGTACCTTCAAACCTCGCAGAATATTGACATTTTATTACATGTATACATGAGGTTCTCCGCTTTGCGTATGAGTATCGACATCTATTTTAATCTAATATCTCGCTTTTTTATTTTAAAAGAAATTGTCTGTTTGCTGCCAGTCTGTCAGCATACCAGACTTTCGAAAATATAGGTTGTAGACTCTTTAATTCATTACCTAGAAGCTACAAGAATATTTTCATTCAGTGTTAAGACTTTTCAAAGAAATGTAACAGTTATTGCTAAATAACAACTGTTGTTCGTCGAATGACTGTTTTGCCTATTTTACAGACTCTAATATTTGTTAATTTTGTTGTAGCTTGCTAACTTGTCCACTCATGCCATACATGCTCTTTGGAAATAAAGATATTATTATTATTAAATTATTGCATTTATTTTTAGGTAACCGGTATTTCTTTATTGGAAATTTCAATGCCAGTTACATCATCTTTTAGCTGAAATAGGAAAAAAGGATATTGGTTTCAAATTTGTATTGCAGGTACTTATATATCAAAATAATCTTGAAGCAGGAACGGAAAATCATTTGCGTTCACACAGAATGCTGGCAAAAGACAATGGAGGAATTCTATTTCTATTTCTTCTATACTGCGAGAAGCGATATAGAAAAGAGCGCCGTAAAAAGTAATCACCCTAGAAGACAAGTGGTGAAATGTGTTTCTTCACACCGTTTTCAATGAGGCGTTCTGAATAAAATGTCTTTTGAAAGCTTCCTTTCTTTCGTTTAGCGAAACATTTTTTTCCCGTAAGTAAAAAAAACTTCTAGCTCGAGACTGAAAGCTCATTTAATATTTAAGCACCGCCGTATTAGGCATATACGGGCAGTAAACGGCTAAAATAACGATACAACGCAGGAAAGCGCAATATATTTTGCATATCTAAGAAGCTTTGCGATGTATAATAGAACATTACAAATAATAAATTATGCAGGAGACTTCATTTTCCGAGATTTTGGTACAGACGTTACGACAACAAAACGGGAGAAGTAAAATTAATACGCAGGAGAAAAATATGTTTTAATACTAATACTAATAAAAATATGTTAGTACTTCATTTACAAAAACAGGATATAAATTGTGCATCTTTCTACAAAGCTGTTAAAATATATATAATATCATATTATACATATTTTTATTTCACAATAGTTGCAAACCTGAGACTAAATATTTATTTATCAATGGCACCATGCAGTCAGTTGACAGTGGTGATTGTGTTCTGTGATCTTTTTCGGGGTCGATCATCACATTCTATCCGAGAAGCTGGAGCTCTGCACCTGTAACGCTTGGAGTACGACAGGGCTTGATTTTGGATCTTGTTTTATCTACCTGTTTTCTATGGGATTTATGGGATCGTCTATTTTATTAATTATTCTTTGTTTGTAGGGTTGGAAATGAAAGAAAGGGTTCTTATCTCACAAAATTTGGGCGACTAGTTTCGCATTCAAAAGCAACCTATCTTCACACTAGAATTTAAAATAACAGTTTTAGAAGTTGTCATTTGTATTCTTGCATCCTGGATGCAGATTGCTGATGCTAATAATTCGACAATTTCTGATACTTTTACTTTAAATTCTGGCCTGAGGATGTGTGAACACGAAACCAGTCACCCAGTTTCTTAAATAGAATTTTTGTGAAGTGAAGACCCGTTCTTTCCAACTCTGCATTTGATTTTGAGTTATCATGGGTCAAATTCTTTGTTTATGTAGACAATACTCCTGCCATTGTGCCAATGGTTTATTGTTAGAATTGCATTAATGGTTTACCGGTAATAAATTGCACTTAAATCTTTTAAAACTAATTACATGTTCATTCGCTTTCAATTAGCGAGATCTAAATTCAATGTTAATATCTACGTAAATATTTTTCTTTATCGCGTGAGATGGACGTAAAATTTCTTGGTATTTTTCTTCATTAAACCATAAACCGAGAGTCTGTTACTGGATTAGAAATTCAGAAAGTTTGTTATCATTAATTTCGGTTTTGTCCTTTTATTACAGCGAGGTTTACTCTAGATTGAGCTATGGTATTGTTTTTTGGCCCAGAAAAGAGCTATTAAATGTATCGTTAACATTAAAACAACTGAATCTTGCCGAACCTTTTCTCGCAAATTTAAAATACTTTCTGTTCCAGCAGCTTATATTCTCAAAGTTCACACTTAGATATCTAATAATGCAAGCGAGTTTATAAAAAAATAATAAAGACACGGATATAACACCAGAAGAAAGAACAACTTTCTTTTTAACACTCTTTGTAACAAAGCGGGCACCATTTTCAGCTGGAGTCCGATTCTTTAATCTGAGGATCTAAAGTCTAGCGCGAAAAAAAGGCATTCAAAGGTAAACTAAAAACATCATTTATATATTGTAATGTGCGAGGGGAAAATTTAGAGAATTTTACCAAATTAGTTAATGAAATTTAGGGTTCGTGGACTTTGGAAGAACACTCTTGCGGCAATGTAAGTTCAATTGGAAAACGATAAATGAATTTTAAAAGCGTCTTAGAAGTTTGAAAGTGAACTATCCTCTATTACCCAACAGACCATAAAGGTCCAATAACAGGATAATTACAATTCAAATAAATAGATATTGTCTTTCAAATGAACAGTAATCTATGTATTAATACTATATATATTTATTGATTATAGAAGCATAGTTTATAACTAAAATTATAAAGTACTCACCTTTAGCTGCAGAAACAGCAATAAACAGCACTGTAAAATATTATCACAAAAAGAGCAAAACAACAATAAATGCAAATTTACTATTTGCTGTTACCATTTATTTGAATTTTTACTAAATCACATACCGAATTACCAAAAAAAATAATTCTTGTCAGCAATTCGCGAATGACTTTTGCTTAAATAACTTATGAAATGCTGTGCATCGTCTTCATTGTGTTGTTTCTTAGGTTTTTTAAAATCCATGGCAGATCTTGTTTCATCAATTTTCTTTACCAGTTTACGCAATGCTTCTCGCGATACAATTGTTTATAATAGCAATGTATTCCACAAACAAAATATTAGAGAAAACAGTCAAGTGTATATAGAAGAGAGACAATACTCAGCTAACAATTAAATCACAAACTGTTGAATAGGAACTGAATACAAAGTGATATTACAACGCAAGAAAATGAAAGAAAACTCGTAATAAAAGCAGAGAATAGCTGCGTGGCTCTAATAATTTAAATATTCTTGTATTGATTATGGCTCTATATAGCAAAGATACAAGATACAAAGATTAATTGCTCATTAAATAAACCAATAGTTGTTATTGTTTGTATACAGTGTGGTAACTTATTAACGAAAATCATATCAGCATATTGTACAGACTTCTCACTAGCAGTCAATCTGTGTTGAGGTAGCCTGTAATTATTTTTGTTTCTTTTAGAATATTCATTCTCAAAAAAGCATTCACTAACAGTATGTTTGCAAACAACTATTATGCATTCTAAAATATAAAGTGCGTATAGTTGAGTGTAGGCTTTCACGACCGTAATCCATAGTAGAAATGTCTTTCGGGTGATGTCGCGTAGTTAAAATTTTACTTGACGTTTCGCTAACCATGCTGTCAGTTTCTTCAGAAGATTTCTAAAGACTGGTGTTGTTGTCTCTTGCTCCTCGTTATATATCCCATTTTTGTTCCGCTTTGCTGATCCATAACCGTTCCGGTGACCAAAATCGACCAGATACTCCCTTGTAACAAGGACTTGTTACCGAAACTACGAGCAAAAGGCATATACGAACTGAAATGCCAATGTGGAAAAGCTACATCGGTCAAACAGGATGGAGTATTCAGTGCAGAGTGAAAGAACACGAGAGAGACGCACGCCTTAGGCATATTGAAAAATCTGCAGTAGCAGAACACCTGCACCAACAAGGAGACCACCGCATAAGCTACAGCGACGTTAAGGTATTAGCCAGGACCAGCCACTACTACCCGAGGATAATACGTGAATCCATAGAAATAATGAAGAACACCAACAACTTCAATCGTGAAGATGAATACAAGATCAGCAACACGTGAAAGTTAGCACTACGGAGTCGTCATACAACGAACGACGCGATTCAGCGGAACGGAACGGTTATGGATCAGCAAAGCGGAACAGAAATGGGATATATAACGAGGAGCAAGAGCCTACAACACCAGTCTTGAGAAATCTTCTGAAGAAGCTGACAGCATGGTCAGCGAAACGTCAAGTAAAATTTTAACTACGCGACGTCACCCGAAAGACATTTCTACTATAAAGTGCGTATATTGTTAAAATGTTACCTAACTTGAAAAGTCCTCTACAAGTTTCTATATTAGTAGACAAGCCCCAAAATATAATGCAAAATTTGTCTTTGGAATAAAAGTTCCCATAATATACCGCCATTAAAGCACCATTATGCTTGCACCACCACACCGACAGAGTTTTAATTAGAAAACAGGTTTTGCCTAAGGATTAACAAAGTTCGTTTATGTGTAAGTTCTATCTAAGGTGTTCATCTATAAAAGTTCCCAGGAACTTACCAACGTCACTTACTCTGCAAGTATTGTTGCCTGTATTCATGCTATAGTATTACTTCTGAAAATTATGCAGGAAGCCTTTTTTTTGTTTAGTACTAAATTATTTAGTGTAAACCATTTTTCCACAGTTCCAAAATGTTTGTTGCAATTTCCCAACAGATCCTCGTATGTGTCTGCTCTAATTAATAGATTTGTATCATCTGCATAACTAGTTATTGCGTATTCGGTACCACAAGTTGACAAGATACACATTTAATTAAAAAAAAATTATAAACAGCAGAGGACCAAGTACGCTGCCGTGTGGAACCCCAATACTGATTGCTTCCGGTCTAGACTGTGCTGCTACACCGCCCTTATTTGTTTTTACTGTTTGATATCTATTTGAAAGGTACGATGAAATCCGTAGCATTCAAGTTTTTTGAGTAACAAAGCATGATCGACGGAGTAAAAAGCTTTTGACAGGTCAAAGAAAATACCACAAGCCAGGCCGCGTCGTTCCTAGATCTCTAGGATATTTATAATATAATTAGGAAGCACAGTTTCTATGGATTAACCTGATACCATGTTGAGAAGGCTCGAACAACTTATATTTAGAAAAGAATGTAAGCACATGATTAGCCACTACTGACTCAAATACTTTATTTTGCGATGTTAATATGCTTATCGGCCTGTAATTTGCAGGATTGTTTTTATCTCCTTTTTTGTATATAGGAGTCACTAAGGCAATTTTTAGTCTGTCAGGATAAGGGAACTTTGATCGAAAAGAACAATTGCATATCGATAGGAGACGCTTCCAAAACCATAACACTTAATTAAGTAAGTTCTCTCTTCTTTGCTTAACATTTAAAAAAAATCAACGGAACAATAACACAAAACTCCGAATAAATGTAAATTAGAGGTAATCGGGAGATATCGAGTGAAAAATATAACAGAATAACGTTTATCAGATGAATATTGACAACACAAGCTCTAGTCTGTCATACACACTCTTAGTTTTTGAATTTTTGTGAATGAAAACAATGAAAACGTGAAATTCAAAATTCCGGCTTTAAATTTTTTATTTAAGTTTAATTTTGGATTACAAACAGCTGCCTTTTATAAGCATTTTGTATAAAATAATAAATAACAGCACTTCTCTCTTGAGGCACTTTTAATTCTTGTTAATTTACTAACATCCTGTGCATCCGATCTTCCCTTCTTTCCTGCTAATCTAACTTATTTGAAACGCTGGATTTTTCATAAAGAATAGCTTTTCCTTGTAAAATTAATAATAAAGATTTATTCCTGAAGAAATAAAGATTTCAATATTGAAACATTTTTGAAAAGAAAAGTCGATGATTATTCGAAGCTCATTCAAAGAATAACTGTTTCTTTTTTGTTAATATGCACTTTATTGCAAAATATTGCCGTAAATGTTGCTGTGATTGTTGAATTATACCTACTATATTTTATTTCTGACTAATTTATTGCTTCCTAAACCGTTCTAATGTATTTTAATATGAGCGACCGACTTCATCTCGAGCTCAGCATGAAGTCGATAACTAAAAATTAAAAAAAATGCTCACTCCGAAGGAAGCAACAGACACACAACAACAGTGTTCTTTGCGGAAAAATTTCCAAAGCCTTCATATTTTTTACTTCTCTAAATAAAGCGTAGGTATCGAATTCGCGTTCCAATGTTTTGACAAATATCTTCCGACACTGAAACCTATAAGAACCCGAACTCATAGACAATGAATAAATCCATAGCAAAAGGAAGTAATCGAGAAACGAGCCCGCGTGTAATACGCATATAAAGAGAAATTATGTAAAGTAAAGCCGGCTGCGATGAGGCTTTCGTTCGCACGAAAATAACATCGTAATACTCGTTTACATTACCTACATTTGCGTAACATCATATTTTCCGTATTTCGATTTTGATCGTCATTAGCAAATTGATACCGGATAGATTACCTAATCATCTTTCCAATTCCGCACGGGATCGGTTCACGGTGGAACGTTTCGTTAAAATTGGCAGGTGTCAGGGAAGCGCGGAAGTGTTGTGGAAGTATGTAAATCAATTTACGTTAACGACCAGCCAACCGATACGATGCTGACGTAAATGTGAATGACTCAATATGTTTGATGAGCGGAAGTTGCTATACGGTAGCATATCGGTTCGCAAACAATACTTTAGGAGAAAATAGCAATTCAATTTGCTTTGTATTTAATATTTATGCAGCGCATTATTATTTTAACTAAAGAGTACTAATTGTTAGTAGCAACAAATAGTTATGCATGGTGCGTATGAAGTATTGCATCAAATCCAATAACGAGCAGACTATAATACATTTAGGTTTGAAAGTTGGTAGCGTTAAATTGTTTATTAAACATACTTTTAGTTTTAGCTTCTTGTTTTATGCAACGGGAGTTCGTAAGTACAAGGCGAAAACAAAGTAATTAATAGATTTTAACCATATCCTCAAAAGACATCAAATTCATATTCTTAAAAAACACTAAAACATAATAATAATAATCTTGATTGACATTATGTAGGTTTCACAAAGCAAATGTAGAAAATTATTTAGGCTAAACTACAAAGAAACGCGTGAAGCTTTCTCCTAAAAATAGCTAATGAGTGCAGTACTTTAAAGGCAACGGGAAATGTATTAAATAGTTTCATACCTGTGTAGGCGCGATCATTCTCACTCAAAGTAAAATGGTATCTTGAGTAGCAGCAATCTGATCTATTGCACGTACAATAGTAATTGATAAATGCATTTGTTCAAATAAAGGTTTGTTTTTAAATAGAAGTGTACGAATCTCAAGCAGATTACAATTATTTCTAAAATAACCTCCACAAGACTTTTTTACATAAAAAAAACTTGCAATAAGCCGTTACCGCCACCACCATCCCAAACAATAATGCTATATCTCACATTTGAGTAGCAATAATCATAATATATGCCACGTAGCATAGACTCGTCTATCAAAATAGCATTCCACTTCATGTTCTCATCGACCACGGGACCCAGCAGACGAATTACGGCCTGCATAGGATAGTTATGGTTATTTATAATAATATCTGTTGGATAGTCATGAGTTTTTATTTCAAAAAGTATAATCCGTGTTTTGTCATAGCTAATTATTAAATTATTATTCTTTAACCATTCACCTAATTGAGCTATGTAGCATAATTTTCGATAACCCTGTCGAAAGTTTCGTCCGTCACAAGTGTTATGGACAAGATTAATTGTTAAAAGCGGCTGTTTACATCTGGGCAACCGATAGCATAGATATCGTTTAAATACGGGACAAAAAGTAATGGCCTTTAAATGCAGCCCTGAGGAACTCCTCTGCTTAATCGAATTTCTCTGGATTTGACAACACTGTCGCTTGTGAGAAGACGCATTGTTTGTTTCCTATTCGAAAAGTAAGACGGAAATTAAGTAAAAGCATTACCCCCCTCACTCCGTATAGCTCCAGTTCGTCAATCAATTATTGCTGTTTTCAAAGCTACACAAAATTGTATTAGCAAAATCAAACAAAGCTCATTCAGTATGTTTACCTTCAAGCGAGCCATGCTGAAATTTGCTGACACTATTAAATTTTTTTATAAAATCATAGAGACGTTCATGTCCGATTTTTTCAAATTATCTTGACATTTTTTTAAGAAGCACACGGGAACTCGTTCTGCCTAGGAAGAGGGGAACGCGCTCAATGGGCTAATCAATAAACTTAACGCTAGCGGTGAAGACTGTCCAGCGCCTTCGCCCACTCCCAAGTTGTTCTTTAAACTTGCAGAATTTATCGGGCGGATATGCTCCCCAAATTAAATTGCACGGCTATATACTGAGTTCGGTCGCTTAAAAAAGAAGCCTTCCATTGCGACGCCAACCCTCTAACCCTCTAACACCGTACAATTTCCACATCAGAATATCAAGTCAGTCAAATGCCCTGTTAAGATTACAAAAGGTTGTCACGGGATATACTTATCTGCGTCAAGATACTTAAAAATAACGCGTCCGATTAAATGACTCGATAACTGTTTTGGCTAATAATATTCAAGTTTTCTAGTAATTTTAACAACCTTGCCAAAAAGCCGTATTCAAAAATCTTTGAAAATACAGGTGAGAGAGCTACTGGTCGATAATATGAATATTCTAGACGTTGCCCCTCTTATTTCAAATTGTCTGGAAAACTTCCTTTAACAAAGAAAGGTTGGTAAAAAAACAAAATGAGAGTGTTATAGCATCCGCAAGCTTCTTTAAAATTACGACAGGGATCTGTCTATTCTTGTTTAATGTATTATACTTTTTTTAACTATGACCTTCAACAATGGTGTTTTTACCAGATTAAATAAAAAAGTTATTGAATAAGCTCACAATGCCATCTGCATCCGTATCTTCTCATGCTGAAGTGTTAATAACAAGATTACGAGGAACGTTTTCAATATGCAATTATTAAAAAAATTCATGGAGAAGGTTATCTAACTAAAATAATCCTAACGTAGATCATGGTGTTGGTGTGATCCCTCACAACAAAAGCAAAGTGAGGAGAGAAAGCACTAGCCAACGGGCATGTTTCTGTCTACCCGATCTCGTCAGCGTTGCTCCAAGTACGTCCCTACCCCACATTTCTACTTGCCTCCCAGCTTATGTCAAAACTACTTCTTTTAGCCGATGACAAAAAGATGAATACAGATACCAAATCAACCCTCCAACAATTCTCGGACTGCTGGTCCCAAGATGACGTAGCGCGTACACATGGAAAAAGTGCCTAGAAACAATAACTCAAATAACGCTAACATGCTAGATTCATTCACGGTGAAAGCATTGGAAGCAACACCATAAGCTACGTTAGCATTATTTCAATTATTAAGAAATAAAACGATCGTAATTAAAAATTAATACGTTAATAATGATTATGAGTTTAGATTGACACGGAAATAATTTGCACGTATAAAATCAATTTAAACCATATGCCCGCATGCGACTGGCCGTAATATATTAACTTTATCGGAATCACATTAAATAATTCATCCTCGTCGAATTTACGGCGCATTGATTGTTTGGTTGGCTAGAGTTCACCGTAAAATCCGACAAAATCGAGTGGGTAATCGATAGAGCGTAGAAATTGCAAGGTTTTCTCCAAATATTGGGCAAGTTATAAACTAGAGTTCATAGCGTATTACGTTATGGCATGTAAACATGGGCGCCCTATTCCCGATATAAATGAATGCTTATTCGGAAGGTTGAAATTTCATCCGGCCGCGAGTACAATATTAACGTAGACAAGCAATTAACGTTTCCATAATCGGCGCTGTTGCCGACACATTGCATGCCTACATACGTTCATGCATACGTGAGGTATTATGTGCACGGGTGTCGGAACTTATGCAGATGAAGTATTAGCTGTACGCGCATATCGAACCCGTACTGGCGGCGTGACTGCAGACCAAGTGTTCCTTTCAGGCCGTTTAATTCTAAACGTGAAGCACATTGTCTCGAGGGTAAAATTTACCTCAGAATAAGGTTTGTCCGACGTCAATTCCCAGTGATACACATTAATTACACTTCGTGTATCGTATATACAAACTGAGTTAAAGCTTTAACCAATACAAATATGGCTTTATTGAAATGTATTTCAATGAACACAACATTATAAGATTCTACATATAAAATAATATCGGGCTCCAATGACTGCCTGCTCACTAATGTTTTGTAATGGGACGGTGGAATATTTTTCCATGCTTATCTTATTTCAGCTGTAAGTAGTGTTTTTCAAGAGTGTTTGCCATCCCTTGGTTGACTTTCCGTGAAGTACCAATACCAAGTTGCAGGAGCTTGCCTGCATATTCACTTTGGACAATTTTTCAGGAAACACACAAAACGTGTAAAAATTTGGCTCGGTATAAAAAAAACCTGACTATAGGACAATTTCAGAGTTTGACACACACCATTATCGTCACTACCGTTTTCGGTTATCTCTTCTTTTTTATTGGCCATGCGAGAATTAAGCAACTCTTTGTACCATTATGGATCGTTCCGTTCTTGCCATTCCGCTCCAAAATATTCTCCATCAAATGGCTTTCGCTTTTTTTTTGGCCTTCAATTTTTCGGTGATATCAGATTTGTCCTTTCTTGTAAGTTGTTGCATAGTTCCAATTCTACAGATACAAACTTGTAAAATTTAAAACAGGGCACTGAGATATTTGTTTCTTACAGATTTTCTTTTTTAATATAATTCTTTCGGTCTCTGACATTATTTTTGGTATACCTTTTTCTAAAACACTAATATTTCGATTGTTATTCACGAAATAGTTTGACTACCCCTACTTCAGATTATAATCATTTTTCCAAACCATTTTGTGCAAGTGCAAGTTCCTTTTAGTTATTATCCCACTTTCAATGTTTTATTTATTTTTATGAAAATGATGTTAGAGTGAGTGCGCAGCGTCTTAAACCTGATATGACTGCTGGTAATGATTCCATACCGAGTTTCCTAGTGCGTGACTGTGCTTCTGTATTCGCCTCTCCACTAACTATGCTGTTTAATCTAAGTCTGTCAACATCTCAATTCCCTGATGTGTGGAAAATAAGCAAAATTATACCTGTATTTAAAAAAGGTAACCACTCTCACATATCTAACTATAGACCCATAAACATCTTATCAAACTTTGCTAAGGTTCTTGAACGTATATTGTTTACTAAAATCTACATTAATGTTCAATCATACATATCTGAACAGCAACACGGATTCATAGCTGCAAGATCAACCGTCTCAAACTTGACAAATATTACTCAATTCATTTCATCTGCAATTGACCATCGCAAGCAAGTTGATGTTATTTATACAGATTTCTCAAGAGCATTTGCCTCTATCGACCACAATTTACTTCTTGCGAAACTGGACTATATTGGTTTCTGCCCTTCACTTCTAAGGTTAATGTCTTCTTACCTCAACAACAGATCTGGTTATGTATTTTATAATGGGTTTTCATCTGAGCACTTTCTTATACCCTCTGGGGTACCGCAGGGATCAAGCCTTGGTCCCTTATTATTTAACATTTTTTTTTAAAGATCTGCTTCTGAAATTAAATTGTGAGTTACTGGCATATGCAGATGATCTAAAAATATATAGGGAAACTAATACAGAAATGGATTGCGTAAAACTGCAGGCCAATATTTCCCTTATTGATGAATGGTGTAAATAGAACAGAATCTCCCTGAATTTTGCGAAGTGTTCAGTTGTATCTTACACTTGATGTATTTCTCCAGTATTTTTTAACTATTCTCTAAGCACAAAATCTATTATCAGAAAATTTGAAGTATCGGACTTAGGTGTATTATTTGATTCACAGCTTACTTTTTCTCAACATGTAACAACGCTTTGCTTTTCAGCGTCCAGATCTTTAAGTTTTCTTATACGATCATGTAAGTCTTTCCATAATATATCTGCAATTAAAGCTGTTTATTATGCTACTGTACGTAGTAAACTGGAATATGCATCCCTGGTATGGTTTCCCTACTACATTATTCAACAACTTTCTGTTGAAAGAATACAGAGAAAATTTCTCAAATATTTGTCTTTTAAGATCACTGGTGTGTACCCTGAAAGAAATGTAGATTACATTAGTTTGTTAAATCATCATAATGTTGAAAGTTTATCTCACCGCCGTGAGCAATGTAGTACTACATTCATGCTTAAATTGCTACAAAACAAAATTGATTCTCCATCCTTGCTTGCTGCGGTTAATTTTAATGTCCCACCGCATAGTACTAGATATGGTGCTATAATTAACACAGAACTTTAATGTCTTCTATTCCAATTACTTGGAACTGTAAGTTATTTATGTTTGTTAGTACAAAGGTTTTTGTATTCTTGTATTGCTATTTTGCTCGTTTGTTTATTCTTTGTAGCAATTAGGATACTGCACATGCATTTTTTCTTTTTTATTAAGTTGTCCTGTAATTGGCTTTCGCTGTTGGACGAATAAACATTGTTATTTTATTATTATTATAATCGAACATATGCTTCTCTGATAGTATTTCAGGATTATTATGTAAAAGCTTTACTATCCTACCAAATACTCTGATAAGCGGCACGAACCAGCATTTTAAACTAGCGCCAGCAAATATTGCTGTGTATCAAAACCTCAAATCCAGGGTTTATTCGGATTTGTTCGCTTTTCCTCACAAACCCCAGCTGTAAATGCAATTTAGACGCGTTTTTAATCGGTTTGGTTCACAAAGTCATAGAAAAATGAATAGAGTAGGTAAAGATTATACGGTTAACATGTACAACTCAATTTTGTCAAAATATGGATTTATCCGGTTTTGCATGCTAGCTCGTCAAAGGCTCTATAGGTCTGAAGATGGAATTCATTTTCCAATCTTTAGTTTTTCGAACTGCGTAGCAGTGACAGTTATCTTATTGGAAAAAAAAATTCTAAAAGCTTATCTGAAGGAGTTCTTCTTACCATAGCTTTAATGTTGCACTTAGAACTTCTATGTACATACATTTAGCTATTTATGCGGCCCTGTGATAACATGCACGTGCATATCATAATGTTGCTACCGTCGTGCTTAAGAGTACGAACAGCGCAAGCTGTATGAAATTCCTCCACCATGGATATAAGTAATTCCAGAGGTACCCAAATTCAAAAAGGAATTATAGATGCTATTTATCAAAAACAATGTTTATCCATTAGAGAGAGTGAACATTATCATGATGATAGTATTGAGTTTGAAAGCGACATTTCTTTAATAATCACTTTCTACATTCGTTTCGTCGGACCATAATACCCTTTTCCAGTTTTCAATTGTCTAATATTGGTGTCCTTTTAGTCATTATAAACGTTTCTATAACCAATTGAAATTAGCAGCAATGACTTAGTCATTAATGAACTCGCTTAAATTATTTGGAGTTTACTAATTCGATGTGACTTAACTGTGTATTTTCTGAAAAAATTTAAATTTGTGCAATCGACAAAATTTAGAGGTAACCTATTAAACAACTTGAACCAATATCGCTCAGTGGTAACTTAGATACTTTTAACCTTGCAAACGGAATGCTATATCGACTATCAAGCCTTGTGTGATAATAGTGACGCTCTTACAAAATAATTTGTGTCCAGAGATATGTATTCACATATTTCAAACACAACATCAAATTTTCTGAATTTTTAATTATTTTCGAGAGAAAGAAGCTTCTGAATATTTTTTATATCTAGCTATTATAGACGGAAAACTCAAACGTGGCTTCTAAGTTATTCGTTTCCCAAATTGTGATCGCGATAAAACATCACCAGATGATTGATGCAGGTTAGAAAATGTGTTTCCTCATACCTGCAACCACATGCTCTTTATTGTAAGTGTGCGTAGATGCTAGTCCCTTGTATGGTTCCTTGCGATTTAGTGCAAAGCGGCGCATTACTTTAAATAATTATCCTCCATCCTAACAATGAAAACGTTTCAACACTGTTTCATAGCCAACTTTTTGAAATGGTACCAAGTTTTGTTCATTACGTCCTTGGTCAATATCTTCTAACATACGATCAAAAAATTTGGCAGGAAATTTCAAGCCTCTTCGAAACCATTGTGAAGTATCCATTCTAACAACACTCCCTGCCCAACCATATCTTTCGTAATTTTATTTATGCTCTCATTCATTTTAGCAAACATTTCGATGACGCGTTTAGAATGTTCTAAAAGCTCCAATATTTTAACATTCGATATTGCAACATTATAGCCAAATTGCCAATTGTGAACAATTAGAGAACTACTTTTATCGTGAGCTTTTAGGGTAGTTCTCAAGTTTGATGTTTGCACTTATCATCTTTCGTCATCCATCCACCGTTGTCCATATTTAGGTCCTTTGTTGTGGGATAAGCGTTAATACCAGCTATTGATAAAGCACTATGACGAAACTATTTTCATTTTTAAAGGTTACTTGTCCTGTCGTATCCAGTTGATAGTTGTGGTAGGCACTAGATCTGGCTCTCTGAACAATACTCAGGGCGTGCCACAGGGGTCTGTTGTTATTCGCTATTTACACTCTATACATACTTGTTCTTTATTGAGAATAATTATCTATTTTTATTGACAATTATTTTTCATTTTATAGAGAATTATTTTTGTTTTTATTGAGAATTATTTCTTGTTTTTTATTAAGGATTATTGTCCTTTTTGTGGTTTGTTGCATACTTGTAAAATCATTATCATTAGCAAATACATTTTTTTCATGTCTGTCAGTAAATGCAGCTCTCAAAAGAATCCATTTGGTTTTGAATCGAAATTGAACGTGGTCTCCACTTACTAAGACTTTAACCGGATCAATGGAATGCAGTCTATTTTATTAATGCTATGGCACATAGCGGTACGATAATAATGAATACAAATGTTTATATTTGTCATCTCTACTTCACAACCTGTTCCGTAATACCCATTTATTTTTACGCTTACGTTTTCTAAACAAGACATCTTGCTTTAATGATATGTTTTCTTGCATTTGAGCATTACTCGGTATATGAAAAAATACCTAATAAAAAATTACGTTTTTACGTGAATTCAGCAAAACATTAACAAAAAAAAAAAACAATAAAAATGAGAATTATATTTTGCGTTTTATTCAGAATTATTTTGTTGTGATCATTCTAGTTTGAATTGTAATTAATAAACGTGTTTATTTTAATTAGAATTCATTTTCTCTTTTTACAACTAACTAAATTTAATTTTGCTGCCTCCGATCATAAAATATATCAAATGTAATATTTTCTGTTTGTAACTGATGAAACCGATGAAAAAAATGCAGAATCCTAGAAAATCGAGCCCTTATTTTAATTTCCCCATAGCGGTATTTAAGTTAGGTTTAACATATCTTTTCCACATTTACCCTTATTTAAGTACTCTTTGCATAAAGTTATTTTTACAAGTGTCTTATTATAAACAACCGCATTATTCTGCAATTCCACCTCAATATTATAATATATAATAAAATTAATTGCTTGCGTGTCTTAACGTGTTTTATGTAACAATCCTTCTTTTGTTGTTTTAGAAACGAGCAATAAACAAGAACCATATTACCCAAAAACTACTCTCCAAAACCTTATGCGAATTTTCATATAGACACGCAATCCATAAATACATTAAAACAAATATAAACAGGCTTGTCCTGAAATTACTCATAAAACTCTTGCAGCATCTTGAGAGCGACACGTTTCAATATTGTTTCGACCCAGTTCACGTAGTCCCGTCAACTTTAAGTTTATACAACGTCGCAGTTGAATAACTTTCAGGGCCAACATTTAAATATAAAATGTACGTGCCTGCCTGTTGGGGCGCTGATCTATGATAGGAGTAGGAGCGATGACGTACGGTAGGTCTGGGTATTTCGTTTTATGGATCTGCCACTCAGCAAATTTATTACGAATTAAGCGGCGGGATGGTTCGGCACCGTAATGGTGGAGGTGCCGGCCCTTTGCGGGATAGCCGGGGGCGAACGTAAATCCGCTTTTCAATGTTGCTGCGTACGACACGCTGCAAACGTGTTCGAGATCGTATCGTTTAAAGAATTGATGACTTCACGTATAAAGGGTGTGTATAGAACTGAAGTCAAACAAAATATTCACACTGTATACAGTGAGATTTTATGTGGTGGTACTATGAACGAATTGCATATAAAGTCATGTCCTACCGCCTGCTGAAATAACGGACAAATAGCGAGAAAAAGTTACTGATAATTTTACAATTGTTAGGTGCTAATACCATTAACTCAATTACTAAAAATCGATTATAAATTCATAAAAACTATCTTCTTTGTTCTCTTTGTAGTAAGCCTTTTTGGTGTGGGAGTCAGTTGGTTAAAATAATAATAATGGATCATATTTATTTTCATTCTACAATTGGATCTTAAAATATAGTATCCTGCTGCTAGTTTTAAAAGAGAAATGACGGGGAAGATTCGATTAGAATATATACGTCACGTATCTTTCTTTAAAAATAGTACTCGAATTAAACTAATAAGGTGGCCAATTTCAGAAAATCGTGATCTCAAAATTGTGTAATGATAATAATAATAATAATAATAATAATAAATATCTTGGATATAAGCAAGCTAAGGGTGTAGAGCATAAGGAAAGAAATTATTACTAACTACCCCCGCAGAACCAAGAGCATCCTAAAAACAAAGCTATCAGCAAGGAACATAAGAAAAGCGATGAATGCATATGCCAGTTCCGTCCTTTCATACAGCTTTGGAGTTATTGCGTGAACCGAGCTTGCAAACCTAGACATTAAAACCAGAGTCAAATTCACAAGACACCGAACACCACCCCACAGCACTATTGAAAGATTCTACCCCGGAAGCACCGAGGAAATGGTATTATCAGCGCCTCTGTAGCACAATATCACCAAGTGCATAATGTAAGGGAATATTTCTTATAGACAGCAAGAACTAGTGAACCACACCGAGCAATTGCATCACTAGATAAACATCTGACGCCACTGAAGTTTTTATGACCCAATATCTAAGATCAGTAGCAAAGAAGACCTGAAAAGCAAGTGGAGAAAGTAAACTGTTGCATGGGAAACATATTACAAGGATAGAAGGTGAGTATATTAACGCAAAGGACTCACAAGCGTGGTTGCAGACTGGAAATCTGTTTGTGGAGACGGAGGGATTCCTGGTGGAAATATAGGACCAGGTAATACCTGCGAGAGCATACAGGAGAAGAATCGCCAAGGAAAAATCTACCGAATATACGGAGAGAAAGGAGAAACAGTGGACCACCTACTGGCGAGATGCTCAGTAATGGCTATTAAATCCTATCTGGATAGACACAACAGGGTCGCAAACATGATTCACAAAGGACTACTGGAAAAATACGCATTACTCGAGATCTCACCCCGTACTATCAACACAGAGTACTCATCCTAAAACAACAAAAAAACACGTATATCATAGATATAGCAGTTCCTCGTGCCAGTAACACACAGAAAACATGGTGTGAAAAAATATCAAAATACCTACCGTTGACTGACGAAAGACGCGGTATGTGGAGAATAGGTAGAGTTGTTGTAATTCCTATAGTTATTGTGAGCATCAGGGAGGAATTCTTAAATAACTAAACAGTGTACAAGTCTTAGGCTTGGAAAAGAAGCTCTATTTACACCTACAGAAGTCGACCATGTTGAATACCTGCTCTATAGTACGAAAAGTGCTAGACGAAACATAAGTGTTTGGAAAAACAACATCCTGAAGTATGCATCGGAACAGGACAAAATAAACCCGTGTAAAAATAGATAACAATAATAAAAATAATAATCAACAATAACAATAATAATAATAACAGAAGCACACAACAGATATGGATATAGAGCTTGAAAATATATAATTGTTTAGACAGTATAGCTCAAATTAAATGAAATCGGGAATACTAGAGACGTTTCAACAAAATTAAAGTTAAAGGCTGGTTCGATAGGGAAATAAAATCAATCGTTGATCGGCGGTCTGGGTACGGGGGTGGTCATAACGGTACAACTGCAATGTTAAATTGTAGTGATGACATCATATCTAATACTGACGTCAATTTCAGCCTTACCTGGAGGTCTTGGGGTCTTTAACACTCTGGATCATAATTTACTTCTTGCTATTTTATCTTTTGTTATATTATCTCCTGATGCGGTTTCACTATTTCAGTCTTGTTTAAATGTAAGAACCTAGGGTGTTCCCTGTGACAGCAGGTGCTCAGCTTTTAACTTGCTTATGCGTGGAGTGCCTTAGGTGTAAACGACCTGCTCTTATCAATATGTGCAGTCATATCTATATTGACACACCAACTGTATCATTGAGTGATACATTTATGTTGATTTTAGTTATAGGCCTTTTGCCTTTTGGATCTTCATATTCTTAGAACATGCAATGATGTTATATGAACGTTTCTGGGTAATCCATAATTGGTAAATAGTTAGAAAATGGACAAACTGTAGATGTCTCTGCATCGAAAAATGAGTAGTTATCGAACGTGATACGGAAATAATTGTGTTATGTAGCAGAAAATAGGTTTCCTGCTTTTGAAGTGTGTTTATTTTGTAACGAAAAGTAATGATAAAATTTATTTTGAAAGTAGTAGATAACTTAACAGAAATTTTTAAACGACACACAAGTACTTTTGTTTATGTTCCGTAAATCACAAGATCTTTTTTAGAAAAATACGAACGAACATTGATATAATCTCAATATTTTAATAAAATGCAACAGCACATTAAGTGTTAAAAAACTATCAAAACATTCAATTTATCAAATTTAAAACACTGTTCCTTCAAGGAAAAATTCACTGGGACCCCTCAAGAATTTGTAAGTGAATATCTATATCGTAACTACTACATATACATTTGATAGCGCACCGAATGTAATGAAAGAGTGGTGGTGAGAAACATCCATCTATTTTCTTTTGGGTTTTGTCACGTGTCTTCTGTTTGAACGACGTCTTTCATGTAATCTAGAGGAATATTATGATACAGGAAAAATGTTTTTGTTTTCGTTTAAAGACAATCCCGTTCCCTTCTTCAAAGTTTCAAAGTTCTAAACTACAGCGTTTTGCCATATAAAAAGATCTAAACTGCATCCGACAATAATAAATGGATAAGTGAATTTTAATTGTAACGACACTTGGAAAATTAAATTTTCCTAACCAGTAGTTCAAAAGTAAAAAGAAAGCAAAGCTGATTGAATCTATTCAATTCTGGAATAAAGTTGTTACGAATAAAAAAGGATTTTTTTACGAAGCTTGAAAAAGTAATTGTACTGTTTTTCTTTTATTTAATTATCTATTGATTACCTGCAATTACAAGTTATCTTCTTCAATGTATGACCATTGTGAACTTAGAAAGCGAATCGAAGGTTTTCTCCACCGATCTTAGCATTAGCGGAAGTCATCTTCCATAAGTGTGCGTAGCCGATTTGCCGCAGATTTTTGTGTTTTCTATCGCCCCGAAATGATGACCCTTCAACTTTAATTTCAACGTAGGGAAGAGGTGGAAATCGCTTGGGGCGAGACCTGAGGTATAGGGAGGATACGGAAGTACGAGAATATTTTTCTTCGTCAAAAATTCTCGAATTGCAAGTGCCATAGTAGGTATCATGATGCAGCACACAATTATCTGCAACGTCTTTTCAGACCCGCCAAACCCATTTTCGAAGTCGTTCCTTCTTCGTCTTTGTAAAAGGTATGATAATCGCCAGTCTTAGAGGTATCAAGTCATTCTGCACAATGCGACGATTACCAAAGAAAAACAATGATAATTATCCTTTCCGCTATTAAATTTAGTTTTTCGCACGAAAAGGTGTTTACTGGAGTCTTTTCTTTTAACAAAAATACATTTTACCAAAGTGTGTAAGTTAAAGACGAAAACTCGATTTACGGGAAGAGGTCATCAGTACTGCTTCGCCTCGCAATAAAATTGAACTAAATATAAACACATGTCGAACTGGAAAATACATGTTACATGTTTATAATAAGTGTATTTGCAACAATCTCGGGAATTTTTCTTTACATAATAAGTCGCCGGCGTGTCCTTATTTTATGGTTACCGATACTTGCAAGTATCGAGTCGTTAGACGCTAGATCTAGAACTTTAGTAAAACATTAAACGTTGTAATACATTTAAGGGAGATAAATTAAATGAGATGTAAAATAAAAATGGTAAATATTGTCCGTACGAAATGTAAATTGCAGTTGGCTATGACTAATATTTAACAAGAGACATCAGTGAGTGACAAATGAGTAAAGTGACACGTTTTGAGAAAAAACGCATTTTGTTGTGTGGTATGTTGTCAAATGTTTATAGTGCTAAAGAACTATATCTTAAGTTAATATTTAATTTAAGTTCGATCACTTGAAAGTTTCTTATGTGATTCGTTAGCAGATGATGATCTACGCCGAAGAACTACTACTACTAATTACTACTAAAAATAGATAAAACTGGAGTAAACATCAAAATTTGAAGGGGGAAATTGTACTATACTTCCCATTCATGCGAAAAAAAACCTCATCATCATGAAACTTGTATCTTTCGCATAAAGTTCTTCCACATTTTCCACCTTGCGTAACATCGGTTCCTTTCACATGTAGTCGACGCACAAAAACGTCTGATGTTCTTAAGGGCACTCTCACGTAAAGAATGCCCGGCGGACAGAAAGTTGTGCGTCTTCGTTTTCCAGCTCGGCCGCCGCGCGAAGAGCTCTTCACTTTGAACAGCACTTTTTCATGTGCATGAATATTTTAGAGTGCAGTTCCGCTACTTGCAGATACGTTAAACTTTACGTAAATTTCGGTAAATATTTTATGTGCTTTCACTGTCACGTTGCCGAGCTGAGTGTAATACTATTAAGCATTCGCCGGTTTTCTGAGATAAATTTCCTAGCTTGTTTTACAATGTACGCTTCAATTGTTAGACGTTCCAAAAGTTTCCAAAGACAAAAGATATAAGGAAGCCACACTCACTAATCACTTTTAATTGTAATTTGATAGCAATTTCATATTAAGAAATGTACTTCGCGGTATGTGTTAGTGCCTCTTATAATACTAATCATTATGGAATGTAAGAATTGCTGAAGGACAGCAACAGAAATTAGATTAGCATCTAAAGTACTGTTGGTTAACAACATTGAATAACAACCGTTTTTCCTTAAAGCTAGTGATGTCTGTGGAGATCTCATTATTCTACAAATAAACTCCTCTCACCTGTAGACATCATGATCTTGGACTCCAAAATTACATCTGTTAATAATAGATTTGATTGTCATAATGTACTGAGTATAGATTGAGTGCATGTGATACGATTTCGTGATAGTTTCAATATCTTAAAAGGCTTTTGGTTCATTTACACTATGGTTCTGTTTCCGTTGAAAAACATAATGTCCTACCGATGCAAAGAGCGCCTTTGATAAATTTTTCACTGATGACATTATTGAAAATATTGTTGAATGCACTAATTTAAAGACTGAAAAAATGCCAGTAAGCTATGACAGGCTTAGAGATGCAAAGAACATGATGAAAAAACACAACCAGAACTAGACATCTGTAAGACCGTCATCAACCTGTCAACGTTGCAACTATCACAAGAACAAACAAGAGTACTAGCCAAAGGACTAAACTTTGCAGTCGCACCAACCAGAATACCTAAAGAAGAAATCATCGCTCAAGTGGAATGTGCTATCCGAAGACTGCCAACCGAGGAAGCAGAAGAAATACGACATAAAACCTGCCGCATCCTCCAGAAAGCTAAACCACCAGCAAGGAATATCTCCAAGGAAGAGAAGAGAGCACTTGAGGATATACGCCGCAATGAGAACCTAATCGTTGTACGAGCTGATAAAGGCAACGCAACAGTAGTGATGGATCGCGCAGATTACAATATGAAGATACAAATGTTGCTGGACCCGAACCCCTACAAGGAACTAAACAAGGACCCAACCACGAAGGTAGAAAAACAAACCAGAAACGCTATTAAGGAATCATCAATCCCAAAGGAAGAACAAAGAAGGCTATTACCATCAGAAAGCCGACCACCAAGACTGTACGGACTACCAAAGGTACACAAACCTGGCAACCCTCTCAGACCGATCGTCAGTACATGTGGCTCACCTACCTACGAATTAGCTAAATATGTCGCAAAACAACTAGCACAATACTCCGGGAACACCAAAAGCTTTGTGAGGAACTCCGAACATTTTATAGAGATACTACAACACGAAATAACAAAGGAAGATTTATTGGTATCTTTCGACGTCGAATCACTCTTCACCAATGTACCAGTGGAAGAAACACTAGAGATCATCAGGCAACAACTAATACCAAAAGCACTACAACCGGATCTGATTAACTTGGCAAGACTCTGCCTTACTTCGACCTACTTCCTGTGGAACGGAGAATTCTACGAACAAGCGAGTGGCGCTGCAATGGGATCTCCTCTGTCACCTGTGATCGCCAACATCTTTATGGAAGCGTTCGAACAAGAAGCCATCGAATCTAGCAGGATGAAACCTAAATGCTGGTACAGATATGTGGATGATACCTTTGTCATATGGCCACACGGAGCAAAAACTCTAGAGGAATTCCTGCAACATATTAACAGACAACACGCAAACATTAACTTCACCATGGAAATCGAAGAAGACGGCACCTTACCATTCCTAGATGTCCTAGTGGAGCGCACTGACAGCAGCAAACTGGGCCACAGTGTATACCGTAAGAAGACTCACACAGACCGGTACCTGCATGCAACATCTCACCACCATCCTCAACAGAAGAGATCCCTCATCAACACATTGTTAAGAAGAGCGGAGAAAATCAGCGACAAACATCACAAGAATAGTGAAATACAACACGTCAAGGACACCTTACGGAAGAACGGCTACAGTACAAAAGATATAAGGAAGCCACGAGAGCAGAAAAAAGCCGAAGACCAACAACAACCAGCAGGATACGCATACCTTCCGTACATAGCCGGAGTCACTGACAGCCTAAAGAAGACCCTAAGGGAAAAAAACATCACCACACGTTTCAACACAGTGACCAAAATCGATCAGCTGCTCCCTCCTAACAAGGACCTGTTACCGAAACTACGAGCAAAAGGCATATACGAACTGAAATGCCAATGTGGAAAAAGCTACATCGGTCAAACAGGACGGAGTATTCAGTGCAGAGTGAAATAACACGAGAGGGACGCACGCTTTGGGCATATTGAAAAATCTGCAGTAGCAGAACATCTGCACCAACAAGGAGACCACCGCATAATAATAGGGGATAATAATAGAGGATAATACGCGAATCGATAGAAATAATGAAGAACACCAACAACTTCAATCGCGAAGACTGATACAAGATCAGCAACACGTGAAAGTTAGCACTACGGAGTCGTCATATAACGAACGACGCGATTCAGCGGAACGGAACGGTTATGGATCAGCAAAGAGGAACAGAAATGGAATATATAACGAGGAGCAAGAGACAACAACACCAGTCTTTAGAAATCTTCTGAAGAAGCTGACAGCATGGTCAGCGAAACATCAAGTAAAATATTAACTACGCGACATCACCCGAAAGACATTTCTACTATGGATTATGGTCGTGAAAGCCTACACTTAACATAATGAAAACTAAATTGATAGCTTTTATAGGATACTGTTCTCGGCGGGAGCTAAAAAACAGAATTATATTCATTTTCGTGGAACGGGATCAGAAATATTTAGAGCACGTATGGGCCGTAATCGATTTCTTTTCTCTTTGGCCGTTTTTTGATTTGATGATAAAACTAATAGACAAACTTGTTGCAATCTCCTTTAACCTTGATCTTATTGTGGATAACTACTAGAGAAACGACTAAATAGTAGAAACGACTATTGTGTAAGACAAGCAATTCACAATGGATGAAACGTTGATACCTTTCAGAGGAAAATGCAGCTTCGCCCAATGCATGCCCAACAAACCAAAGAGAGCTTAGTATAGTATACTGTGGCCAACAACTAGAAGATTAATCTAAAATGTCAAATACACCAACTGATACCACCCATTGCTTACTTCAGCCGTGGAAAGGAAAAAATAAGAATGTTACGTGTCATTGGTACACAAATTATGCTTTAGCGGTGTCTTTCCTAAAAGACAGAAATACGACGGTTGGAATGCTCAACGAGAATTGCCACCAGAGCTTTAGCCACATAAAACCACAAACATAAAACAAGTTGGTTAATCTATTTTTAAATTTCGAAGAGATGTTACTATTGTGTCTCATGTTTCCAAAAAGAAACAGAGCAGTACTTTTGCCTTCAATAGTGCACGGTGGTTCTGAATTTGATCCTGAGACCAAAAAGAAAACTGCCTCAGTAGTGAATACACAGTATTCAGAAGAGCAAGAAGACAGCCTTTGGCTTTATTTTTTTAGTTTTTGAGCATAACAGGAATAAACAGTCAAATTGTTTAGAACGCAACACATATTGCCAACGGGTACAAAGGCTTTATCAATACCTTTGATGAAGCCATACCTTGAAGAAAGGGCGGAACTAAAGAATCCTTCAGATATTCAACTGTTTCTAGAAAAAATATAAAAAGCGAGAGGAGCATCAGGGAGAAGAAGAACTATCATTCAAAATAAGACGACGCTTTCTTCATTGTGGCAAAAGGAAGAATAGAGTAACAATAATTGTTTGCAACGAATGTGAAGATCAGTATGCAAAGAACATTCCGTTAAAGTAATGAAAAGGAAGGTTTGACAAACGTGAGTAGTCCAGGTAAGTTCAATGTACGCATATACATATAAGCAATTTCTTGTTATTTTGGTAGTTTCTGAACACTATTTACCCACAGAATTCCCAGCCATAACATTACGATATACAGCACTTAGCATCAGTTAATTATAAATTGTTATCGTTCTTTATACGCCTTTCGGCAATTTATCACTAACAAATTAGCATTTAAATTCGAGCCATTTCGTTTTATCGAGGTAGTAATGGAACGCTTAAAATATAATCCTCTAACGCTATGGAGATTCCAATACATTTAACGTACAAGCGCTTAGATATTATTAAATACAGGTCACTATCAACTGTAGCCTTTCTTTTCTTGCTCCCTTTATTTTGCACCGCTCCGTTCTTCCGCCTAGCTGCTGCTCGACAAACGGAACATTTAGATTTCGAAGAGGGTGCCCCCTTAATAGACATCAATTCAAGTTTAAAATTCAGGCGATACGCTCGCGCCCTGTATTTATAGGAGCGCTTATTTCGTCGAAAATCGTTTCGCGCCGTCAAGGGACCTATCAATCCACGCTATCTTCTTGATTACGCCTTTTGTTCGGTGCTTATATTAAATTAGGTTAAATTATTGACTGGCGTAAGACCGCCTACCTCTATTTCATAAACTTTAACGATGCGCCGTTTATAATTCATAAAAATGTCGACTGCTTTTTTTGTTGGCGCGGACACATCGCGCTTCTCCATCGTATATGTGGTAGGCGAGGAAATTGGATTTTAAAATTTCATATATCTTATAAGATAGTGCTACGGTAAATTGCAGACCTAATGAATAATACATTGTTTAGAATATTATATTGCTTAATGGAAGTGGCTATATGAACGCGTTTTTTTGATATTTTTCAATATATTCCAAGTACATGGCGTAAGAGGGTCAATTTTCCAATTAGATCATGATCGAAAGTTGAGTTGTATGCTAAAATTAACAGCCATCCAACAGAGTAATATCTTTTATCGTTTGTTACTAGAGTTGTCTTTTCCAACATTTATTGAACTTAAATCCAAATTTTCACCAAGATTTAGCCACAGCAATTTTTAAAACTAGCAAGTCACTCAAAAAATGGAATTGAACCGAGAAAATTTTCAGGCAACAATTTTTTGCAACCTTCTTGCACAGGCTTCTTTCACAGGTTTCAATCCAAAAAATTCTACATAGTGAATTGGCTTTGATAAAGTTTCCCGTTAGATCCCCTTTTAAATGAAGAACATAACGCGCTTCGCATTAAATGGCCTCAAAAAACTTTGATCAGGTTCAATAATGCAAACTCAAAAAATTTTGATAGTACCGTGAGTGGGATGAATCATGCATTTATTCCTACGAACCCGGAACCGAACATCAATCCGCTGTGCGATTGTTTCAAGATAAGGGGAAGTCTACAAAAGTTATTCGTCTCCGAAGTGTCTCGAAGAAAATTGTCGCAATTTTTGTCTGAATTTCGAGTCATGTTGCTGCAGATCTTGTCATTTGACAAGGAATTGGTTATAATTGGCGTTTTTTGTTGTGCCTGCAATTAATTCATGAGACACTTCCTTGTATCGTCTGTTTACATTCTCCAGTTTGTGAAGATGGAGACCTGTGTCGTAATACTTATTTCTGGGCTATGGAAAATCCACATGCTGTTCATCGTAATCATTTCCAGCACAGATTTTCGATAAACGTTCGGGCCAGACTGGTCACCGGACAATTTATTGGCCCCTTTGTGTTGCCAAATCGATTGAATGGAGATAATTATCTCTTGTTTTTGCGAAATCATTTGATGGAACTATTGGAAGAAGTTCCTTTGAATGTATGTCGACAAATGTCGTTTCTTCACGATGGCGCACACTTGCATTTTAATCGTTTTGTTCGTCAACATTTAGATAATGTGCTTGAAAATAAGTGAATTGGTCGAGACTCCTCGGTCACTCGACCCTAACCCCCTTGATTTCTACTTATGGGGCTACTTCGTAACCGTATTGAGGCAGCTGCGGCGACAATTCGACGGCAAGGCCTAGTAAATTATGCCAATTCATGGATACGTCGAGCGAGACTTTGCGTTCAACAATACGGCGATAACTTTGAACAACTAGTGCAAAGTGGAATTCATGAAAAACATAAAAAAAATTATTTAACTGTAAATGCTTAATCGCCCAAAAAAAAATAAAAACCACAATTTTTTTTAACATTATTATCTCTCTTATTATGCAACTTTTGTTAAGATATTTTTACGTTAATAACCTTACTTTAAGATATTTAATCACCCTTTGAAAATAAAATCACAATGCCGTAAACACCCTGTATAAAAGGCTCTCAAATATTAATTTGTTCTATGTGTAAAGCAATTTTTGTCCGACAACGTTTTTGCATTTTTATTTGGTAATATTTGTTCGTGTACGCAATATTTACTTGGTACCCGATCTTGCCATCGAAAAAAAAATATCAACAGTTTTAATGGAAATTTAAAATTTTCACCGAAACAGCCGGAAACATTATACTACAGTTTGCATGTAAACGATGTCATTTGTGTTCGCACCGTCCTGGATATCGCTATTTTTTCAAAAGTTTTTTCGTCATTAGAGCGCGCGCCATACGGGCGATGCCGCCATTACAGCGGAATACACCAGACACGCTTTAAAAACTCGTATTACCTAAGTGCGGAAATCGCAAACATCTAGTTTTAGTTTCCAGGCGTGTTTCCATTTTCACGCCGGGGCTTTTAGCTCTTATAATGGATTAAAAAAATAAGGTCTTAATAAATTCTCGAGTTTGTTGCAAACAATAACCTCGACATGTATTCTTTTACATGGTGGATATTTAGGAGTGATTCCATATAAATCAATTATCTCTATTGAAATGGAATTGTTGACACAATATCTCACAAGCATACTCCTTAATGTGTGCTGCAAAAATTCTATGAAGAACTTATGTTCTTTCATCATTCCAAAAGACCCTAATTAGATCATTTAAGAAGAAGAAAAAGATTAGTTTTTAGTGTATTTCGAAATTAAATGCAAATTTTAGATTAATTAATAGCACAACTATAGTCGCCAGTGATAAAGGGGTTTCTCATGTGTTTTGCATTTATGGAGGTGACTCAAAAAATATTGATACCAATAGTACCAATTCGCAAAAACTCACTCTTCTTGGGAAATCAATTTTTCTTATGTGTTGAACTGCGGCAAACAAGTATGGACGAAACTTTCGCAAAATATTTAGCATACTGAACATCTAAATAATCCCGGTTCCAACGCAGCTTGTCTTAAAGCCACTATTGGATACGGCGTGAACGATCACAAATGACGATTTACGTGTTGTAATCATATGTTTTTGAATATTTGCCTTCGCCGATCCGAAGCCTTTAAACTCTGTATTATTCGTTTAACTGTATTTGGTGGCGATTTCTGTTTTTATGGATACCGACCGGCAAAGGTGTCGTATGTTCTAGATGTCACTTATTGCATTCTATTTTAGTGACATGCTTTTCATCAATACTGGATTGTTCTGTAATGGTCATAACTTAAATGCCAAACTTTTTTTTACATTTTCTAAAACAACATAAGCTACATCCTCATTGGTGGCTACTCTTCTATAAGGAAATCGTGCTACAAACATTTTCCTAAATACCTTGAGAGAAGTCAACTTTAGACGCATAATGAATGTGACATTTTCTTTATTTTTGTTGTTGTTGTAAGAGCAATTTGTCGGGAAATTAAAAAATAGGTATTAACAAAAAAAAAATAGATATAATAATATATACAGTGTTCTATTTAATGTAACAAAGTTGGCAGTTACTTCCGTTATAACCAGAATTCTTACATTATTAAAAATATTTTGGCTCAATGGTACATGTAATTTTTCGTATAAATTTTCAGAATTTTCCAATTTAATCTCTTTCATATATCGATTTCATTATACTACAGAACCCTTATTTGACACAATATGAAATTTAGAAGACGCCAATAATCTTACCCATTGTAAATTGTGGAAAAAATATGGACGGCGAACATTCCGTATTATTATTAATATACATGGCTTTCATCAGTGATCACTTAAAAATGATGTTTTCCTTTGGTTTTACTGATGTAATTACATTTAATTAATAAAATAAAAGTCTCATTAGATACCGGTAGGATTTGAACCTATGTTCTCCCGTTCTCCATATCTGCAGCCATAGGTACATCATGAAAGGATTTGAACTTACAAGAAGTTTCGCATCCATCCGGAGAGCGGGAGGGTGTAGGTTGAAGTACTGCTGGTATCTAATGAAATTCTTATTTCATTAATTAAATTTAGTTACATCGATAAAACCGAGGAAAACATAATTCTTCAGTATTATTATTATTATCATTGACACTGTTGTAACTACATATCTCTCTTAAATAACTAACCTAACTAAAAGAGTCATTCGTTTTCTTTCATTTTGAAAATTAGGTTATGTAAATATAACTTGTAAAAACTCCCTAAATGTATACATTATGGCATACTGATCTCCTTTATTACTTTTCCTACAAGAATCATTAACAAGTGCAATGTTTGTCGTTATTCTTTTCCACTGTAAAACAGTAGTAAAAAGTTTTCGAACTTCATCAATCGCCCGAATTTCTTTCCAATTCCTTTCAAATGAACCCCCGCAATCGTTGAAGAAATACCCGCCAACGATTCGTGAAAGGTTATAGAAAGAAAGTGAATCGATTGATTCGCTCAACTATGCTCGACCGAGCACTATGCCGATGATAATAATAAGAGGATAGAAATATTCCACAATGAGACAGAACATGGAACCTTTAATTATCGGCTTTTTTGGTCGGATGCTTTTCGAAATGGGAAAGTTTTCCGTTTACTTTTCACCAACGGAATGAGATTCGATTCCGCTTCGTTTTCGTCTAGTCATTTGAGGCAATAATGTTCCACTAACATCGATTTGTTGTCTTTTATTTTCGAAAAGGACTTTCACCGGAAATGTATCTTTTTAATTACACTTGCTGCCGGAAGCGATATCTACTTCTATTTCCATTTATTTCGCAAAAATACGTCGTTGTTTGTTGAAATCGCAGTGCCATTAAAAGCAAATTGCATTGCATGTTTACCATAAATTCTGTATATTATACTTAATAAATGGTCATATATTAAAATCCATCATCTCCTTGGCATTTCCAAGGTGGTTAAACATTTTTAAAGAATCTTTTCTTGGTAAGGAATCGAACTCGACATCTCCCGTTCGCTAGAGGGGCATGGTAACACTACACCACGGGGTCTTCTGCCAAGGACAAAGTCATTTATTAAAGAGTGATTTCCTTCTTGGCATAAGATCCTGTGGTTTTGAAAACAAAAACAATAGAAGAAGGAGATTTAACAATTTCTGGCTGAAGAAAAACGATTCAAATCTATCACCGTATTTTCTAAAGCATCATTGGAAAAATCGATATAGGGATAGGAATATCGAATACAAAAAAAATCAACACAGCCACCCACACTCTACCAAATAAACAGAACACTATTCGAAAAGAAAGAAATATCTACAAAATCAAAAATCAGAATATATAACGCAGTATCCAAGTCCAACATATGGAAATGAAACATGGCGCATGATAACAAGCAAGGAAAACAAAGTAACGACAAGAAACCAAGAAACTAGTCAAAAGCCGATTAGTTAAATAATAGAAGAAAAACAACTGAAATGGTTTGGACACGTTTAAACAATGGCACCGAAAAGGATAACGAAAAAGGTAGCGGAAGCAAAGATGCATGAAGAGAAAGTTGGGGAGGCCGAGAAAGAGCACAAAGGACGAATAAAAACGGTACAAAAGTCTAAAGGAAAATCACAGAGGTCATCCGTGTAAAATGTAACCTGCAAACTAATGTGTTACATAGAAGTTACTTTGTTTAGTCTTGACAGTGACAGAGTTAAACACTGTGAGCAGATTTTGTTGGTGCGTTGGGAATAATTAACTTGGTTCGCTCTTAGTAACGAAGAGGTAATAGTAACAAAGTCAGTGAACTTACACACACCATCTATCATTTCATAGCTTATACATATACCCCGTTGGACTGTCACCACAAATAAAAGAAGTTGAACATCCCAACAGCGCGCAGCTTGTGTTCAAGTTTGGGTTAGAAAGGAAGTGGACTCTGGATGTTAAAAGTTTTAATGTTTTGTATTAGTTAATTTTTCAACCTGTAACGTTTATATTTTTTGTTTCATAAACCTCTAATGCAAGTGACGTACTACAGCTAGTCAAATACATTTTACTTTTGTCATTGCCCATATCAAGCAAATACAACTTTAAACTGATGACGTTTATTGCAATTTAACATTTCCTTAACCATGTCAAACTCACCGAGCAATCTAATATAAACAACATCTTGACAGTGTTGATGAATTGAATAAAAGCCATCTTCGAATAGAACGGTAAGTTTTTCTATCACCGAAACGCTTCAACCAAATTTAATAAAACCTCAAAAACTTCCTTTGGACATTTCACTCTGAACGAATTCGCCTTTGCCATACACTCTTTCGCAATAACGCTCTCGGAACTTTAAAAAATTCTGATTAAAATTTCCGACATATCTGAACTTTAATAAAGTACTCCGCAAAATTGCATTGCTATTGCAGCTGTTTCGCCACCCGTGGTTGTATCCTTTTAAGCAATCCCCCTACACGTCGTTGTCGAACCGCATTCGCGCGCTGCTGCAACGCGGCATGCTATAAAGAAATTCGCAAGAGGAGGGTATTGCTCTCACGGAAATAGAAGCATCGGTGAGGAAATGTTACTTTCGCAGGAGATACAATCTTTTAATCAGATGATGCGCTTTCATATACCTTGTTAGTTAGTTTTATTCTATATGTAGGTATGTAACTTCCATTGCACTAGAGAACTAGATTTTACGACTGCCACTTTTGATAGATTTTTTTGCTTGAGTACATCTCTTAGGATATTTATTGCTAATGTCAAAAATAACGGTGGTACGAGGGTAGCGTCTTCAGTTTTAATTAATTTCACATGAATGTTGAAAGAAACAACATTTTATTCAAGTTTTAGTAATGAAGCATCATCAGGAAAAAACATCGATGTTATACGCAACATGATAGAAAAGGATCAGCATCCGAGTTATCGTCAGATAGAGGCATACTTAGGCTTCTCGAAGACTGAGGCATGTTGTGTGAAAAGGATCGGCTCCCGATGGATTCTGCATAAATTGAGCCAGACACAGAAGAAAGCTCGTGTCAGTTGACATAAGAAATGCTCAAAAAACTCGACAAAATCTGTATACGATGTCGCAAGCATTGCTTTGGAGGATCGAAAAGCAGTTAATGCTGAATGGTATACAACAATTTGTTTGCCAAAAATCATTGAGGTAATCAAGGAAACTAATCAACAATGTCGCATCATTCTTCATCATGACGATACCAGCTCTCACACAGCACGCTAAACAATTGATTATCTTAATGAGAAAAATATCGACTTGATTTAACAAAAAATTTGTGGACAGCGATTTTTATCACCTCAAGAAGCTGTTGAAGCTTTCAAAAACCGTTTTTCGAGATATTTTCGGAACTAGTTCAGCATATGTATAATTGTATAAATCTTAATGACAATTATTTTAAAAGACAATAAAAGGATTTGTATCAAGAAACTTTTTTTCTTTCATTGTTTTTGTAAAAACTTAAAAGGTATCCCTCGTACATGTGTAATGACTAGTGATGTTCGGACCCATGCAGACGTTCCCTTTGCGCAAGAGTGACGCTCTGCTGTCGTCTAGCATTGCAGCGGCTCATAAAACCGAATATTCCTCTTTAGTCCCCTCTACCATGGAAGTTTTACCCGGTAAATGTTTCTCTAGCCAACGATAATTCCGGTCAAACGACTCTTCGTTGTATTTTCATTCGATTCTTAATTTGCAAATTTTAAGTAATTTCAGCTGCAAAACATGTAGAGACGAATTCTATTAATGCAAAATAATAATTTTCCGAATTAAATACGGTTACTTAATGAGTTGTCAGGTTCAGTAGGGAACGTACACATCTCAAGGTTACAGATACATAGCGATGACATTTCACAGTGATGCTAGACGGCAAACCCCAACATAATATTATAAATATATATACATTGCGTGATGTTATTCTAAGAATAGTAAATATTTTCAAATAGAAAATATTTTGTTAGTAAATTATTGCAACATTTTGGCTCTATTGGTTATAAATAATAGATGTGTTTAGAAGTTAATTGAATTCAAAAGTAGTTTAATTTGTGTAATTAAACGTCAAAATTAAAAGGTTAGTTTCTTGTAACTTATTAATCGTTCGTTATACTTTTTCAATTTATTTATTTAAACTGGCGAAAGAGCATGAATTTGATATTCCTGGATTCACAGATCTACAGAAAACATTATCTATGTCATGCATTTAAATTCCAAATATAACACTACATTATACATCAGGAACTTAAATACTTATGCACATACGTCCAAACCGGTCATTGTAAACATACTTTAAATTTTTCTATAAATCTGCCATGCTGTTGTTTCTTTAATAACCACTACTTCTTATCATAAATTGGACATTTAATTTTTTTTTTACAATTTTGCAATAATTCATTGGAACCTGGAATAGATCTAACAAACAATAAATAAGAAAAGAAACTAAAATAGCTTCTTCCTAGTATTGACGGAATTATATTTGGCAAAAACTGCACATGTAAACAATTCTCGCAGGCCTGTGGAATCGCAGTTTCTCTAAGCGCTCTCGTGCACGCCATCTCGTGTTAAGCAGTCCAAGAACTGCTCCAGGGAACAGTACCCGGTTTATGTCGCTGCTTTCTAAGCAGCATACACGTATCTCTTGGCACTAGGAGGCGCCAACAGATGTCTGACTCGTCGTGTCGAATGTTGTAATACCAACTGTGAAACAAACAGCGGTGCAAGGTGAAGTAAAAAACACTCTCGGAACCGCGCTAATGACGCCAGGTAGACAAAAACATGTCTGTGAATAGTGTTTTTTTTCTCCTTGCATTGCTTTTGCCGTAAATGATTCCATCAATACCACTATAGATATCTTAATTGAGCATGAACACCAAAATAAAGAAGTGATCACCGAGGTTAACCATTAGCAAACAAAATATTGATATAGGTTCGTATTTCAAAATGTTTTATAAGCAGTATCTTGCCCCCAATATGGTTAACAAGATTGTAAAATTTGACCAACTTGGTCAACAAAATGTATTTAAAATTAATTATAATTTTTTATTAATTAAAATGTATGTAAGAAAAGGTGGGATAAGAGTGCAGCAAAATACTGAAAGTTCGCATTCATTCAATATTTGCAAACAAACTATTTAAGGTATCGAGTTCATACTTTGCTGAGATATTCTTAATGATGTTCAGTGTAGGCGCATGACATCATAACTTGTTTAGTATTAGCTCTCATTGATATTGACATAAGTTTAAAAAAAAATTCCCATCTTACACACTTTAGCCGTTAAAAGGAGTAAGTGTCTATTTAAGCAAAATTTTAGATGTAAATAGAACAAATTCAAGTCTGGAGTTAGTTTGTAGACGTGCTATATTTAGGAATTATTTTTGGTTTACCATCTTACCTTAGTCAACTTCTTAGTAAGCACCGAAAGATTCATATATCATAGTTCCAATACCAAATCCCTTGATATGTTCTCTGTTCTTGCCAATCAAAGCCTTGACAGAGGAAAAGCTTCCAAGCATTGTCTATTTTATCACAGAATTATGGAAATAATACAATTAATTGTAAGTATTTGTACCTTGCCATTTCGTTGTAATATTTGCTTCTTGAGCGAAAAGGAAGATAACGCAACTTAAAGGGTTAAAAAAAACTAAATAATGTAAACTTTATGCCCAGGTAAAAAACAAGAAACTGTTGGGGTTCCGTCGCCGTTCTCTCTTCAGTAATACTGTTAATCCTTTATTTACAATTTCTCGCAGCTATTCCCTATTTCTGCAAAGTTACGTTGATTTTCTATATATCACCCATGCATTTGTATTAAGCTTTACTACCGCAACATGCTTCTATTTTACTCTGCTGTTATACTAACTGGAGTTAGTGCTAATTGTACATTCACGATGAAAGCCCTAACTAGATGTGAAATTATTAGTGCTTATCTACGGGTATATAGAAACGGTCTTTGTTAAAACTTGTAGCAGCCAACTTAATGCATCGACTGTTAATCAGAAGTGTAGAAACGTCAATAAGATGAACTAGTAACTCATCATGTATTTACGAGCACAATTATCGTATCTAAAAGACATCCATTTCACACATTCGGATCACATTCAGACTAGCTCGCTTCGCATAATAACACACAAATATAGGTTTGAGTTCGAGTATCGTTGCGAAATTCGCTTAAATGAAGTTTATAAACTTAATTAAGCCATTTCCTAACATAGAAATTGAACTTGCAATTAGCATTAGCAATCGGTGTACGTTATAACTTCTATTTATTTAGTGGGATTCGTAACTTAAATAAAATTGATGTGTGTTACCTGTTTTTAAAGCAGGTGCTGAAATATTATACACTACGCGGCAAAATTATCGAATAGATTCATTAAATTTGAAGAAATGCTTGATCAAATCATTTTCTTTTTATTTTTTGCATTTTAGCGTTTTCTCCATTTTTGGTTTGCAAGTAATGACGATATCGACAATTTTTTTAACGACCCCCGCCGATTTTCTTTTATATCGATAAATCATTTAATTGGTCAATATTTTAGTACCTCATATAACAAAATTTTTGGATAAAAGTCATTTGAAGAATGGAAAATAAATTTTATTAATAACAAGAAACGAAGGTGGATGGGGTCACTCAAGAAATGAATTGGTTGTTTTCCTTAAACCCCCCTCTTGACAAAAAGGGAACTTATGGACACATTCATTTTGTACACTTTTAATCATGGTCTAGCAACATAGATTTTTAATTTTAGACACCTCCATAAGAAAAATGAAGGGGCGCAAGATCTGGGGACCCGAGAGGCCACTCCGCCTCCCAGGAATACAGTTGTTTCAAAATTCGCGAACATAACGCGCAAAGCGCAGAGGTGCACCATCTTGGTGAAACCAAATAGGGACCAATGGTTCTACTGTCAACTATCCTTGGTCATGCATTAACCTTACGATATGGTGGGAATATGCGTTTCCAGTAAGAATTTGCTCTATTGCAATGCCTGCAATTTTGTCGGTTTTTTTCATTTAGGAAAATTAAGCTTCATCCCAAAAGAGAATTTGTCGAATGAAATATTTACATGAACGTAGTATAGAGTACGTCGATCATAAAGTAGAAGATTTCTTTATTTTGCTTTGTATTTACGAGGGAATTTGGATAATTACCCGGCCTAGGCAGGAGATTACGCTGCTAAAATTAAAATATAAATTCGTTAAAATAACTTGTTTTTTTTTTACTATTATACAGAATACGTATTATTGTGTAACGCTTTGTATGTTTGTTATCTTGTGCTGTTTTTGTTGTCGTTTACATGGAATGATTCTGTTGGACAACATAAATGTTTATAATTATTATCATTACCCTCTTTGAACCCGCTATTGTTGCATATCTTGACGAATTTCATTGAATTTAAAAGTTATTTAATCAAATAATTGTTCGCGTGTGTTTATTTCGATACTACCATATAACCCAGTTGCTTCAAATGGTCCCAAAGAAAAGAAAAATTTAGATCGAGAGATCTTGGTGATTAAAC
This sequence comes from Marronus borbonicus, assembly GCA_902655005.2. Classification (NCBI taxonomy): domain Eukaryota; kingdom Metazoa; phylum Arthropoda; class Insecta; order Coleoptera; family Scarabaeidae; genus Marronus; species Marronus borbonicus. The sequence goes on from LR737390.1 coordinate 5,212,079, forward strand.
TATGAAACCTGTATGACCAATTCATCGTTCAGAAAAATATAGACTCAACCACCGAATTACGTGTCTACTCTAGCGAGTAGAAGCGCCATCGTGTTGAAACCACAATTGTTGACGACCAAGAAGCGAAGTATGTTTGATCTTTTCAAAAATTCAATTCTCCATTAAAGGTACCAGCTCAAGTATTCACACTAAAACGATGTTGGAACCGCGATTGTATAATAGCATGTGGATTATGAAGATTTCATAGATGGTGATTGTGAATCCTGTTAATATCGCGCCTTATTTATCCATAAAAAAATATCCGACTGTAATCTTCCAGTTATAATATTTAGATGCGATGAATGTGATAGACGTGTAACTCTTCACATTATAGTGTTCGCCATACCAAGTTTTGAGAAAGAGCAAGTTGTGCTCATAGTAGCGTTGTTCAGCACTGCGTCAACTATATTTTCTTCATCGTTTGCATTATTTTCTTTGGCGTAATTACATCGATCATTAAATGGAATAACAAGTAAGCCTGTTTCTCTGAGCTGTTGAAAACTACAGCCGAAAACTGTGATAAGGTTGACGCCTATCAGGAGCTCTTCGGCAATACTCTCTGGATACCTAAAATGTACTACTTATCCAGTATTAATTACGAATTAAAGTAGCAATGAACTACAAGACGTTGTCAAAGAATATAATTGCTTACGTTGTTAATGTTACAATTAATTTCAGAGTATCTACTTCATCAGTTATCGTATTGTGTACGATAATTTTGTTTTAGTTACACCAATGTGCGAATATTTTACGTTCGTAAACTTTGCAGAGAAACGCAAGTCAATAAAACAACGAAATCAGGTACACCTTTGTACGAAGTACCTAATATTTGTCTCTGGGATCGTGTAGCGACCGAAAACGAACGTTAAAATATATAAGGGACTTCCACGCCTGCACGTCCTTCTGTGTGTCGCCGTCACGCAAATCCTAAATTGTTAAACGTGCAGTGATACGAAACGGAGAATAGGAGATAGTTTAATTAAATATCGCGCGCGCCGTACCTTTGTAACTGAGTCCGCACACATGTCCACGGTACCGCGCACAAGAGATACGAATACACGGACAGTATACACGGACACGGATGGACGGAGAGCTTCTTTGCGTTTAATTTAGATGCCTATTATCCCGAGCGAACGTAGATCCAAGTTAGAGCTGCGACCGGATCCGGTTACAAAGATGGCAAAGACGATCTGACGGACATAACAAAGGGATATTTGGGATTTCGCGAAAGGGTGAAAAGGTACTCGCCGTCACCGTTGAGGTAAACGGAAGGGAACGCGAAAGGGCAACGTAATTTCCATTGTGCAATATTTAAATTGGTAATAATTTACGCTCGGAATGCGGTTACTACAGGAGGATTATGACAGTTTTGTTTTTATTCAAAATGTACAAATAAAATATTTATTTAATTGGATCTAGTTGTAAAGGGCGGTAATGATTTTAAGTTTCTCCCACTTTCGATTTTTAAATAATTATATATCAAAATGACAACTCCCGATTTTTTTCTGTTATTTTGAAAGATCATTTAATTGAATATATGGTGCTATCAAAGTTTTAATACCCTACATAACAAGCTCAGGTAAAAGTCATTTAAAGGGTGGAAAACATACATTTTATTAATAATAACAACAAAAAGCAAAGATAAATACTGTTATTCCAGAAATTACATGATTGTTTCCTTCAAATCAAATGCTTGAAACGCCATCCACTTGTACCACTAACAAAAAGTGAGGATAAGTTTTATGCAGGTCAAGTAGATCCCAACCAGAAATACAGAATGAACACTGATAGTAAATACTCCAAATACTCGTAATTTTTAATAAAAGAAAATTTGAAAGTTAACTAAGTATGTAGCATTTAAGGGAGACTCACCACATAGAAATGTTAATTCTTGTTAGATGCGGCGGTAAAACCAGAATTCAGCAAGATATATCAACCAATTCCCAGTTAGTAAAATAGGGAAAATTTAGAGAAACTAGGCGTGTCAAACACATCTCAAACGCCCTATGAAAACGAATGGAGATGTGAGACTTCATATTTTGTTTTGTTGATCAATTGCATCAGGCAATGAAGTTCCTCTGCGATCACTATTACGTGTATTAAAAACAGGAAAATATCTTCCTTAAAAAATATAACTACTGCAAGAGCTCAATGAAGATGACGGTGATACCGAATGCAGTTTTGTAATATAACGCAGGATTTATGCAACTGCAGTCAACGCTTTATTCGCAAAATTCTCTGTTCGGATGAAGCTTCATTTTGCTTAAATGGAATAGTAAATCGACAAAATTGCAGGTACTGGAGTAGAGGGGATCTTCACTAGATTTTTCTTTATGTACTTGTACCTGCTCTTGCAAAAAATTTTCTAAATCAAGATGATGCTGACTTGCCAAGAGGGCGACATTTCAGAAAAACGTGTTTTTGCCGCCCGCCTCACACACCTGTGCGTTCTCTTCGTATTTTAATATTCAAATTGCTTTAAACGATAGCATTTATGTCATTATTGATTACAATTGATCGTAGTGTCGAGTTTTCTCTGTGAACATGTGGAGCGGAGGAATTCAAAGGGGGCACTTTGGCCAGCCTCGAGAAGCTCGCAAGTACATTTCAAGCGGGAATTTATGAAATCATTTTATGTGCTTGGAAATTGTTGGTAACCTTGGTCGATGGGAGCAGGATCTTAATAGTAACCGACAGGCAAGTGCCTTTAGAAGCACTTAGTGCGTCCGAAACAACATCAGGAGTGGTACAGGAATATACTCAGAATTAAGAGTACATACCGACTCACAGTAGATGTAGATTTACCAGGGGGCAGTTAGTTTTATTAAAAATAAAAAAAAAATTCCTTGTGAGAAAAATTTATCAGGATCAAAAGGGTCGGTAATTGCTAAAAAAAGTATAGGTAGAGGTGAAACACCCTTACCTATTTTATGTAATAGAATTATTTGTAATCTCTAAGCACTCCAAATGGGAACGTAAACGTGAACGTAGAACGTAACGTAAAACGTAAGCGTGAATAATTCTAGTACTTCAGTGTCTAACGTTGGCAATATAAGTGTGTATTAATAATCAAATTCCAATAAACGTTCATAGCAAATTGTGTACTGTATTTATTTCTTTGATAAAAAATATTCAAGGAAAGACAAATAAATTAATTACATAATTATTTTAAGTTATGGGGCACGGAAGATAGATTTGGGAAAACTCTTAAACATAGAGCCGAAGAAAATTATGGACTTTTTAAAGGTCCCGAAACTATGGAATTAGGGAATTACTCAAAGGACACAATAGGCCACTCGACAGCTAGGCACCATCCCGTTGTTATACTATTTTTCTTTTTAAATGTGACCACATAATTAATGGGTAACGTCTAGTTTTCTGGTTACTTTTGCAATTTTTCTTCAACGAAGCAATAAACTAATAGCGAAGGCTCCGAATCAGAATAATTGAGCGATTGTTTTATTTTGTTTTTACTGTCTTATCCAGGATCCTTCCCTTATGGATTTTCAGCCCTCTTTCTAGCACAACTTGAACTTTGTTGGTAATGAACTACTCACTTACTTTGAAACAGTAGCTATTGTTAACCACTGTGGTGTCACAGGTATCACAGGTATTGCAGCGAGAGTCCCATTTTTCTAATGTAATTTTAAGCATTTTTATGCAATAAATAAATGGTGGTCTTTATGATTTGTAATCTGAAACATTTGCAAGACCGAATCTATTAGTATTATTTTCTTAAAAATGCGGCAGGAATGCGTTCCTGAATTTTACTCTCCTTTCCTGGACCAGGCAAATATATTCATATTTCCTTTATGAACAAGAAGCCCTAAGCAGTGCGACCTCTTGTGGTAGTGTTAAGTTGTATAACATTAATTACACAGTTTGAACATACTAAAATAAAAAGGTATTTTTTACATGAAACAAACATTACTTCCTTGCTATATAGATTCCCTGTATATTTCTAACACAATATGTCTTCATCTAAAATGACCCATTACCCATAAAATGTTTTATTTCCATACATATTGCAACATCTTTATTACAATTTTAAATTGGGTTAATAAAAATTGTACATAAAAAGAGTGCATTTTATTAAGGTTGGATCCTTTTGGTAGGAAACATAAGTACGGTGCCTAACCATATCTGAAGAATTAACCGTCTGTTCTCCTCTTTATTTTAACATTATCCTTTTATAACACCGTTAATTTTTATCGCACCTAAGATAAAAATCCGTCCCTATAAATCCCCGTGAAACATAGAATTTAATGCTTTCAGGATGCAGATGGTTTCTCTTTAAATTCCTCTTATAATTTTGCTTCAAGTCACTCCCCGTTTTTTATTCTTACAGATAGAAAGAGATATGTTCTCTCTTTCGATCTTTCCGATTGTATAACGCAGTTTTCTTTGAGCACCATGTCTATATTCATTTCAATAAGCAGAACAAAGTCAAATATTTTTCTGTTATTTTAGCAAGCGGGCGGATAGATTTTTGCCTTCTCTGACCGCTTGTTTTATTACATTTTTTTTCTCTTCTGTTTGTAGAAGTTTGCGTCAACAAAGAAACTTTTTCATTAAGATTGGATATGAAAATAAAATTCAAATTGATGAGATCGACAAGCTTTCATCTACACATCTTATAAGAAAACATTTGTAGAACTTTTTATTAAAACTTTTGATTCTCAATTATCGTATTGTTTACATCCTCTTCACGTTAACTCTTATTGCAAAAAATTGTTTTTCATAAATCGTATTTTCTCTTTATAAAGCGCATTGTACAACTTCAGCGGGATTTGTTTCAATAAACAATTTAATTTCGCCCTGTTTAAGTTATACATGTTCTTTGTAAAGAATGCATTTGAATACATTAAAGCTCTCAGCTGTTAAATAAATATAAAAAGCATATATAGCAAACACTTTTGTCAAAGTATTTCAATGGGGAAGGCCAGGAGGACCAATTAACAACAAAACTGTTATATAGACTGTTCCAAAAATTTAATCCAAACACGCGTTATTGTATTGTGTGCTTAAGGAACAATTCATAGTTGTTATATAATATAGGACATACTCTATTTCCCACGTAGGAAAATGTTCGTCTGATAGAGTAGATTATCATTCCAATTAACTTCAGTTTTTTTCTAAATTTATTGCAAAATTGCGAAATGATACACTACTACATCCTGGAATAGCAAGCCTTGTTTTAAAATTAATTAAAACTGTCGTTACAATGCATACATCGGGGTTTTGATGCATATTAGGGTGAAGTGCACTTAATATTGTTATTTTATTAAATGATAAGTTAAATTGATATGCATATATAGCAAGGATGGAGACAAACAGGGTGACAAAAAAAAATGGACAGGGGAAATTCAAACAAGAGACGAAAAGGAAGACCAAGAAGAAAACGAATAGACCCGATAAAAGGAACAGGGAAAAATATGGAGAAATTGGGAAAAATTAAAATAATTACAAGAAACAAAAAAGAGTGGAAAAAGTAACTAGAAAAGGAACCGGAATTCATATTTGATACCTGAAAGTACAAAAAATTGAAAAGAAGAACTTAAATGAGGCTTTAAATTGGAAGTCATATATTGACAACATGTGTAAACAATTCTCAAAAATACGTTACGCCCTGCATCAGGTATTGCAACGCAGATGTCGTTAAACCTTCTATTTTACCAATTTACACTCTAGAATGAGCTATGACATTCTGTGGTGGGGTTTACGTACCGCTGAGTAGCTAGTAGAGTTTTCGTTTTACGGAAAAGAGCTCTCAGACTATTTTGTAATCTCAAATGCAGAGAATCTTGTATAGAACATTTTAAATCTAATGGTCTGCTAACATGTTATTGAATATTATTATAATAATATTTGATAAAGTTTTTTTTGAGAAATTTTGGAAAAATTGTCGTTGTCCAAAGGTTTATTTAGTTTCTTCTCGATTATTTTTATATGTATCGATTAAGTCAAATAGCATTCTTTATGTAATAAACACCTTTTGAAATGCCTTGTGATTCCAATTCAATTTCAAGTTTTCTAATTTAATATTATGCCCGGTTTCGTTCATGTATTGTGCTATACTTCACAAACCTAATCTACCGAAGCGATAACACCCGATATGTTCCTTAAATCTGATGCCTATCGCTCTTTTCGCTTGATCAGTATAGGCTTTATTACAATCATCGCACGCAATTTTATAAATTCCCGACCTTTTTTCAATTTTCGGTTTATCTTTCGGATTGCCATGAAGATTTTTATGTGTGTTACGCGAACCTAAGCATACGTACATATCTTGACCCCTAAAATCTTACTCACGCATTTCGATATGTTGTGAAAGGGGAGTTTCACGAATTTCTTACTATTAGTTTCTACCGGGATTAAGGTCGTTGAATTTCTTACGTAATGCCTATGTTGGACTCTCTTAAGCATGCGGTCGACATCTATAGAAAAGTAGCCGTTGTAAATGGCTACGTTTTTTTATGAATTTAAGTTCTTTGTTGCACCTACTTCTACTTAAAGGGAATTTAACTGATCTACTAATTAAGAAACTAATCGCGGTCATTTTGTGTTGTCCACACTGGTTAGAATCGCTCATAATATATTAGTGTTTGTTTCCTTTCCATAGATTTTGAGAGGTAGTAGAAGTAGAGGTTACCGATGCTATCGTGTTGTTTACCATACTACGCTATAGCCCTTGCTATCATTATTGAACAAAGTGAATTTGAAGTGAAAATTTCCTATAAAGAAATGTAATTCTGATTTACGTTAGTAATTTCGATTTCTTACAGCACAAGTTGTTTAATGAACTCCTTTTTTATGAAACCTATTTTACTGTATGTGTAAGACCAAGATGAAAATCCAATCTGGGGGAAATTGGGGAAAAGATGTCATCAATACCGTTTTGTCTAGTAACCAAAAAAAAACTAGATAGACAATATCATAACAAATATATTTTTTATACGTTTTCTACATTGGAATCTAGTTTTCCGAAATGAAAAGATATCCAACATTGAAACAAAATACATACATGAATAGAAGAACAAATAACTCGCTTTTACAATTTCGTTAAGTTAATATCAATTTACTAATAAGCATGGTTAACACTTTCCTTGATTGATATAAAGGAAAGTATTAAGTATTAAGTATTAAGTATTAAGTATTGAGTGTAGAACTTCAAAGGGTTTGCTTTGGTAAGATGGACAGTAGACGGACCGAATTTTTCGGTTACAAATGTGCAAATATTAAAAGCTGTGGAGAGCATCGTTGTAATGAAGATAGTTATCTACCATAATTTTTATTTAAAAATAGAAGAAATAACATATACTCGCTGAAGGACCCCTAAACGCCACCAAAATACTCTTGGCACTTTGAATAAATATTTATACTTGCAGATACTTGGCACCTATATAAATAAATATAAATTATTTGACGCAACATTAATATTTATTATAGGTGCGCTTCAACCGCCGGAATAATATAGCAAACATTTCTAGCAGCGCATATATTTTAACAACAAATTATTAATAAGTCAATGTGAAAAGCATTTTTAAATATTTGAACACGTCACTCACATTCAACCTGTCAACAAAATTGGCTATAAATTCAACAAAATAAACAGCCTAAATTATAATAAAGATGATTTAAGCTGAAATATTCAACTGTCCGATGCCTTGTAAGTTATATTTTCAATTATCATTTCAATTACCGGCGCATCCACCAGAAGTGCACTTCAATAATTCAAGTCAAATTAAGGCAGATATATGCGAAGTATTTGATAGTTGAACAATGTAGGAGTACATTCAAATCAAAACCAATGCGAATGTTTCAATGGGAGGCATCTTGCCCTTCTTTTTTTTTGTGATTCTACGCGAAAGTTAATCTTGATAATTTTTCCCTCCAAATAGGACATCGTTATCAAATTTACATTTAATATTACGCTTAACACGTGTATTTTTCGGGAAAAGCCTGGCTAAAATCGGATTATCTTAAAACGGTGGACGACATCGTTATCAAACTGTTTAAAGTCAAAAAGCATTGGCGGTAAGGGGGAAATTCAACACCCATCGACGACCTTCCGGTCTCTATTAAGCCCTCCCAATTAAGCCAAGGCTCGTCCAACTAATTTATTCATTAATTATTAACGTAGTAAGCCGTTAACGATTATTCCCGTTTTTCCGTCCGCACACGAAAGCGTACGAATGTCATTTTTAAACGCTACAAACGTTACGTCACCGAAACACATGCCGGGCTAAATTAATGACGCCAGAATTAAAATAGAAAACAATCACGCAAATACTGTAACGTCACCGGCTAGATTATTAATGGGTCTTTTATATGGTGTCATTTGTCATCTGTCATCGAATTGGTAGTACCATAACCGCTCTACACCGGAAGCGGTCGTTCTGCGGCATCGAAGCGAGCGTTGACGGTCGCGTTTTACGTTTCGGATTCGACGGAACGCGGCAGATAAATTCCCCGAATACCGCCTGCATAGCGCCCGTTTATAATCCTCCGATCGAAAAAATAATTACTGCGACAACAGGACGAGGCGGCGACAGACATTACGAAAATTGGAACAGATCGAAGGTATGTTATCGGTAAATGCAATAGATTGTGATAGCTATTTGCTATCGTTTATTTTTGTTGTGGCAAATATGCCAAAATACTGGGTGGAGCTGAATAAAGAGCGATTTGAAAGAGGCTGTAAAAAGAAGATAATCAATCTGTAGGATAGATAAATACAAATTGTATTTTCAATACCAGGAAAAAAAAGAGTTAAGTTTCGATTTCGACTAAACGGGACCATTGGGTTCTAGTTGCTGAAGTCGTTGAGAAGCAATAAGATCACGTTATCGTCAATAATGTAAAATTAAAAAGGGGAAAGTTAAAAGATATATGTAAAAAATGAGTAGTAACGATGAAGAAAATTATTTGAAGAAAAGTGTTTGTTTGGAAAAAGGAAAAAAATGAGAGGAAGCGGTAACTAACACGGTTATACAAACCTCTCTCGAACGTGTGCCAATTAATTTAATCAATTTACCAAATTTTCTTTTCATCACCTTGAACTACAAAAAAAAAGAGATATTAAAGGAAAATGGAAAAGCAGCTTACTTTCAACTCCCGCAAGGTACTCCCTGTCAGATTTGTTTTTTTCTGGACTTCTGGACGTGGTTATCTCGATGCATTTTACTCTTCAGGTAACTAGGCCAAAGAAAATTACACGTTGTGGAGCCCAATGAACAATGGTACCATCGGATATCTCCATTTCGACAAAGCACATAATTTAGAAATAAACCATTAACAAAATTCGTGCTCGCTCCCATTGTAGGAGGTTGCTTCGTCCTGTCGAAAAAATGTCAGCTCGTTTGCTTTGTACTGTGGAAGCTGTGGCATGAAAGTCATCTGTGTCATCTTCAAAAAGGTATTGGTGAAAACATACACACACCATACAATGACTATTTCGCCATACGAACAGTTTTTAAACTCCTAGGTTTTTTTGTTGCTGTTGACGAAGTCTCTTTAAAATTGTCAATCCACTTTTTAATCGTAATGCTTACCGAAAGTACGATGATCTAATGCTACTAAACGCTAATGATCGTGAAATATGGCCGACAGCATTCCAACGACAACAAAACCGAATTAAGGTATCGAAAGCCTTGGCACACTCGAAAAGTACCAAAATTGTTAGTTTCTTTCTATCCATGGTTCTTACTAAATCGTCTGTGATCTTTAATGATAAGTGTATCATTAATAGAAAGTGTATCATTTTCAGAATATAACCTAGTGAGGTTATAATCTGAAAATGAAGTAGGTCCAATATTTGGAAAGATGCCGGAGAGAAGAACAAAGTTTAACAAACGTTATAGAGTCTAAAATGAAAGGAAAGCATTTCAAAGAAAACATTATCGAAAATCACGCTTTTTAGTTTAATCGCATAAGAAATCTTAAAAATTACATCATACAACACGGATTCAAAAAAAATTCTTACCTTGCAAGGCTGGAAATGTCGGTCGGCTACAGGGAGGAAATAAGTAACCATTAACATTGGGTAAACCCGAAATACTAGAAGCGACCGAAATGGAATAATTATTAAATTCATCGGGTATAGCGAAGACTAATCAAGATAGATTTTAGAATTGTGGATATCAAGGATCTCGAAGTACGGTAAAGTGCAGCAACGTTACAGTTACGATGCATTAATTCAATGAACACTTTTTTTTCAAGACGAACAGCTGCCGTGCAGTTGTTTACAGTACGCAAAGTCGGAAACATAAGCGTTACTGCGGATTATATAGTATTTACCCAACGGAAACGTTGTAGTGGGTCATAAATGCACTTGATTCGTTGATTTTTTATTATTTAGTTTTAATATACATTTGTAGAATTCGAATTAATTTTAACTAATATTCGAATTTTAACATCTTGACAATTTGTTATTGAATTTATATACAATACCGTCCATATTAGTTCGGACACCTAGTAAAATGTTGTAAACTCTACAAAAAGATAATATAATTGCGTTTATATATAAATAACATATTTATATTAGGTCCTTTATGAAGTTTATAACCAATTGTACAGACAAATTTCCAAGAATACCGATTAGAGAATGATTAAAAAACTATTATATTTTATGACCCAATATAGTAATTTTCAGAATAATCCTCATCGGCACAAATAGGATTATTTTTGGGACAATACTGCAGGTAATAAATTTACAATACTCTTTGGGGTGGGAGCAGGCCACCCGAAAGTTTATTGTGTATTGATAAATGCTTTAGTTTCTAAATAAACCTGCTTGTGCGTGCGTTAGTGTTAATAGCGTATCTTTTTGTGTGATGAAGTTATTAAAATGAAGGTTATTCAATGGGTCAAATCTCCGAAAAAATACATGTTAATAAATCGACTGTTAGTGATATCATTCGGAGACATCAACGCACGGGCAGTTTAAGAGATGGGGTGCGTTCAGGTCGTAAGAGAATAACAACTCACGCCGACGATGAGCATATAAAATTGCTGAGCAAGCGAAATAGGAAACTGACAGCACCAGAAATCGCGACCGTGCAAGAAAAATTTCTGTTACTACAGTGAAAAGAAGATTAAAAGTTGCAAATCTTCACGGCCGCATTGCAACAAGAAAACCCCTATTTCGACGGGGAAACAGGCAAAAACGGCTACAGCGAGAACACATAGAAATTGGACAGTAGATGTTTGGAAAAGGGTGCTCTGGTCTGACGAGTCAACGTTTGAGGTATTCGGACAATCAAGGCGTGTTTTTGTAAGAAGAGCGAAAGGCGAAGGAATGTTACAGGAAGAAATTCTGTGCTTGTTTGGGGTTGTTTTCCTACGCCGGTACAGGAGACTTGAAGCGAATCGAGGGTGCTTTGCGAGAAGAAGGTTATTTAGAAATACTGCAAGAAAATGCAATACCATAGGGGCAACGTCTAATCGGCGAAAATTTTGTATTCATGCAGGACAACGACCCCAAACACTCTGCAGTGACATGTAAAAATTTCTTAAATGAAGAAAAAGATAATGGCACTTTACAAATAATGACATGGCCGCCGCAAAGCCCCGATCTAAACCCCATCGAACTGTTATGGGATGAACTGGACAAGAGGATCCGAAAAGTATGCCCTACCTCCGTAGGCCACCTGTGGAACATTTTACAAGAGGAATGGACTAATATGCCAAATAGAGTCTTTGAAAAACTAGTGGAGCGGATGCCTCGGATTGTGAAAGCTGTTCTTCGCGCAAAAGGGAGTTTCTTTGATGAACGGAATGTTTAAGAAGTTTTTGTTTATTTTTCGTTAGAATTACTTTTTTTTTACGTTTATACTTTAATTTTATTCGCTATTAATAAAATGCAATAAAAATTTTAAGTTTTGGAAAAATGAGTTTGAATATTTTCTCGTTTTTTTTAACATTTATTTGTGTGTCCGAACTAATATGGACGGTAGTGTACGTATATAAAGAAAAAACGCCATTAATATGATTGTGGGGGATAATCAAAGTCTCCAATTATTTCCATTAATTTGTATTTTTAATTCATTTTTTGTAAAAACACACAAAACTCACTGGAATCCAGCAGTCTAACTTCACAATGTTAGAAACGATCGTCACTAGTCCAAACATTAAAAATATGAAGTTGTTGGATTGGCATCCCGAGACAACGGATAAACAAATATAAACACATTTTGATAAGATATATTTTTCGAAAAAACTATCCAGAAACTTAATTTTAATCAACGAAAAAGTATTACGTCCATTTACAACTGTTCAAAAACAAAGAAGTAGGAAGAGAACGAAGAAGAACGTTAATTAAAAAGGCAAAAAGAAAACCACCACAGGGGATTTGACAAAAAGGGATTTGGAATATTAACGAAAAAGGGAAAGAAGACAGCATTTCAAGAGACAGGATTTCAAAAAGAAATTAGAAACAAACACTTAGTCAGTAAGTAAATTAAAGCCGTACCGATGTCTAGTGGCATGTAAACGTTAGCGATGTACACTGAGAGATGAGAAACTTGACACCTACACACTAAGCGAATGAACGGGGCCAAACCAGGAAGGGCGGGAACATCAACTGAAGTTACATCGATGGTGTCGGTAAAGGCTGAGAAAGCATCGCCACCAATAGACCGCCCAACCAAACCGAATCTCATATCACTCCTATACACTATAAATGAAGAGTTAAAGAGTTCACTACTGCTAATATTCCCACTATGTCAAGTTTCTGTAAACAGCACAATATCCGTGTCAGTATTACACTGTGTACAATAAATATTATCAGCTTTAGAGCGTAAACCACGCACGCTTCGATAGCGAATACGCAAAACATCGCTACTGTTGGACGCAATCAGTTTAAAGAATTCGTCAGCTGTATGATTTTCATCTACATCATCTACATATTTAATAATAATATTTTTCTCGCCAGCATCTGTACGTGTATGAAATTCCTGTCTCACTTTACGATAGAAATTCATCTGATAGGGCGTCTTATCCTTAGACACACCCACTATTTTAAATTTATTAGAAGACTTCAATTTTTTATAATGGCGCATGGCTTTATTGACTTGAGAATTATCAGCAATTTATTATATATAATTATTTACCAGCATTTAATCCGTCTTTATCAGATATCGGTATATCAGATGTTTATGTTCTTAAAAAGACTGTAATTTTGGCTTATGAAAATTTTTCACGCCAAATGAGTCTGTCAATCCCTGATTCTAACCGACGAAAATTTTCCATGACTTGAGCTGAAGTTTCATACACAAAATGTATCTATTACACCGATTGCATCACGCACTTCTTGATTTGTCGGTGTCGCAATTTCTAAATCACAAGTTTCTTGTTCCTCTTCGTTATTCAAATTTTCTAATTTATCAATTCCATTTTAAACCAGTTTTACTATATAAGCATCAGAGTAAACGTCGTAATCAAATCATGATCAATATCCACAATCTCTTCCACTTTAGACGTATCCAACTGACATTCTTTTGTACCTTGTAAAATTTTGTCACCTGTTTTGGAGTTCAGACGGGGGTTTATGAAATTCATTACCTTCGCCTGCACTGATTTCTTTTGTTGATAATTTTGTATGTCGAAAGCAGTTTGCAATTGTTCTTGGAGTAATTTCATTCCAAACTTTTGCCAAATATTCTACAGCGTCCAGAATCGAAGTTTTAGGACTCCTTTAATGATCCATGCCCAAAATAATATTTTTTAAAGGACATTTTTGATAATGACATTTTAGGCAACGTATTACTCCTTGATCCAATGGTTGCAATACACTTGTACAGTTCGGAGAAAAAATCCCTTCTTTTATATTCTTTAAATTGTATAATATGTAACAAACTGTAGGTTACATATTACACAGTAGTTTACGAATTCTAAGAAATTAGGTCATTGTTATTTCGTACAAAGTATCTCTGCAAAATGCCGGTAGTATGGAAATTACCAGTATTTATTGCCTACATACGTACACTGCCATTCAGAGAAGTTCGGCCGGTTGGTAAAAAACATGAAAAGGTTACAGAAACAAACGAAACTAAAAACAAAATGCAATTTTATTGTATGTACAGGTAAAAAAGACAAAAATAAATAAATAAAAAGTTATTCTGGCCTAATATAACATACTGAACATTATTTTTTTTTTCATCGAAAAAACTCCTTTGCTGTTAATCACCGCTCGAACTATTCTAGGCATTCTTTCGATAAGTTTTGTTAAAACGGATTGTGGAATATTAATCCATTCATGTTGCAGAATATTCCGTAAATGTTCTTGTGAAGTTGGGCATATTTTTCGGATCCTCCTGTCCAGTTCATCCCACAACAACTCTATAGGGTTCAAATCTGGGCTTTGTGGGGGCCATGTCATTACTTTCAGGGTGTGCTGTTCTTCTTGCTCCTTTAGATAGTTCTTACACACTAACGCAGTGTGTTTTGGGTCGTTGTCATGCATGAATGTAAAGTTACGGCCTATTATACGCAATCCTGATGGCACTGCATGATTCTCGAGTATTGCAAAATAATTTTCCTTCCTCATTACACGCTGCACTCTGTCATAAATGTCCCGTCCCAGCAAAGGAGAAACATCCCCACACTAACACAGAGCTACGCCCTTGCTTCACTGTAGGCACAATGCAGTTCGGGATCACCTTTCGGTTTTAGATCTTCGGATATAAACTCGTCGATTTTGCCCAAAAACTTCAAACTTTGACTCGTCACTTCAAAGCACGTGTTTCCAGTCATCTAACGACCAATCTAGATAAGAACGGGCCCATTGTAGCCGTTTTGCTCTGTTGCCCCGACGTAATAAGGGTTCTCGAATGGCAATGCGTCCATGAAGGTCCGCTTGTTGAAGTCGACGTTTTACCGTACTCGCCGAAACTTGTTCTTCGCGGCCGCGATTGACTCCGGCTGCTATTTGTGGCGCTGTTAATTTTCTATTGCGTTTGCTTAATAATACAATTCTCAAATCTTCAGCTTTTGTTGTTTTTCTAGATGCTCCGGGACGAACACGATTTTCTATAGTTCCAGTTCTCCGATATCGCTTTATGATGTCATTTACTGTTGAACTTCTCATATTTATTTTTTCGGCAATTTGTCGCCCCGAATATCCTTCCTCAAACAGCGTAATAATACGTGAACGTTTTTCTACGCTGGTAGGCTTGCCACGTGCCAGTTTGAAGTAAATTTTCTTAAAACTTTCGCGCAAAAACGACAGATGCAC
The DNA here is from genome assembly GCA_902655005.2 of Marronus borbonicus. Taxonomy (NCBI): domain Eukaryota; kingdom Metazoa; phylum Arthropoda; class Insecta; order Coleoptera; family Scarabaeidae; genus Marronus; species Marronus borbonicus. The sequence continues at coordinate 5,227,353 of LR737390.1, forward strand.
GCCAACACACGTTTAGCAGTAAAATGAAGCAAATTTATATCTTTACGCCTGTGATAAATAAACAACAGTGATGCTGCGGTATATTTCCTAAATGTATTGTTCGTTAATAATCCCCAAACGACCCGTTTCAAAAGATCGGTACTTCCGAGAAATTCTTGGAATGATAATAAAAGGGACTTTATTGTGGTTGTCGCAATATTTCTACTTTACATAATAATTTATGGCTTTAATCC
>LR737390.1:5227985-5255296 GCA_902655005.2 Marronus borbonicus
TTAATAATTGTATACAGTGTGATATAATAGATTTTTATTGTATAACCGAACTTCACTGAACGGCAGTGTACATATTTCAATTGACGTTAAACCCGAGGTTCACCAGAATTTGATGCCCTTATACGCAATGTTTTTTAGGTTGTCTACTATGGGTAATTCCAGGGACCAAGGCCATATCCGAGTTGCCGCTACATCCAATGGCGTTATAAACAAGTTGTACTGTATTTGAAAAGTGTAAAAATAATATTGAAAAGAATTTGAAAAGGGGCGTCACGTATATTGTGTATAAAGCCTTTATAAAACAAAATGTATAACGATTAACAATGGAATCCAGGAATTCCCGAAACAAATATCTCGAATTAATCAGATAACTTGTGCGGTGCGCAATGTGCCGATACATGTGTTTTCATAGTCATTTACTTAAAACAGAAGCAGATTAAACATCTCGCAATATAAAGTAAAACCAGAGTGCAGATTTTCTTCTACTAAACTCTACAAAGTTTAAAATTTCCATCCATGATTCTATTTCTAAGAAGAAAACCAAGATTCAAAAGAAAGTAATCAACGGGCATGCCACGAGGCATCAAAAAGTTTACAACCCGTCGATCGGTAACATAAGTAATAAAATTGGCGAGTGGTGGCGCAACAAGATGACAGCCGTCAGGAAAACGTTAACAAATAAGATACGACGACGAATGCGACAAATTGGTCGTCGAATTTCTTTCGTTCATTTTTTATTCCTCCCTAGTACGATATTGGCGACGCTGCTTTTTTTCTCCTTTAATTGCGACGTTGCTACGTTTGTGTAAATACTTCAATAAAGTTTTTCCGTCGCCGCTAGTGTGTTGTTATTGTTTTTCGTTAAATACAACTGAAAATTGAAAATTCTTCGTAGAGCGAATGCTTTCCTAGATGTTTCTTGTCGACAAGATTCCTTTAGCGGCTTTTTATCAGAAAACATTTAGTTGATCGTTAATGAAACTGCTCTTTATCGACTAAGCTAAGCTTAGTGCTTGAACTGTTGTTCATTGTAGTGCAGTATGAGTTTAAAGCGTTGCTGGATGAAAAACATGAATTTATTTTGATACTAATCTCATGCTCTGGTTAACTGAAGTTTGCTGTAGTTTTGCTGCTCCGCAGGTCAGAAATTTTATCGCCCTAAAAATGAATCCACGTTGGTGAGTTTGAAATAAATCAGTAAGCTATAATTTACTCTTCTTCCGTAGTCGCTAATATATTATATAATTATATTTATTTCATTGAAATATTTAAAAAAAACTGGGTCAAAATGATTGAAACGATCAAAATTTGGTGTAGCTACACCTAAAGCGCTGCAGTAAATTACAAATAAAATATGCCACTTTATATTTACGTCCAACTAAATTGTAAGAAATTTATATGTGGGTCCAGTCAGGGCGCGGTTGTCGTTATTATTTAATTCGTTAAGGTGTCGAGGCTTCGCTTATAATAAAAACAACCCGATCGAATAAATTAATTCCCAAGATTACCGTCGAATTCTACGAATACCTTCAACGTTAAGTGGTTGAAATCCAAACGTTTTCTCTGCGAGAGCGTAATATTCACGTGTCTAGATAAAATACGGGTCTTTCATGCAGACAATTAGGGCAATTACAGCTTTTAAAATTCCCCATCCGTTTCGAAAATAGATGACGTCGAAACGTTGGGAGAAGAGGAGCCACGAATTTTACTATTCATTCGTTTAATGGCGTTAGGGTGATTATTTTAATGCACCACTTGATTTCCACTTAAATAAGGAATCGAGATCTGCAAAATCTGCATTTCTGCAGCGGTTCGAGAGACGTTTTCGAACCGTTTAATCGCTGTTGAACGCATTGTCGTTGGATCAATTGGCGACTGCCGGATTTAATTCGGTTTATCGAATATCATTCGACGTTTCCTTCGTTTCCCGCGGATTTTGGTTGGTAAAATGGAACGAAAAAATTTATTTCAACGTCATTATTGACAGTAGCTTTATATTTTAAAATAAGTTTGTAGAAACGTGGAGTATTCAAATGAAATATAGCTGAAAATTGCCGACATATATCAATATAAATCGAATAATCCATACCGTAGCGGTATAGTATATCGTATCCTAATGCACGAACTTCGTCTTCTGTCACTGGAAATTAAAATCAATAATACCTAGTGGCAGTTTAAAAGCACTACTGATTTTTTTTATAGACGAATTGCTATTAATTCTGCACTGAAACGCCATTAGTACCGTATGAATCTTTCCATCGAAGATATTAAAAGTAATTCCCTTCAGCAATAATAAATTTGACCATTCTCTTCTTCCACTCCGTATAGTATCACATCATCGCTACATTCCTATAAGGACGAAATTACTTCGAAAGGGATTTCGTGAACCCTTCATCTCTTAAAAAAACCTACACGCGTATTTTTGGCGACATTTTTCGAGTTCTTCAAACACCGGTGACGGTTCATTTTTATGAAGTCCTCCTGTTTCACTTTAACTTGAATTTTCCCGAAAAACTTATTACACATAATAAATCTAGACGATGCAACTAGGTAAATGATGAGGTCCGATTGTCTAGTGCAAATCTGCGAAATCTATGTAACCTACACGTTCTTACGTGACAAATATGAGAATGAGAGACTTTGCGTTAATTTCACAAACTAGAAAGGATTTTTTTTAATAATAAAATTGCAAATTTCAAAAATCATGTCGATTTCCAAGAAGGGAAGTAGCAGCTCTGAAGATGTCCCGTAAGAGTAAGGACGCGGCTCCAATCTGGAAATTAAGAGTATAGCGTCGATGACGTAAGCTTATTGGTTGATGATGTCAAAATTGAGGAGCCCGTTGAAGTTGCTACTCCTTTAAATAATTTTTTAGTTTTAGTTAGTGAGGCAAAATAATTATCTGTCGCTCTCAGGTGACGGTTACGGTGGATTGTACTTTTGCTGATGCAATCTGTACCAGCATGTGTGCATTTCCATTTACTGAATCTGATACTCTAAACATGATTACACCAAATAAAAAATAAGACTAGTTCCGGCCAAGACGGCACACCTAACAACATTCCGAAACAGTGTGCGATGTTTGTCGTTGAACTATTGACTCACTTAATTAATTTGTCTTTTGAAGGAGGTGTTTTCCGAAATGCTAAAAACACAAATGGTCCATGGTCCATAAAAATGGCCCAAGGTGTTTGAATATATAATGTTAAATAGATTGTTGATCCATTTAGAAAAGAATAATATTATTACCGACAGACTGAATGGTTTTCGTAAAAATTTTTCGGCTATATCTGCTTATAGATGCATCGTTGGATAAGCGTGAATATGTGCTAACAACTTTGTGACCCGTCAAAAGCATTTGACTGTATTGACCGCGGTGTATTAATGGAAAAACTCAATATTTATGGTACTTGTGTTGTGAGTTGTCGCCGATTGGATTAGATATTGGATTATTTCGGAAAGAATTTGTGAGAGTGTATTTTAAGGATTGTGCGCAGTAGTGATGTTTCGACTCAACTACCGATAACGATGGGAGTTCCTGTTCCTTAGGGCTCCATCCCGGGGCCCATTATCTTTATACTGTTTATGAATGAACTATGAAATTTATTAATTACTGTTTACTAATGTTCCCCGATGATACGACTGTGGTGATGGTTTCGGATTTCGCAACGCTGCGAATTCGTGTTAAATAGCTACTTGTGGAGTTGGATCGGTGGATTAATTGTCCAAAATTCACTAAATTATTTTTCATTCGCAATTTATAGCAAATATAATTATTGACAATCATTGTAAAGATCTTTTGTTAAAACAAAAAAATTCAGTAAGATCCTTGGGTCACAATATCGACGCAAATTTAAATTGGAAAGAGCATTGTGCAGTTTTAGTGAAAGAATAAAATTTAACTTGTTTTCAGATGAGAACTTAAAACATATGATAGATTTTAACCACTTGTTGAGTTTTTATCATGGTCAAGTGCATAATAGGATTCGCTGTGGAGTTATTTTTTGGGGTTCATCGATTTATGCAGATGAGGTGCTTTTGGCACGAAAACCTGTCATAAAGGTGAACATTCAAAGCACAGAATCGTGTCTGTTCTGCTTTATAAATTATCGTATCTTACAATTACCTATTTTTGAACTTCAGGTTCACGTCTTTATAAACACGGAAATTGTTATGAAAAATCGTGATTTTCATTCATAAATAAAAATAAATATTATACTTCTCTCAATAAATTGACTATGACCAACTGCGATGGGTACAAAACTTTTTGACTTGCTTCCTAATGACGTGTTTCCCTTGAAAACCCAAGAATTTTCAAAAAACGAATGCATGAACTATTACTTCAGCACTGCATTTACATAGTGAAGAATTTCGTGCCTTTCTCAGTTTACGGTGATTTACCGGTTAAGTCATTGATACAAATAGGTGTTTCTGTATATATTTTCGCACATATAATATATCTATCTGTCTTAGGGGCCGTCAACCAATCTTTTCTGGAGCAAAATATTGATGAATATCCGTATTCATTTTGTCCTCAGATGAAAGTATTCGAGATTTTCGTCGCATATATTTCTTAAGCCCATAAAACAGCTGAATGTTACCCACTGCCAAATGCCAGGTGAGTTCGATGCCTGTTCTATTAGTTTCATATTCTTTTCAACCAAATATTGGATCGGAGAGTTGCGGTGTTTGACGATGCTTTATTGAGATGCAAGATTGTATCTTTCTCCGTAAATCTGCTGAACACCTCGGACAGAAATTTTTCGTTGTACCAGTGAGCTCAGTATTTCTAAAAAATACCATGTACATAATTCTTCATACCTCACTGCTTCATTGTTAACGTTGGTATTTCTTCGCTGGATCCATACAGGTTTCCCTTGATATGTACGTTTCGTCGCCTGTAATAATTTTGGGGAAAAAATTGGAGAAAAACTATTCTTCAAAAGAGTTCAAGTTCTCACACGCTCTGTCTTTTGAAAGCCGATGCAGCACAAAACAACTGACTAAAGACAAATTCAAAATGTAATTTGGGCGTTTTACCTTTTTTAATTCACCTATAACATTTATATAGTTTTAGAAGTAATTACATTAACTGAAGGGCAATGTAATAGTAAATACTGAAAAGGCAAAAAATTAGGTCTATAATCAAGTTCTTTTATGTTCTTTCATAAACTTTATTCTTTTGAAATTCAATTCCTGAAAGGACGTGTTATTCGAGCATTCTAATCTAATTCCTTTCACAATAAATAATATCAGATCACGATAATCCTCCGAAAACCTTCTGAAATCCGCCAGAAAACCTTTTAATTCGCTTAATTACATATCGGAGTGGGTCGAACGTGTTCGGAAAATCTGAAAAGGTTTCGCTTCGATCAAAGAACGAAAGTGGAAGCCTTTCGTCGTGAAAAGCTTACACTTTATAATAAAAATATCCTCTCTTCGGAGCTGTTTATTTTCACTTATCTGCGCGTCGATTCTTTTCCTTCGCTGTTTCCTCTTCCGCTATTCGTCGACGTGCTAAACAAAAGATACATCAAAACAATCTCCTCGTACCCTCGCTCGTATATCGTCGGACCAAACGTGTTCTTTAAGGAGCCTTCAGACCGTGTTGCGGTGCATCGCGGCAAGTACGCATAAATAAACGAGTCGACCTCGACCTATTCATGCAAGGACGAAAAGGCACGATGATAAAATGAGGACGTTACCGTGAAATAAAGATGTCGTATCCGCGTTATGAAATAACTTGATACTTGCCGAATATTTTATTTATAAGTAGGAATAGATGCAAATTTAAGGCAATCTTTGTTGTTATTGCGCATCGCCGAAAATCTAAAAGGATATAAACCTTGTAGATAAAATTTATGTAAGAAATGATTCCAAAGTCAGTGCGAGAAAGGAAGAAAGACAACAAATAAGTTCGTTTAAACCACTCAATCATTTTTTTAAAGATATTCCCATTTTTACATGTCAAAACATTCTGTATGTATCACTGTCGAATAATCACATAAAAGTTCATTTGAATGCTCTGTACTTCCATCCATATTCAGAGCCTGAAATACTAAACGTTAAGAGCAGGTTTACGTCAGGTCCTGACGGGATAAAAAAAAAAGTGGTATATAGGATTAGGGATCTGAACGTAAATATACGAGGAAGCGATAAGAAGTAAGAATCAGAGCTTTGTATCGGTAAAAGGGCAACGTAACCTAAAGGAAAAAAGGCGCGCGAAATTGTGTTGAAGATGGAAGACCAATTTCAGTTATTTCAAAGTAATTTGCAGCCAGCACAGAGCGATGAGGCGGCAACGCAGGTTGGCAAGACGGCGGTATGAAGAGTGGAGGTAACGGATTGTTAAAACGAATAAAGAACTAGTTTGTGAAAGAAAAAGTGTGTTTTTAATTTAAAAACGAGAACCAACTCGGCTACACCCATGCAGTTCCTCGTGAGACACGCTGTGTACAAACGTAAGCAACAGAAGATGTTGATGCTGTTAGTGAACATCAACAAAGTAGACACATACAATGGGAGAGTTAAGTGAATTGGGAGATATTTAAAGTTGATGTTAATTTTTTAAATGTCCTGTTTTTGCTTTTATTTCAAATTTGAGTGTCTAACTACACCTTAGTTATCCGCTTCATAACATCATACTTTTCCTCTCCTCAAGTCAATTAAATTAAATATCTACAAGATAAGTACACAAATGTGACACCTGCTCGCATTTCCACTCTGAAGGTATCTTGCATGTACGTTTTGGGGGAATAAAACCTAAAATGCGTAATTCTCGTGGATTTTTACGCAAATAAATATAAAACTGTAAAAGTGCGGAGTAATATTCCTTCTAAATTTAACATTTACTATGTTAAATTACTGCTTAAATTTATGGCATAAAAGGAATATTACAAACGAATTCTAAATGGCAGCTCGTCTATAAAATCATTGCAACTACAAATAGTCGCAAGGAATCACCTATAGTTTGTAACAGTCGATGTTGTAAAATTGAAGAAAACTCGAATATCCAACTGCGAGTTGGGTGCCACTCTTGCTCGCCTAGAACCAAAAAGGCATTCGAAGTAATATTTTCAAGAGGCTGCTGAAGCAGTTTAGGCGAAATAAGTGGGAGGTTTGGCGTCGATTAGTAACTGTAGATGAAATTTGGATACACCGGTACACTCTTAAAAACAAGGCACGGTCGAAACAGTGGAATGGAAAAGTTGAATCGACTCCGAAAAAGGCGAAGACTACTTCATTGACCGGAAAGGTGATGGCGACTGCTTCTTGGGATGCCAACTACTATTTGGACGGATTAAAGAGATCGAAGCATCACTAAAAAAGTGGGCTATGTTCGGAAATAGAACTAAATTTGACAAAAGAGAAAAATTTGTTTCTGGAATATTTTCGTAGGTATACTTACTATTCACTGTAGTTTGTATTACTGTATCATGCATAACACATAGATGTTGCGGCAGAAAATTTTCATAGTTATTGCGACTTAACAGAGAAATTCAGTCGAAGAGCATTAACTATTCAAAGCTTTCGCATTAATTCAAAGCTTTATTAGGGATAATTAGTAAGGATATAATAGAATTAAATCAATTCGTTAATTAAAAAAATTATAAACTAAATTGAAAAACTTGAAATTGAAGCTCTACTTTTACCATAGATGTTGATATTATTTCCAGCTCGCCTTAAAAATAACCAACTATTACTCAAGAAGTGTAATGGAGATCCTTCGCGTTCATATTTTTTACTTTTAGCAAATTTCCTCTTGTTTACGTTTAAATATAAGAATTCGTGCATGTAAGGCGTGGAAACTTTTACCTTTATTTATGTCGAAATTACGAGAGGGAAATATGCATTCTTACAGACGTAAAGCGATATTCAAATTGGACGGAACACGTTCAGGCATGCAAATAAGCTAGCTCTTGGTTCTTACCTTTCTGTATGAGTCGACTTTTCACACATGAGAATTCGCCGAACAGGGAAAGCATCAGGAGCAGCGCCACGAAGAACGTCGGATTCTTCTCGAACATTTTATCCACAATATTTAGCTTGTCGACGAAATCATATACGGATTTAGCTGTTCACATTGTAGCACTAAATATGGTGTATTTTGGTTTTTCTTAAATTTCTGTTACGTCTCTACAAGTTTATTCGCGAATATTTATACACTTTATAACATTTCAGTTATTTAAAGGTAACGGGATAACATTAAATTATATTTTGATTAAGCCTTATCCTGACTACTTAACATGCTGAAAGAGACGAATTAAGTAACAGTAACTTATTATTCAGGATATTTTAGAGATTTTAGTTCATTTGCGATAGTGCAAAATACGCCTGAATGTTATCTAATTAATTCATAGTTTTGATATGTACAATGTGTTTAATACAAGAAAATTAAAGAAGGAAGACACTGTTACGTAAATACAATAAAAAATGTACGTCTACGTAACAATCCTTTTATCAAAATTGATCCAACAAACGAGTTTATCGTTTTAATAAATGTCTGTTTATGATATTAATATTAATAAACGGATTAATAGATATGAAGAATACATTTATTAATGCCTAATTAAAAATCCCAGAATTGTTTTTTTATTTTAAATTATAAAAGAAAGCAAAAAGTTCGAGCTAATTGAGATAAAAATGAACTTCATGCACATACTTAGCTGGTAATATTGAAAACAAAAGAAATACTTATGACGGTTCTTAATTTTATGGTATATTTTGCCGGCACCGACAAAGGGAAATTTAAACCTACCTAACGTAACCGTTTAACGTACCTTTTCAAGATACGTTTTGTGGACTGACAAAAGAAGTTCCAGTCACACACTTGTATTTATACTGAATAATTTTGGCTTACAGTAAATGCAGTTTGTGGTATTGTCATATATGTACGTTATACATACGATGTTCCGTGAAATTCCTGTAAGTAGCAAATAGTCAAGCATTTAATGGCCTCTCACAAAGTAAGTTGACAAACGGGTACTTATACAGGCTTCAATTTGACAAACGTCGTTCATTGTTGTAATAACTTTATTAGTTAGTATGATCGTTTCTTTCGTTGCTTTAACAAAACGAAGTCAATGAATACAATTTATTAAATATATTTTTTTATTATAGCGAAATCAGCAAAAACTGGTTCCGTTACTGCAATTTTCAATTTAAATTACAAATTTGTAGCAGGAAGCACGAGGTTATCGTATACTAACCAAAATATCCTTCACAATAATTTTCCTTAATTTAATATATTGGGATGTCCGACCACGAATGAATGCAAAAGTCGTCCTATAGTTGAAAACCGATCACAGATAAGCTGGTCGTATATTTATGTGTTCACCTAGGAGATCTATGTTCCACAATTATGAAGTTGTTGTTATTGAATGAGTAAACTGGTAACATGTAACTACTCAAAAATTTGGAAAAATTAAGAGAAAATATATGTTGGACTTCTGAAAAAAGTAAAGTCGGCATAAAAAAGGCAAAAAGTGCTTGAAACATAATGAAATCAAGTAAAAGCAGAGTTTAACAATATTTTAATAGTAGGGTAACAAAATCTCATTCATAACTAAAAGTCATTATTTAATTTTAATTTTAATTTATTTTATATTTGTATTTTCTATAAACACCATTAGTAGAACTTTCATTCGAAACAATACGATAATTTTAGTTTCATTTGCAAAATAAATCTAAGGAATTCCATCAATGATACATATCAACATAATTGAAAATGTATCATGAAATATACTACGTATACCATTTGTGAAAATTAGTGTGTTTGTTTGAATGAGATTGGCCAATGTTAGATATTTTTTTTTAAAGTGCGGGGATGTCCCAACGGGGTATATAAGCGTTTTAAAGCTTGTCATAACCTCAATGCCTATATATCTTAAAGTCTTCTTTAACCATCTAACATCACTTCAGATTTAAAGTGACTTTAAATTAATTATGAAACCATTCGTAAGACAATTTGATCATAACGGAACCCGAATGGAACGTTTAATTCCACCCAGTTGGATGCAATTCCTCTTACTATTGCTGCACCACCATGTTTATAAATTTCTGCCAAACGGGGTACATAATAGCTCTCTTCTTTAACTTTTACATAAAAGAGATTAAACTAATTATTGATTTAACGTGCGCCATATACCAAACCTTATTGCCACTTCTTTTACCATTGACACCAACCTCAATTCAATTTCAAAATTATTTTCGGAATAAATAATAACTAGTGTGTGATAATTTTAATATTCAATTGGACTGTGCTTTATAGGCTGAAAATTGTGATAATTTCACGTTTCATACAGATGCAATGTAATTAAATAAATAATTCATAACAACTCTGTGTGAAGAGAAGAAAACTAATCGGGTCTTGTTGTCACAAATTCTTTTTTAAAAAACAGGAACTATTAGCTGACATTCCATGTTCCCGACTTCTTTTACTCACTGCATATATTATTACTTTTAAAATAAGAGTCATAGTTTTCCAAGTGGCTCTTGTAATTTAAGTAATGTGTCAAGCGTCAATTGTAACGCCGATTTCTTTTCCCAAATTAGTAAAATCGCGTATACACGAATAAAAAATGTAAAGGCGTACTCATATCTGTATGGCCAAATAGAAAGATATACTTTTATTTAACCTAATAAGCTTGTAGTAAAATAATTCCCTACGAAATAATGAACTAATTCACTGTAGCTAACGCGTGACTGAGCCGTTTTAATAGAAAGCTTTTCAAAAGGTTTCTTTCATGGATGTCTCCTATTTCTTCCACATCCATCTAACTTAGTTTTTGAGATAATTGAGATCCCTTGAGATTTTTTGCGAAATGTCGTTGCTTCTTTAACTTCCGATATCTTAATCGTCTTGCACGCCAGAATGACTGAGTATTTCTTAGAATTTCTTGGGTTTTCATCGTTACATAAGAAAATTCATCATTTTTCATTTTTCGGTGGTTATCATTCACAAGATAACCACCGAAATCATTTTTAAATTTGATTCCATGTTATCTGACGTTCTAGAAGATAATTTCAGTGGCAAAACTGAATCACCACTCTGCAAAATTGAATCACCATTCTAGTGTGAAAGGCGTTTCAAGATATTGAATATTAAAGTAACTATGGCATTTCAGATCTCAATTTATCGTAATTATCACAGACGCTGAGCTAGATAGACATAGAATATATTCAGGCGAATATTATAATAATATACAGAATGTTTCACTTAAAATCAGTAACCGCTTGTATCGCCCTGTATTATTCATTAACAATTTTTTTAGCACACAAGAGTATAATTACATAACTACAAAATTTCAACCTCATAACTTCAACACCTTCTCAGTTGTTGACATTTCATTCCGTTGTCAATAGAACGTCAATATTCATTAAAATCCGGTTTGAACGTCACACCCTGTATATATACTATTGTAATGAATTAATATATTCCCTTTTCGCCATTCGATATAATGAAGTGACATGTGCTAAATATTCCTTTTATATTTAATACAAATTACTGGTAATGTGACATTAATAATAATTGATATTTCGCGCTCACCTTACAACGCTAATAAATTCAATAATCTAAATGTTGTAATTAATTAGAGCAGTTACCCATTCAAAAGTCATTTAATTTTAACGCAATTCACCTGTTTTCATTCGTAGCGCCACAGTACTTGCAAATGAATACAAATAGTAATATACGCCGGGAAAATATAACGGAGATAGTAACTACGGATCAGGAGTTTTCGGCTTTGACTGATTACCATACATTAATAATACGATTAAGTTCGTTTATCATGTCCGGTATACCTTGTGAAAAAAACCCATCTAATATGTTGGACATTTATTACGTCAAATTTACTTTGCCGAGCATAAATAATGCTTGTTTGTTGTGTTTAGGTACTAATCCCGATTATCGGAAAAATATGGTAAAAACTCTTCTACATTTATCCTTGGTGTAAAACAAATGTTGATGCGGAATAATGCATACAGCAGTAGAATATCTCGTATACTTTTAATAGCCTTAATGGACTTCGTAGTAAAACTCTAAATTTGTCGTAACTAAAATTTGAAGGTTTTCTATTCGATAATAGATGCTGTCTCCGGCTTAAATTTATTTCGTATCAATTATGGAAGCTACACTGCCTGCAATTAAAAATGCACCGCCCCTAAATTGTAGAAGTATTTCGTTAACATTTTGTAAATGTATTATTTAATAAAGGTCAATTTGAACTATTGTTTACCATATTGCGTTGGTCTACATTATTTTTCAGTATTTACAAGAGCCAGATCCTATGCGCACGTTTTTAAAGGAGCACCTGTTGCAATCCGATAGCTGCAACGCAAATATATAAAAATGAGTAAAATGCACCCAGTATGTTTCAAGTAATCATGAGTAATGGCCGGATTATTGGGGTACATGAAGGCGGTATTAGTTTCCGAGATATTGCTCGTAGCATTAATCGTAATCGTTCGATGTGTATTACGGTGTTGGAGCACCGCTGTGTGATTGCAAATCAAGATAAAACACGTAGAGCAGGTTTAGGCAAGCCCAAAAGGAACACTACCCGAGAAGGTTTTCGTTTGAAGCATTTGGTTGTGCAACGCCGGTTTCAATCGGCAACATTTTTACCGCAGCAGTGGTGGAACGTTATCCTTCTTCCTTGGTGGCGATTTTACTTGGCCACCTTTCGTCGCTCCTTACTGTCGACAATTTCAAACACATCTGAGTTTCTTCTTGCTTTCACATTACGTATCAGGCAGAAACTGACAGATACGCTTAAAAATGTCGACAACAAGAGACTCCGTAACGTAGTAAAGTAGAATTACAAACAAGGTAGTTTTTTGTTTTATTTCCCAAAAGGGCCGAAGATCCCAAATAAACAAAAAATTCTAAATTTTGGAACTAAGGGTAAAAACCATAAAGGCGAACATGATATTAACATAGAAAGAAATCTGAAGAGTTTCAACACCTAATTAAACATTTACGGACGGATGATAAAGATTGATATTGAAAAGAAAAAGCATTGTCAATGTTTTGATTTGGATATGTTTCAGTAATTTTATGCATATCGTCCTATTTCTTCCTTTCTTCCTAGTCCTTCAACAAATGCGCGCCAAAGAAAAACGAAAAATTGGTTCGGATGCTGCTGAATAAGGGTCTGCACCATCCTTCATTCTCAAATATTTCGGGAACAAAGCGAGCACAAAATAAAATTCTGACAGCATAAGTAGGCGAGCGCAAAACGTTGCTGATATCAAATTTTCAAAAATCAAAAAAATGGTGCAGCGGCTGCCAAGTAATTGTCTGAACAGCTTTCTATCTGCAGCCGTCTATCTTAGTTCTCGCTTAGCTGGAGAAGGTTGTGAGCACAAAATATCGTCTTTACGGCACAAATCAGCCCAAACCGGCCACAAAACGCTAGCCTGATCAAATTTTGAAAAAATGGAAGTGCGCCGGCTGCGTAAAGTTGGTTTCCGTTTATCAGTTTTGAGTATCTCGAGAACGGAAGGAGCACAAAATAAAATTCTTACGACAAAAATCAGTACAAAATGAGCACAAAACGTGAACGTTTTCAAATTAAAAAAAAATCTAAAGTACGAGTGCTAACATGACGGATCCGACTAGATTTTGTATCTGTAACAAATGCCTAGTCATCCCATTCCTGCAGTCCCTAATCAAAAACGAAATAAATAAATAAAATCCCTCGATAGAGATAACTGCCTAATTTTTGTGAGAGTGCATTTCAACAGAAGGGAGTAAAATAAATAATGAAATTCGAGTTTTTTTGTACGTCTGACAATAAATATTAATTGCGGGTAATTCATCACGGAGTAATTTATTTACAAATTTTAAAACCGCGTCTCACATTTAATATATTTTATAAAACGCGATACTATAATTACCATTCCACATACATTTGTGTAAAGTATCAAATGCCAACACAATAATAGTTAATTAAATTATAGGACCTCTATATAAAATTAATAATTTATACAAAATTTGATATTTGTTGTTTTGTTACAGGTGGAACTAGTTGTATATTCCAGTATTTTATAAAGAAAAATAACGAATAATAAAATTATATTTGATACCCATACCTGCGAATAAACGTGCCTATACTTTCAATTCAATCGGGAGAATATCGGTAACTGTATTTAACTACAGGGGTGCATAGCAATGTAATAACTATGTAGAAAATAACGTTAGTCTGTAGTAGTTAATCAAGTAAGTTAACCGGGTACTGAAATAATGTATTGTTATTTATTGAACTAACTCAAATAGTTAAAAATATTCGATGTTATAACATTGCAGAATAAATTACAACTAAACCAGCTACCGTTTCTAGAAACAAAACACTCTAACTGTCTATTTGTGTTAGTTATAGACAGCGCGTTTGATGCACTTTTATAGACGGTTACTAGGTACGTGAGGCTGAGTATTTGAAGTCGCTGGCAGGTTTCAAAAATATTAATGAGCCGTTGTGTTTGTCCATAATTTTTGAAATACGATTATAGTTGTGGACTACAATAAATCTCACAGCCTTTAGGCTGCAACACATTAATTTTGCATCCGCGAGAGTCTTCTAGGCTGTAAAACAATCCACTTCATTTACATAGTGTACGATCTGTTTTATTGGCGCCAGCATTGTATACTTGTCGCGGTATCGTTCCAACCCATGTCTCCCATTAATTCAATGCTAAAGGTGTGCTTCCTTAGTTGCCAATATCCAATCGCAACACCTTCAACAATGCGGAGGTATCCTATGGATAGTTTCAGGTATCTGTGCTGTTCACTTTTTCAGACAAATCAAACTTTCACAATGAGGCCAGAGTTAGTTTCGTCACATCTTTCTAATAAATGTTTATGGGTCATAGCGC
The DNA here is from genome assembly GCA_902655005.2 of Marronus borbonicus. Lineage (NCBI taxonomy): Eukaryota > Metazoa > Arthropoda > Insecta > Coleoptera > Scarabaeidae > Marronus > Marronus borbonicus. Next base: position 5,242,860 of record LR737390.1, read on the forward strand.
TGATGCTGTTATAAAACAGAGATACAAAGAGTCAAATGGCCGGTCTTTCTGCTTCTTCAAGAGATTTGTTGACAAAGATGTACGCATTTCCGACGCATTCTCTTGCTCATGCTTTTCAGATCACTTGTTCTTGGATGCGATTTTAAAAGTTCTTGAGCAGTTAAGTACACCAGCTATAGATTTTCTCCCGCCAGATACACAACTTTTGGGATGGACTATCCCACACCAAACCCTCAATATGCAAGGTTTGGACTCATCACCTGCCATCCGGTCAACGCCCAAGATAACCATCGTGCTAGTAAAAGTACTTAAATCATCCCTTTGACAGGGATTTTGTGTAACTGTATTCAGAAGTAGGGTATTTAGATTGTGTCTAAATGTCTAAACATTTACATAATATTTTTTTAAGAAGATAATAATTAAAAACGAATAATTATTACTATTTGTTAATGAAGTGTCCATTGTGCTAAATACATTTTATTAAACAATCAGGAATCGCCATTATTAAATCTTGTGCATATTTTGCTATAATGGTGTGAAATTGGGGATATTAGCTCGGCTTTAGAGCAAGATTCCATTCTTTCTACCTCTATTTTCATAAGGCCCTATATATTTTCAAATGAACTAAGGTCAGGGGAAGAGAGCCCTCTCAATTTGCTATTGCTACATCCATGTTCTTGTATGCGTAGGCATATGACATCTTGCATTATATTGCTGTAATCGTCATCTTTGCGAACATAAAACGTCTGAATTTTGCAATACTTTGTACTATCCATACCGTACCTCGGATAAAACACCACGTATTAGTACCGTCCCCTACAGCATCATACTTCTGTGATGTTCTCTTGATAGAATCTGTTGTCTACTGTCACCAATATGAAAACAATTTTCATGAAATATAAAAACATTACCAGGTTGCCTTATTAAAAATTTTTGGAAAAATTTATTCGTTGCTGCGTTTGCGCAGCTGTTGCAGCAGGATTTCTTTTTGGTTTCCTGGATTATTTTTTGAACTGTTTCTGGACATTCTTCTAAAATTCAAAATATATTTTCTAACTATTTTATATTATGTATAATTGACGTAACCCTGTCTATACGATCTAAATTAAATATTCCATTTAAAAATTCCTTTCACAATCTAAGTTTGAAAAAGTAAAATTTTATCTCCTCTTTGTAGATAGATAGATGGTTTATCCAACCTAAACCTTCTCATCAATTTCCCTAATGGAAGTTTTTAAATCAGCGCTAACAAAACGAAGTGCCAATAAACTGCACTCACAATCGATGATATAAATTGCAATTAAACTTGAATTATTGTCGAGCAAATGCAGACTTACGCAATTTATGTTGAAAGTTGTAATGAAGCGTTAAAAGTTGTGTTTTCTTCGCCGCGTACTTCCAAAGACCATTTTACTTCGAGTGCATTATTTATAGAATAAAGTATATATATCAAAATGAATTAATATTTCTTAATTTTTTTAGTTCACGAAAAATTTACAGGCAACTAATTAACTGAGATTCGCCCATTTAATTTATAAAGAGAAAACAGTGAGGGTAATTTTAAACTTACCATTCGCTACGCTGGTACAAATTAGTTCCCTACACGCCCATTAATTATGTACAGTCACCTCGTGTCACCTCCAATTTACCGAAAATGCAGTTTGGTAATTTGGAGTTATAAATGTTGAATGCCTACAAGTTCGACTTCATTTCATATATGAATTATTTCCATGTTTCTAGTCGATATCTAGTTTGCGGTGCCTCAAACTTCTAATTGCATTAGAGCGGGGAGAACTTTAATGAAAGCTTATAGATGTAAATATAAATTTACCTATCGTTTTCAAATGGCATGGATAAAGCTAGTTAGGCGATGGAATAATGTTAATATAAGGTGTATCATGTTTTGGTTGAGTACGTTGCAGAAAATAGGCAAAATAAAATACTTCGTTTCAAATATAAGTTTCAAATTTTTTCACATTAAAATCATGCATTCGTTCGATTATTCCACTTAATAGTTCGCTTTATATTTGCGTGGCTAAGCAAACACTTTAAGATTAAATTAGTGTATAATTCTAATCTATTGATGATGGCCGCTAAATGGCCAAAAATTGCAAAGAGAGTGTGGAAGAGTTCGCCAAATAGTGCTAGACGATCGCCGAATTAAGATTAGATAGCTAACAGAGACTGTGTGTCGAGAAAATGTGTTTAAATTTGAGCATAAAAAAATCAATCGCGTGTTGGGTTCCACGCTTGCTCACTCAGGACCAAAACGCAATTGAATGAACGTTTCTGAAGCCCTGTTGGAGCAGTTTCAGCAAAATAAGTCGAAGTCACAACAGTACTCCTCCAAGACCAGGGCATAGTCCAAACAATAGACCGCGAAGGGTAAATCAACTCCGAAATGGCAACTGTTTTCTGGGATAGTCGTGGAACTGTGTTATTCTTGAAAAAGGGAAAACAATAACGGGAACGCACTGCGCAAGCTAAAAGCAGAAATTGCGGCGAAATGGGTGCATTTAAAAAAAGAAAGTCAAGTCAAGACCGTCAAGACAATGCACGGTCTCATACTTCGCCGAAGCAATAATTCGCGAATTAGAGTGAATTGTGTGAATTGAAAGACCGCCTAGCCTATTCACCAAAATCTGGCCCTCAGCGACTTTTGTCTGTTATCTAGGCCCAGACTTTCGCTCGGAGGAAAGAGATTTTTATCACATCACATTCGTAAACGCCTATTTTACATAACAAGATTCCTATTAACTATTATTTGCAAGGATGTAAATTACGCTGAGGAGATTGATTACTTCTATGTTATGCTGGAAAATTTTCAAACTCGTACATAAACCACATTTAATGATAATTTCTACATGCAATTTTCTTCTATGTACGATATATGTACATACATACAGCTTGACATTTTCGTTGTTAATATATCTCACGGAATCTCAGCTAAAAACAGTAGATTAATATTCAAAAGAGTTGGCGTGCGAAACAAAGTAATTAAGCGTAAAAAAATGTGTGTTTTTGCAATATTAAAAAAGGTTGAAACTTCACAACCTATAGTACGTTTGTATAAATTAATAATTTCGTGCTTTTACACCTACATGATCTCCTGTTAGTTTGAGTGAAAGCAAGACAGGTTAGCTGACTGGTACTCTACATTAATTAAGCGTATTTGAAACAAACGTGTTCCAAATTTAATTTATACGTTATAACTACACGAGCCGTTCCAGTTAGTACGCTGCCACTGGAGTCTCTTCAACAGATAGATGGCTGGTTAAATGAGACAAAATATAGTTGACGTTGGGGCATATACATTTGTTTATTTAGAGGTATTTTCAAAACTACAATTATGAAAGAAGTTGTTTTAGAAGAAAGCTGAGTATTCTATATCACGTTGAAGAAACTTGAAGTAGCAAAAGGATTACTTAAACATACGAGATAAGCGCTATAAATTCTTGGCTTGATATAGGCTCCACTAAAGCTACTTATAACTTAATATCGTCCATAAAACGACGTCCTCTAGGGTCTTTTTTAAATAAGAAACGAAATAAATAATCATCTGAAGCCATGTCCGGATTATATGGGGGATGTTCTAATTCTTGAAAGCTGCATTCGCGAATGGCAGCATGTGAAATGGCGATAGTGTGGGTTGTGCAATAATCGAACACATTTTGTCCGTTTTTCTGGACGTTTTGCGCGAACATTGTCCCTCAATTTATGCATTAAAGACGCAATCGGAAAATAGATTGTTCTAGTCATGCGGACATATGCAGCGGCGGTGTAGCCTCGAAAGAACATTTACCAATAATATTAAATGAATTAAATACCGTTTTTCTGTTTTTTATTTAAAAAATGTTACCAAAACTTTCTTAACGGAAACCTCTAACTTGTGGACACTTCTAAGTAGTGGACAGCTTTTAATTCTATCATTCCCAAAAATACATTATTGCGCGGCCTTAAATTCTCTAATCAATTTGTCGACAACAACCAATATATCACTGTCAACTCTAATAGCTCAATTTGTTGCCAGATAGCTTAACCTGTCGATAAAGTAATTATATTGCATCTTAATAACCATACAATTGCAGAAAACTGAAACGCAACTTTGAAGTAGTTGTAATAAATAATAAAACTGATGCATTGTTGTTGGATTCGAAGTTAAAACTACTTCTGATACGAAAAAGAAACATTAAGATTGGCATTTGACAGTAAAAGAAGTGCAAATAATGTGCTTTACTATTTGCTTAACTTGTAGCCATTTATTTCGTTTTGCATTTATTAAAGCTTTATAAAATGATTTAGTTCTACGTAGTTCTACAAAGTATCGTTTATCGCGTTAGTGCTGGAGTTGGATAATGTATAATAGTAACTTTATAAAGCATATTATGGAATGTTTTCAAAATAAGCCATACGATTGTATTTTAAAAGCACCTTGAAAGTAGTTATCTGTTAAGAGAGATATAACTCAAGCAAATAATTAAAACATCCAAAAGAACCTACTCGAAAATTGTTTTGTTTAACTCCAAAATAAATTGTAGAAGACAACTAAATAAATCTAAAAAACCGTCTACGTCTAGGCATTTACCTATTTCCCTCGAAACTGTACCTATTTAGCTTGAAACGATATCAATATTTACCGGAACACAAAACAAATCACAAGCACACTGCGTCTACTCTCGAGTCGATGTCGTGGCTGATGGGAGAGTCGCCGTGATGGGTTGCGAGTCCGGGAGCTCGGAAAGCACTGATGTAAACATTACGAGTCCGGATTCAGACTCCGGTCATGATCGGACCGTAGATAGATCATATTACGCGCATGCTCCCGATAATAAATTTGTGCATACATTAGTAATGGATATTATGGTAAAAATTGATTGACGTTTTGATTAAACTGTCGCTGACTGGCGCTTTTTTTTTCTCCTCTCCGGTTTGTGCTTGCTCTTGCGCTATTGAGATTGGAACAACAGAAGAATACGATGGCGCTTGTTATTCCACGTTAATTGTACTTAGTAAAAGGAATACAAAAAATTGTCACAAGGAAAATATTCGGAAAAATCTAAAATTATTCAGAAAATAGAAACCTGTTTAAAATGCTTGTTACAGCAGTAATAATGAAGAGTAGTGATTGCAACGGTGCTGATTGAAAACTAAATGAAATTGCAACGAAATGTCTGCTTACTTTTAAAATTTTTATTTTAAACATCAATTGAGATTATAATTTTGTAGCGCGTAGCATTCTTAGGTCGTACGGTTCCTAGTCATGCACCAAGAAATAAAATAATTAATTCAAAATAACAATGTTTTATTACAAAAATAAGTATGAACAAATGCATTTGCAAAAGGTAATTTACAAATATGGGCCAATAAGGGCTAATTGAATAAATTAATAAATTGTACCTAAACGATGGGGCCCCCGACGAATAGATACAAACAAGAATACTACTTATTTACAACTCTAAATTTACAACAAAATATTTGTTACATTGAAAGACGTGTGATTAGAATTTAGATACAAAAAATAAAATGAAATTGCGTGCGACTTTAGCGTGTAATTATGATGGTCACTATTTAGATTGTAATTAGAACAATTTTGTTTAATATTCTAAGATGTACACGCAGGGTGTAGTTCCTATCTGAAAACGCTTGGAAGTATCTCTGTAATCGACTATGTAATTCGAACCCGCAATTAATCGCATACATCTCCTTCGAGTTTCTCAATGTGACTTCACACCAGAATTCCGTAGCTCATAATAAAATGGAAAAGAGCGAAGTAAATAGTCTTGGAATACTTTTGTGACAGTGTCGCACTTAAAGATCTTATTAAAAATACTTTTTTCGTCAAATTTGTGCATAATTTCTCAACATGGCTTTCCCAGGCTAGCTTTAAATCCAATATAATTCGATCTTACGCAGTGCCAAAACTTAAGTTTGCATTTTATTTTCTTGGTTAGGAACCAGTTTCTCATATTATCATCAACGACGTGAACGCTGGAATATAAGCTTACCAGCGAGTCCTAATTGATCGTGGCAGTGTCATCTGCAAATAAGGCAAAATACGCAATATCAAGGGACCTAGAACGGATCCCTGAGGAATTCCATGATTAATGTTACATTTATCAGAATGCGTATTATTATATTTAACAAACTGAATTCTATTATTTAAAAAATATTGCAGCAATGTCACACTGGCATTTGAAAGATTGTAATGTTTAAATCTTTTTATTAAAATTTCATGATTCAAACAATTAAAGGCTCTAGCAAAGTCGTATAAAGTAATTTGAATATATTTTTGGTCTTTAACATTTTGTAAGACGAAGTTAAATTTTGAATACCTAAAGTTGCTGAAAATTTATTTCGACAGCCAACTACACCAGTAAAATTAAATTGAGGCGTACCTACATGACAAATTATTTTATAGTGCGGCTGCATTTCTTAATAGCTAGCGCCTATTTCCTTGTTTCGTTTGTCCTGTGTCTGTTTATTTATTTTATGAATTCGTTCTATTAATTTGATATATATATATACATAAAATTTAATTTATACAAATATTTTTATTTATACCAATGTTTTATTTATACAGTATCTTACTTATATATTCGTTTTTTTTGTTTAATAATATCTAACTCGATTGCATTGTAGATTGCTACGTAGTGTTAATTTGACGATGTTTATGTTGTTGGAATTGACACAACCTTTTTTCAAAATAGATGTTACAATTGATATTTTTAATGACTTCATTTATTAAGTTGGTAAATGAATAAAGAATGAAGCTTTTTATGGTATTCACTATCTTAAAGTTGAAACCAAAAGCATCTTTACTAGATGACCTCTCTAGATTCTGAAAAATGGGTCTAACTTCATGAAAGGTCACCTGCTCAAACTCAAATGAAATGTTGAAAGGAAGTTAGGATGGTAATGTAATGTAATGACTAAGCTTTCAGCAAGCACTTGGAATATTTGTGTACAATTTTTTGCGTATTCATCGGTAACATAGAAATTAAATATATAAAAATGAAACTTATTATTTGGACAAGAAAAAGTAGGAAAACGCTGTATCTCAGCAAAGTAGGTGAAAAAATTGATAGTGGTGGAAAATGTAATGTCTATATCGTCTAACACGTTTCCACGTTTTACCGCAATATTTTCCATAAGACAAGGAAATTTTTTTTATGCTTGTAGTACATTGTTACGCGAGGTATTTAGTAATAATAGAGGTCCCACATTAATAATGATAGCAAGGACTGTGGCGTAGTATGGTAAACAACACATAAGTATCAGCATCCTCCGCACCACAGAAGCTTAATTAATTATTAATAATTAATCTGGGACGGCCGGTTCGAAGACACGAATGGTCCTCATCATCAACCGGTTGACACAGACAAAGTACTGGCAGCTTCATCAAGAAAACTTGAAATTCAGCATTGTGTTACCAACAATAACATTGATTACGACAGCACCGCGTTAAAAATACAGCTACTATATCTCGTTGAACAGCACAAACCACAACCAGTATATGACCCTGACGTACTGATACTGGTAAATATGGCAGGTCAGAGGAAGGATGCTTACAACTATGGAAAAAAGTGATGGGAGGGAGATACTGGTTCCGACAGAGAAGTTCCCGGATTAGTAATTATTGCAAATACTTTAAGCGATAATGATTCTGATAGTGATTATGATTAAGTCTGTTGTATACACTTACAGTCTTTTATTATTCTTTCACTCCTAATATTATTAATTTACTTAAATCATGCTTTTGAAAGAGAAAAAGTTCCCAAACAATACTTTTAGCGGTAGTGATTTCAATAGTGATTAAGTGATATGTGTTTTGTATTAATGTGAATACTTAGAGCAATAATGATCTCGATTGAATTTATTGTATACACTTGTTGGTTTCTGTTCCGTTTCCACTTCTAGTAATAAGCATATTAAATCGTGCTTTTAAAAGATAATCTTCATTAGTATTGACAGCAAATGCAATGTGGTGAATTAAAGCCCTGTTGATTCATCGAATAATGATATTCTTTAACAGTTATAAAGCCTAATAGTTTGCTTCCGTTTTGACCAATAGAAAATTGGTAACTTTATCGTGATGTTCCAGCGTCTTAAGTAATGAAGTATCTCGTCTGTTATCGCAAATGAACTATATTTTATTTAGCGAATATTAAAAAAGCTAATATTGAAAAAAATTGGGCTCAACCGGGATTTGAACCCGGGACCTCTCGCACCCAAAGCGAGAATCATACCCCTAGACCATTGAGCCGCTGGTAAAAATGTGATTTGTTAAAACTACATATAAAATTAAGCGTGTATTTTTTTGGTATTTTTTTTTGTTTATTTGCTATTTTGGTATTCATAAACACAAAATAAGGAATAAATATTACCGAACATGAACCAACTATAATTGGTAGTTCTTACTATCATTATTAAAATGGTGAATTTTTATGATTTTTCCGCAACTTATACAACTGCTCTATAGAAAAACATTAATGTTTCATACAGTTGCTTACTAATGACTTAAAAATTCGGCAGCTTAAAATTTGTCTAAAATTTCTTGTTTGGATAACAGTTGATAAACAATGTCACTACTCACCCTACAAATTTGTTTTTTTTTTTTAACCAATTACGATACACGCGTAATTCTTCGGAAATATATAAACAACTGATACTGCGGTTATTGTATATTAAATCCGTGAAATCCATCCGTATCCGTGAAATCCATTGTATATTAAATCCGGGAAATCTTTAATAAATTTATTCACTTTATCTGAGAATCGTCAGAATCAGGTCGTACCCCTGATCCACTTATCGACGAGTATAACGTATAATGTAGCACTTCGCTACGCTCGCGTGCATTCCAACCGGCCGCAAAACACATACTGCAATAAGATCGCATGCGCAGATATTACGAATCACACACACGAACGACCACTTCCATACCGACGCCTGTAAAGCGCACGGAAAGTGGCGAACTTTAATAACGAATCCACTAATATTTTCCGCATAATAAAGATATCAATAAGGAACACCTTTGATGCAAGGGACACTGATATTTGAAGGTTTCCTTAATTTATGTACATATTATATTGTAACGTTTTTCTGCCTTTAAAAACGTTGTCGGGGCTCAAAGACAAACAACTCAGGCGATATACTCAATATAAAAAATGGATTTATTCCATACTTAACGTCTGTCAACATTACCAAACAAATCATTGTCAAACTTTAAAAAATAGCAAACTAGATAAATTAAATCCAACACTATTTACAAACTACTGTACGTAACAATATATATGTATTCGTTTTCAAAAAATGCTGCTTGTTAAAAGTCAAAACTAAGAAAGAAACAATGTGATAAAAAGTAAAATGGTATTTCCAGAAAGCAGTGTATGAGTAACTTCTTTTGCAGGCTAGTTCTGCTGGGCGTGGAATAAATTAAATCGGGTAGTGATGTCGTGAACATCACAACGAAATCGTTTCTTTTCACGTAAATAGGGCGGCGTTTTCCTATTCCCGCCTTTACCTTCCTTCTGACGCACATATTAAGCCAATTAGCACCAACGCATTTTTGAAAAATGTTATCATATTTCCGTATACGAATTCCAAACATGTATTTTCTGAATTCTCTATATTCGGTGTAATTATCAATAAGGATGGTAAATGAACGTGCAATAAATGAAACGTGAGATGACAAACGCTTCACAAAGTTTAATTTTGACTTTAATACTCAAAATAGATCTCGCCGGTTAAATCATCTTGAATGCAAATAGGCATTTGTCGTACGATTATTAATGCGAGTGCGATATCTGGAACTATCATCTATGTAGAGCTCTAAATTTCTCGCCGAGTCGATGAAAGGTAAGATCAACTTACGTTTAAGGAAATAGCATGCAACAGCATTGTGTGGAAAGTTATTGCCTGCTACTTATTATTATTGTCATTACATTATACATACACATACAACGTTACGGCTAATATACGATATATGATCTACTTTTGAAGTACGTAGAATTTTAGTATATCCATATGTTTTCCAATCACTTCCTAGAAACCACTAAGATAGACCACTTTTAGTATCATTCCAGTCGCTATAAATTTATTTAAAAATCATCCTAATAAACTGTTTAGCAAAAGTTGGCTGACGTCTACTTAACAAAGAACAATGCCAAGTCACTCAAACTTTGATAATTAAATCTATTTGTTTTTGTCTTCCACGTGAAATAATGCAGCAACGTTCTTTCGTTAATTGAATTCATTCATACTTAATTAATACCTGTAATTAAATTATTTCACATAAATTAATTGTTGCAACTGTTTTTGACATTCCAGTTCCACATAAACTCGTTTGCTCCATTGTAGTTTGCATAATTAGTTTAATTGGCTGAATCGACGAAATAAACTCAACAGAACGCATCAGAAAATGCCTAGAAACAATAACCAAAAAATATAGTGCTAAGATAGCTTAGCTTCCCCATGGTATTTATGGAATAATTCACGGCACACGCCACAAAAGGAGAGAAAAAAATTACACTAACACGGACATGTTTCTGCCTACCCGGCGCATCAGCGTGGTTTCGAGTAATTTTTTATCTCTACCTTCTATCGCTGTTGCCTCACAGTTAATGCTACAACTTTCAAAATGATAAACTCGGCATTTCTTGGCGTCCTCTAGTGCTAAAGAAACGCATGCCTGCCGTTCAGGTAGCAGCGACATAAGCCGGATGTGAAGCAACAGCAATAGAAGGTAGAGACAAAAAATTACTCTCGAAACCACGCTGATGACGCCGGGTAGGCAAAAACATGTCCGTGTGTTAGTGTAATTTTTTTCTCTCCTTTTGTTGCGTTTGCCGTGAATTATTCCATCAATACCATGAGGAAGCTAAGCTAACTTAGCATTATATCTTTTGGTTAAATAAACTCAAATTTGCCTTTTTTGATTGATATTCAAGTAGATGATTTTATGCATAGAATATGTACCTATGTAGCAAAGTGGTTTAGAGTCCTGCATAATTTTATCTCATCTCCAATTTCGTTTGTATAACTAATATTTAGTTAACTACAGAGTTGAGCAAATGTCTTATACATCTGTTGATGTTGAGTTGCATAGATTTTCGTGTATATCCCGCTTTAAAAAGTATCCAAACATTTTCTAGTAAATAAGAAATCAAATTAAATGATAATCACAAACCCCTGATGAAAGAGAGAGAAGAGAGAAAAGAATCACTTTTACATCGAACAAAGGAATGATTACGTTCTGGAATACGTTTCTTTCAGGTTGCCCTATGTACCACACGTTAATTTGCAGATTCCTGATTTTTTATGTCTTTATTATTTTTGATATATTCAGACGAATTGTTATTAGTCTTGTAAGAAATATTTATCTTTTGCTTATTAAGAAGTTTGGTTAATTTTTCACTATGTTCACCTAAGTAAATGGAGGATTTCTAATTGTTATTATTATTATATTAACTATTGGTAGAGAGTAAATCTCCTTCGGTGTTCGGCATACTTTTATATTTAAAATGTTATCAATTATTTGTGGGTTGTAGCCGTTGTTGATTGCTACCTGTTTTATCAGATTGTATACTTTTACTTAATTTTCTTGAGACATTGGTATATTTAATAATCTGTGTAACAGTTTTTTTTTGTTGTATCGGATGCTGACAGTAGTGTCGGTATGTGATTCTCCATGATAAATTGAAATCTGCAATTTATTATTTATTTTAACTCGTTTTATATCCAGGAAATTAATGCTATTGTTCCTTTCTTTCTTTACAGTAAAAATGAATTGAATTAATGTAATCTAAAAATATATTTTATTTGTAACAAGGATTCTTCCAGGTTATTCAGCTGTGGTCGTTGGCCATTTCTTCCGAACGTTTCATTCATACCTGCGGTAAACATCATAAACGGCGAGTTCGAAGAGTTCGTTTCGGTAACATATGTTCACTGCCGTTCAGTGAAGTTCGGTCATACAATAAAAATCTATTATATCACACTGTATACAATTATTAATACATAAAATTAGAAAAATATTAAGCATACACTCTTTTCTAAGGGATTAAAGCCATAAATTATTATGTAAAGTAGAAATATTGCGACAACGACAATAAAGTCCCTTTTATTATCATTCCAAGAATTTCTCGGAAGCACCGATCTTTTGAAACGGATCGTTTGGGGATTATTAACGAACAACACATTTAGGAAATATACCGCAGTATCATTCTTGTTTATTTATCACAGGCGTAAAGACATAAATTTGCTTCATTTTACTGTTAAACGTGTGTTGGTGTGCATCTGTCGTTTTTGCGCGTTATAAAAAAATTTACTTAAGAAAAAAATGGCACGTGGCAAGCCTACCAGTGTAGAAAAACGTTCACGCATTATTACGCTAAATTTATTGTTTTTTATAGACGGAATCTTTTTAAAAATAATTCTTT